>OU343224.1:268034206-268263174 GCA_910596185.1 Chrysanthemum makinoi
GTGCGTTTTATCTTGGAAGAAGAGAAATCTTCTTATGACGATCTGTTCACTCAGTTCCAGCCTCGTACCTTGAAAAGAAATGTGTACGCTCTGGTGCGCACTATCTTCGAAGAAGAGAAATTCTAATTAATGACCATTCTCATCAACATGCTTCATGCTTTTCCATGTGCTTCAGTCATAAAGTGAACCGGGCTACCACTGATTGTTTTCTCATTCCACTTGCTCGACGATAATGAAGATGGCACATCATGTGCTGATTTTGCGGGAGAGAAGTGTGAATGAAATACTGGATGATTTTCCTTTACTTAATCAAGAATGGCAACTCCGTATGCAATTCTTTGAGGGGAGAAGAAGTGTGAAGTTAATGCATATTGATTGATATTTGAGAATAAATGGTCATACGGCTCTAAACTCATGTAAGAACCAGAAGCTTCTTATCGGGTCATCTTCACATGGAGTTTTTTTCTCTTCTAAGAGTCGTTGGTTGACATCTTCACTCGGATTGATGAGTTTATCGACAAAGTTGATTAATGCTTCACGTATACATAAACATGATGATTCCAAACAATCTATCTGTTCTGCTTGATGTGATTGGTAGTTTGGTGTTACCATCTTGTGTGTTCTTTTGCGGCCGATTGCGATTTTTTTGATGAACATCTTTCTGTTCTTGTTTGATTGGGAGGGATTTTAGTTAAAGGGATTTGCAAGATGTAAGTTAATTGGGATGCTTTTGGTGGGATGCTTTTTGGTGTGAGTTGAAGATGTTAACTATTCATTCCCCAACCAGACAATCTTGAAGAAGGTCGAGTCTACATTCTGTTCTACATTTCTTGCTATATGTTAGAAGACCAAAGACGTGTTGCATTTAATGATCTAAAGACTTCTTCTTAATCCGGCATTTATCAAAAAAGAGGTCTTGGGGAGAGCACTAATTGGGGAAATGTGATATGTCTGAATTTAATCCCAATTAGACTTGCTCACTTTATCAAAGATGTTGATTCTCACAAAGACTTCAAGCTGATCTTCTCAACAAATTTCTAGTATGGTTGGCTTACAATGAGGTGCTGGATTCTGAAGTGTCAAAACCTGCAAGGGAAATGGAGAACACATCATACGCGAAGTCTTGACGAGCTTAATACTTCTAAGTGATTGAAGATATCCGGGAAGATTGTCATTGTGAGAAACTCAAGATTTGACCTTTTATGTTCAGTGTTTTTTATTCCAACTATGTGGGGAAGAGATGGAAGAGTTAGTTTCAAGAGAAAGAGGTACAAGTGTGTGATGATTTTGATTTTATCACAATCATCAGGGATAGAGATTGTACATTGGGATGCTCAGCTGTTTGACCTGAGGGCTTAATCTGTGATTCAGAGATATAATCACTTATTCCGGTGTTGACATCCGCAGAGATTGTCACCGGCAGAGATAATCAGTGATTGGCCTGTTCTTCAATGTTATCGGTTATTCTCTCTGGTATCGGGTGGTTCTAGGTTCTGGAGCTTCATACACTTTCTTCAGAGGGAGAGAAAAGTATACATCAGGGTTATTCTTTGGCTATTGAACTTAATCTGCTACTTCGATGGTATAAGTTTCTTTGTCTTCGGGTATGTGATTCGGGTTCTGAGCTCTAGTCTAAGAGACTGACTGCATCAATTCTACTACTAGGGAATTGTTCTCTGACACCTTTGGAATGGATTGCTTCAGACTTCAGTGGTAATGAAATTTGAGAAGATTGTTTATGTGGGATGATATGGTGTTGTTTCTTCTTGTTGATGATATAGCCTCGAACGAAGAATCACGGATGTTATTCTTGAAAGGAGCAGTGGATTTATGGTAATGGTGTGCTTCTCTGTGCACCCTAAGGCAAGCTTGAAATAGAGCTTTAATAGTTCTAAATAAAGGATTTTGGTTTGGGGAATACCAAAGTCTCACTTTCAGATGGTTCTTATTTTCTATTCAGATTTTTCCTGACAGTGGTGGTTTAAGAGATGACGATTCTATCTTCTCTGACGTACGCTTGATATCCTTATCTCTACATCAGATCATCATCCTCTTATACTATATCATCTACTCTATCTTTGTATATATTTATCAAAAACCAAAATAGAAAAATATAAAACCAACAAAAACCCATAAATATCAGAAAACTTAAAAAGACCAAAAATATTGTTTTTCTAAGACATGTCTTCTGGTATCGATAACATCTACGGTCTTAGAAATGTCATTCAATAATGCACGGACTTTAGATGAAGTTGGCAGAGGTGTAAATATTTCTTTCTAAACATGTCAAAACTATGGCTTACAGCTATTTCCAGACTGTAACCCTAGTCAAAAAAAATGGCTTGCAGCATTTGAATGAACCTGCTTAAACTATGGTTTGCTATTATTTTAGATAGCAACCCGCTCTTCATAAGAAAGGAAAGTATTGCGCTAAACCAATTTTCAAATATTTCGTGCACTTATCCTAAAACAAATTAAGGAAAGTATGTCGGGATCATGTTCCTCACACAAATATTTTTCCGTCTAAAATTCTTCAGAAAAAATATTTGTTGTTTTCAAAAATGGTGGTAAATGAGTTGCTTAAAAATCAATCTTATTCTGAGTTCTAAAGACTTTTAAACTTTTCATAAAATGAGTCATGGATTGAGGGGATAATGTTTTCAAATCTACATCGTCTAACAGGCTTTCTTAATTATCCTAATATGCTTAATTAAAAATGATGTTAACCTATGTTGAAGGACTAGGTGCCTAGATATGATTGTTAGGATTAGATGATTAGAGTTTGATAAACACATTATTCCCATACATTTATATGATTGATATGTCGCATTGACTTTTATTAGTCGATTGTTGTTTGGGTGATGCCACCACCATATATTTAGATGTGTTCACTAACGTATGCAGGTATATTGGTATAAAAGAATGTCCCTGATCCGGATCCCACAATTGAAGATGATTGGATGCCGAAAGGAAAGGGTAACTATATCTTGGGTTGTATTGAAGAAACGAGCTTAATTGGACTTCTATGGAGAGTTGGCATAAATGCAACGAAGAGGTCTCACCGCTAGCCATTTTTCTAAGTTAATGAAGAAACGAGCTTAATTTGACCTCGCTTGGCATTCAAAATGCAACGTAGAAAGTCTCACCAGACGCCAGATGGTTTTCTTCCAAACCCAAGCAACAACGGAAGCTACCACCTAACGTGTCTTAAAGAAAAGTAGTGATGATACCATTTTTCTAAAACTTTGAATAATATTGTTTTGAAAATGGAAAAATATTGTTTTGAAAATTAACCATTCAAAGTTTTGAAATCAAACGGACTCTTATTTTGTCAAATCTTAAGTGATTTCAAATTAAATATTTTCAAACGATATTTCATCTATCAAGTCCGTTTGTACAATAATTAAGTGGTGATCTAAAGATTTAATGTTATGTCAAGGTATGATTTTCTTTAGAATCAAGATCTTTCAAAATGAAATTTTTTCTGTTCTTGTTTGATTGTGAAATTATTTTATTTTACCTAAAAGATCTCTTAAAACAATCATAATTCGACACTAACAATCTTTAATGTCTTAAATTGTCCTTATTCTGTCATTTTTCAAAAATTAAATCAAGCCACGTCTTTCCCCAAAATCTTTTAAATGATTTAAATCAATTGGGATCACAAATCTCAAAAGGTTTGAAATTTTGATCGGGTTAGAGATCGTGAGTTAAATATATGTTTAAATGGAATTGGTTTTAGTCCTTTAAAGGCACTCCAGCCTCCATGTGCCAAACGATTTCATACACAATGCACATGTTGAGGAGGAGGATTTATCCAAAACATGTGAGTATTTAAACCAAAGCCACATATTCTCCCATGTTTCTAAAACCATAATCACTTGAGATCCAAAAATCTCAAAGGGTTTGATATTTTTGATCATGGGAGAATTTGTGATTTAATAATGAAATTTGATAAAAGGTGATCGTTTTGAATTGTGTAGTCGCTTCTCTCATGTGCTAAACGCTAATCAAGCACATATCGAGGGGGAGCAAACAAACTATCGAGGTACGAAAGCCTTTTAAAGTGATTTAAGTACCTTGATTGAGTTTTAAAATGGTTTCTTAATGGCGCTTGTGATTGTGGTTGTGCTTCAAATTAACTCTTGCCTCTATGTGATAAAAATGATTTCTCTTATCCTATGCACATAAGAGAATTTTACCAAGAAAATCAAATGGCTTTTTCGTATGCAAAGTGTGATCAAAGAAAATATTTCAAAGTCCTCTTTGCCCAAGTGCCAAACAATTTCTAAATCATACGCATACATGTTGAGGGAGGTTTTCTAAATGATCAAAACTATTAAGGTACAAAATGCTTTGATCTCGATCACAAGTACATTGATTGTTTTTCCAAATGATTTTTCAATTGGTTTCGAGAAAGAATGAACTCGTAAAAGACCGACCATTTTACTTTATGTATGGAGTTATAAGGATGGTTAGGTTAGGTATTTGTTCCACCATCCCAGCCAGAGAGGGATCTACCTAGGTACAATCCACTAGATAGTGTAGAGTCCTTAGGTATGATGAAAAAAAGGAGAAAAATGAGAAATGGGAAGAGCGACCGAGACGAAGTAATCGGAAAACCCAACAAGGTTCTAGTTATGAAGTCTCGGTAAGCAATTGGAGAATGAAGAATGAAAAGAATATGAAAAAGGGTGAAAAGAAATAGCCTCCAATAATTCAACCTTAGCGTAAACCGGTTCAATACATATGCTACCTTGGTGTTTACTAAGGTAACACGGTATTGAAGACAAGATCATGGACCCAAGACGTGACCGCACTAAACTTCCCAAGCTACTCAAGTTCCTCTTAAAAGGGCTTGTTTCACTTCACGGGAACCACATAATCTATTGACTTTCTCTAGAGATTGTTGATATTGAAGAAGGTCTCCCTCCTGAGTAGGGAAACCAAATGTGCACTAATTAAGTCTAGAGCCAAGAGATCATCCACAATATCTCATTAGGACACAAAAATAATGAAGACTTGCTTTTTCACACAATGTGGAAAGTAAGTATATATTTAGAGTCCTACGCGATTATCCCATTGCTGAACATCCGAGTGATATGTAAACATATTCACAATGAAGATGGAAAGCCTTCGGAAGCCAACATCAAACAAGCTCCGTAGGTGTGAGATCTATTCTATAGATCAACCTTGTGACAACCGATAGAACGATGGGGGGCTTCACCTCGGAATCAACCTTGGTCCGAAATGGATTGACTGGATGCTTTGGAAAACCGCTCGATGTGCAAATCTTTTCTTTTCTCTAGCACGTCGAATGTGTACTTACATTTTCAAACACAAAAAGTATCTCTGATTGAAAAAAAAAAAATACTTTTGGAAAAATCGCTCGATGTGCGAAAAATTCTTCTTTTCTCTAGCACGTCGAATGTGTACTCTTTTCAAATACAAAAGTATTTTTGATTGAAAATTGATCTTTCTCATAAAACCTTCGTAGTATTGCAAAACTCTTTCTTCTAAGCAATACGCGATTGTTTTTCAAATCATTTTTCATCAATCGGGAATCTCAATTTGTCGGTTCACTCACCTCCGTGTTGTCTTCTTCGAGACGTTTGAGAACAACAGCAAAACCCTGTCAAGGAGATCTTAGGAATCCTACCACACAAAGACTTGTACCGATCAACTGGGAACCGTGGGTCGTACTCAATTCAACTAAAGTGATCAAAGACACGTTCGTGGGTTTTATTGCTAACTGTTGTTTGCAGGTACATTTGGACGGTTGCAGCTGATCATAATTAAGGAGTCAATCCAAAGCCGCATGTTCACCAGCACCACACTTATTGAAGAAATCATGACTGGTGCATATCTACATAACCTGGTTCTGATATTTTTATACTATGCTTCTGTTACGCTGCTGCAAATATCATGAACAGTAAGGCTTCCGCTACTCTGATGGAAAGATGTCATGATTCAAAAGTGTGAGCATGTCGGTCCGAAAGTCACAACTTCACATGATGGCAACACAACCAAATGTGATCCAGAGAGATTTGCTGTGGCTTATGATCTCAATGCAGCTCGAAGATCATCAAAAATGTGGATCAGTTAAAGGCCTCCACTAAAAGTACAAGTCAGTGCGGACTTTGAAGAATCACTACTAAAGCACAAAGATTGTCGATGTTGAAGAATTCAAGTCTACGAGCTCAAGACTGAAGATAAAATAGAATGCTAGGATTCAAAATGTAAAACATGGGGTGACCTCCCTTAGGGGGGAGATTGTTAGGAATTAGAAAATTCCATAGTGAAGTAGCGGTCACCCCAAATATAATCTAGCATAAGTTAGCTCGTAGACATATCTTTATTTACTGTTTTATTAGTTAGTTATTTAGTTTAGAGTAAAACCGGGAGGAAGGCCGGGTCTTACCACTGTATGCCTGATCCACAGTCCGAAGGAGGACGTTTGGTTTGTAACTATAAATACCCTCTACCTCCCAAGGTAGAGGGTTGGACCTTTCATTCATCTTAATCTAACCTTCTATGTTTTCTTTCACTTTCTCTCTCTAGAAAGGCTCCCACTTTCTCTCTCTAAAACCTCTAAACAATTCGACCCATATTATTGTTTGTTATGTGTTTATGAAATCCAATATCCAACAGTGGTGATAACCTGCTTAACCATTTATCGAATCATTGGATGGAGTTGCCTTCTTAACAGATTTTGTTGTTGACATAGGTGTTTCTTATGTTGATGGAGGTGATGAGTGAGATGATGATTTGGGTTTGGTGGAAGTGTCAAGAGGTTACAGAGAAAGTTGAGGTTTGTGTATAGGAATGTCAACTATGTAGTTGTCTGATTCCTTCTTTAACTTTTCCTCCTCAGCTCTAGCAGCTTCTTTTGCCTCTTTTCGGATCATTTCCTCTTCAGCCACCAAATTATCATCAGTGAATCTTTCATCCTTATCATGATCGTATCTCTTTCGTCCTATATTTCCACATCTTCACCATGCTTTTCTTCTTGCGGTTGAATAAGTTGTTGTTGTGGTTGCTTCATTTCAACAGTTGTAGAGACAGTGACACCCTGATCCTTACCGGGTTGATTAACCGGATCGGATGGGGTAAGAGATGTTTGCAATAGATCTTCCATAAGTGGAGGACTACTACTTGACCCTCCTGCCCCACCGGGTTGATTAACCAGAAAGGTTAAAGCATGGTGTTCCATCCTTTTTCTGCTTAAATGTCTTATGAAATTGTATTTCCTCTTCCATTGAATCATACTCATCATCAAGATGACTTTGTGAGCATGAATTTGAAATGGTTGCAAAGGATGTCCACAGCAATTCTACAAGATGATTCAGAGCATATGAAGTTGTTGAAGATAACACGGAGATAGTTCTTGCAATTGTTTGTCGTATCCATAGGAATGTGTTTTGCCATCGAGAGCTCAGCTAGGGCATTGATGTTTGCTTGATTTGCAGCCATTTTGTGATCTGAAAGTCATTAGACAAAGAGACAGACATATGGAAACACAATGTGTTTGTATTAGTCTGATTTATTATCTAATTACTTTTATGATGGTAACATGTTTATGTTAGTTACAAGTCCTAAGTCACATTAGTCCAAATGTATGAAGTTGATGTGATAAGTTACTGAACATGTTTAATTTTGAAATTTCAAGAGCAATAATTCACTTAACACACAACATATTAACTTTTGTAAGCTTATATGAAACATCTGATATTTGTGACCTATGCGTAACATTTAACAAGTACATATGCTTAACGGCCAAAAAGTAGTGAACAATGGGTTATGAGTAACAAGGATCATTATGCGTAAGAAAGGATCTTATGCGTAGGAGTAAGCTAAAGCGTAAGACCAAGCTTAGGCGTAAGAGTTTCTTACGCGTAAGACAAGTTCAAAGGCTTTAAGCTTACCGCGTAGGGAAAGCTAGATGTTACGCGTACAGTTTACTCGTAAGAGCAAAGCTTATGCGTAACAAGCCTTGTTTACAAATATCTTTCCAAGATACACGTAATCCACTGTAGACCCCTTTATGCGTAGAGCTACGCGTAGATTACTCTTAGGCGTGACCTTTACGCATAAAGTATTCCTTAAGCGAACGGTTTGAGACCTAAAGATTCTGACATTACGAATAATTAACCTGTTTAATATAAACATGAAAACTTGATTGCAGTTAACTCCAAACATCTTTTAGATCACAAAACAAGCATAAGAACATATCAGATACACACAAAAAGACTTAGGAGTAAAATTACTTAAACCCTAAACCCTTAATCTACGTGTAAGGGATATAGCTACACAAATCAATACACATGTTTCTTTCTGGAGTGTCCTTGATGTCATATGAGTGCAATGGAACAAGATTTAACACATTTCCACCACAGAATCAAAAGATTTATGGGAGATGTACCCTAAAAAACCTAAAACTTAAGTTCATACAGTTTAGATGTTTCTGGCTAATTTAAAGGTTCAAAAACATGCATATAAACTTATTCTAACACTTTCTTGACTACCTATTAACATATCACAGAAAAGAAAAAACCCTAGATGAGCGCAAGAACCCTAGAATTCAAATTAATGAAATTTAAGATTCAAGATGGTTTTGGATGATTGAAACAAGTTTAAATAGACACTAGAAAGGTTTTAACATAACTCATTTCAATCCAAAAACTTTTATGCATAAACACCCAATTCGTTCGAGTGAACAATTTTCCAAAATCATTTAAAGAGTTTTTAAACCGTTGGATTTGAAAGAATTTTAGAAATCCTTGTTTATCATCATGATTAAAAACAGTTTAGAACTTATAGATTATGAAAAACTTGAACGGATTTAGAAGATTTGATTTTGGCCGTTTGATCTTGGTGGTTTAGGAGTAAATGAATTAACTTGCCAAGTTGACACATTCAGTCCCTCAACCTTAAAGAGGTTCCAACCAAGATCCTTTAACTTCCGTTTAGGTAAGACAAAACATTTGTAAGCCAAGAAACTTCACGATACTCCCCCTCGACTTTTGAAATAATGAAATGGTTAAAACATTTGAGTCCGAGGAGAGTATATGACAAGAAAATTATCCACCATTTTAGAAGAAACAACATAATTTTTAAAACATGGAAGTACAAGGTTTTATGAAACCGAAAAATATTTACTTTCTCCCCCTCAACACTTGTTCGGGAAAAATAGTGAAAGATTTGATAGAACAAAGTGTTGACTGAAGATTTGTACTTGCGATGTTTGAAAGAATTTAGATAGAAGAATGTTTTTGAGATTTTTTGATTTTATATTTTTGTATTTTGTTTTTGAAAAATTATTTACAAAAGAGATTTTGGTGTTTGACAGGTGTTTAAGACTGTTTTAGGAGGTCATCCAATTCCTCTTGAGTCAAACACCTCATACCAATCCGGTGGACCAACTCATTAAACCTAGCGGGAGGCAAGGCTTTGGTGAGAAGATCTGCCAATTGGTATTCTGTACCCACAAAATATATTCAACAGTACCCTGTTCCACGTGATCCTTGATGAAATGATATCGGAGATCGATGTGCTTTGCTTTCGAGTGCTGAACTGAGTTGCACGAGATCGCAATGGCACTCCGATTGTCGCAATACATCGGGATTATGTCAAATACGTAACCATAGTCTTTGAGTTGTGTTCTCATCCAAATGACTTGAGCACAACACGCCGACATGGCTACATATTCTGCTTCGGTTGAGGACAGCGATGTACAATCCTGCTTCTTCGATTGCCATGACACCAGTTTATCACCAAGAAATTGTAAAGCTCCTGAAGTACTTTTCCGTGAGTCTAAGCATCCTGCGTGGTCAGCGTCTGAAAAAGCGATTAGTTCAAAACCAGAATCCTTGGATACCAGATCCCAAAGTTCATGGTTCCCTTTATGTATCGGAGGATTCGTTTTGGCTCGAGAGGTGGGTTTAAGTTGGTCGCAATTATAGCGATAACGAGAGCAAAGAAAAACGGCAAAGACAATATCAGGTCTGCTAGCTGTTAGATACATGAGAGACCCAATAATACTACGGTATTTTGTAGGGTCCACCAATTTCCCATGTAAATCCGCGTCTAGCTTCTTGGTATGAGCCATTGGTGTGACATAGGTGTCACAGGTTTTCATTCCAAATTTGTTTAACAATTCAAGGGCATATTTGGACTGACTCAGGAAAATACCACGGGGTGATTGATGAACTTGCAGTCCGAGAAAGAAAGTGAGTTCACCCATCATGGACATTTCAAAAATTTTCTTCATTAGTTTTGCAAAAGCGATTGAAAACTTTTTATGTGTAGACCCAAAAATGATGTCATCCACGTAAATTTGAACAATTAAGATATGAGCCCCGTGATATTGGATAAAAAGAGTTGGGTCAACCGAACCTTTGGTGAAATTATTAGCAATGAGGAAGGATGATAGCTTATCGTACCATGCCCGAGGAGCTTGTTTGAGACCATACAGAGCTTTGTTCAGTTTGTAGACATGATTCGGAAACTCAGGATCAACGAATCCATCTGGTTGGCTGACATAAACCGTTTCTTTAAGTTGTCCATTGAGAAATGCAGTTTTGACATCCATCTGATAGACCGTCATATTCATATGAGCCACGAACGCGAGAAATATCCGAACAGCCTCAAGACGAGCAACGGAGCAAAGATTCTTCAAAGTCAATACCCTCTTCCTGACGATAACCCTAAGCCACCAGATGTGACTTATTGCGGATAACATTTCCTTCAGCATCCAATTTGTTTTTCCAAATCCATTTGAGACCAATGACGTAGACCCCTGTTGGTCTTTCAACCAGTTCCCATACTTCAAGACGTTGAATTGGTTGAGTTCTTCTTGCATGGATTCAATCCAGTTGTCTTTTGTCATTGCGTCTTGGATGTTTTTAGGTTCAGATTGGCCGATAGGTGAGAGCATAAATGTAATGTTCACCATCTGAGTGAAGACGTTGTCTTGTAATGACTGGTTGATTCGGGTTGCCAATAATATTTTCCAGAGGATGGTCTTTTCTCCATCTATGTGTGGAGGGTTGATGTTGGTATACATTGTGCAGATTTGAGGATTCAAATGGCTTGTTGAAGATTCTGCGACATCTGGTGCAGCAGGTCTCATTAGCAAACGGTTAAAGAACGCATTTGGATCAAAATCTGCAGGTGGGGGTACTTCATTAAGAACATCATCAGCCGATTCATCATTGTTGGAAGCGGTGTGTTCAACTGTTGTGTTGAAGTCAACTGGTGGTGCTTCTTCAACAGTAGTTGTTGTAGCAGGTGTATCAGGTATAAGAGTATTATCGGTTTGAGCATTGGAAACGGCGATACACCTGGAGCACGTTCATCAATATCGTCACAGAACAGTGGAGCAAATAACCTTTCCATTTGTTGACGAGTAGGCCTGGGGGCTTTGATCAACTGATGATGGGGTTTGGGGGAAGTTTAAGCGGTTGTGTCCGGGTTCCAAGCTTGTATACTCAGAAGCCATTGTGAATATAAACAGATATTGACGAAGTTTCTTAATCAGTTTCCCCCAAACTGACAACTGTCTTTAGCAGATTTGAAACACTGATGTAGTAGACATTTGATGAGTGTGTAAATACTCATCATTTTTGTACAAAATAAACTGCAAAATCATCTGAAAACACTCAGAAACACATCAAAATGATCAAAATATCACAAATCAGTGTTTTATGTGTTTCAAATGCAAAAATATCAAAATCAGATGAAAAACATATCAAATTTGCAAAAATTGCAGTTTTAGTCCCCCAAGTTTCAAAAGTTGTCAAAAACAGTCCCTGAGCACATAATTTCAAAAGTAAAGTCACCAAAGGTCCTTTTAAAATCAAAAGTTGTCAAATTTATTCCTTTGGTGAAAAATATGAAAGTTTGAGAAAATTACAAGTTTAGTCCTTCAACTTTGAAAATTGGCAAAAATGGCCCCTGGAAAATTGCAAAATGGCAATTTTGGTCCTTATACTTTTTGAGATTGTCACTTTCAACCCTTGGATCAACTTCTCTGAATTGGCAGATATGGTCCCTTGATTTTCAGATTTTACACCTAAGGTCCTTGTCAATTAAACACCTTGTCAAAACCAATTTGGACCTTGATACTACTTTGGACCCCTGTCATATGAATTGTGAACCCCTTGGATTATTAAATCCCTGGTCAATCTCTGGTCAAAACAATCAACCCCGCCAAAAGTCCTCCACTCTCACCTTTTCTCTCTGCAACTCAGAACCCCCATCCCCCTCCTCCATTTCCACTCAAAGATGTTCCCCACTCCACAACTAACATCCAAGGTCCATTTAATGCATCCCTAACCTCTCACTCAACCCCCATTTGGCAGATAGCCAATTTGGCGCCAAAACACCATTTAAACGGTTATGATCAGTTTTGAGCCATCCAATGGCTAGGATTGGTGGGATTTCATCAGAAGAGAGAGATAATGCATTTGGGTATAAAAGAGAAGCAAGAGAAGAAGAGAGAGGCAGTTTTTAGTTCTTAAGAAATTTAGTTAATGTCGATTTTAGCTTAAATGTTTTAGTTAAGTTGTAACATAGTTAACTTTTGTTAAATTGTACTTTCTTAAGTTGTTTCATCAATATTAATCAATTTCAAGTTCTAATTTCAGTTATAATATCATTCCATATTGTTAAGTCAACTGTTAAAATTTTTATTCTCAAAGTCTTGAATCCAAGCTTCATAAAGCTTCTTTTCAAGTTTATATAAGCTTATACAAGCTCCTTATAGCTTGCTATAAGCTTAAGTTTAAGTTTTAATCACTTTTGAAATTTGGTCAACCAAAGTCAACTGGAGGGCTAGAATTGGAAATGCAGTTGGAAATGGGGTGATGCAGTGATAGCAATGGGTTGATTTAGATTCCAGTGGGTTGGTTTATATTGGTTAGTTTTTCCTTGAGAGTTGTTTCAGGCCATTGTGGCTTAGGACCACTTGTAAGTTATTTCCAAAGTTCATAGCATAATCTGTTTTGTTGGTTTATAATAAGGTTTACCTGTTCAAAAAGTAGTAATTAGGTTACATTAACTTAGTTTGATCAATGGTTTGTGCTTGATAGTGTTAGAATAGTTTTAAACTTCACATCAGTTGCAATAAAGGAGTGTTTGGTATTGCTGTTAAACTTGTGCTCAAGGCTTGTTCAGTGTTAGAATTCTGTTGGTTCAGGTGTATTAACTCATAATAAACTCAGTTGAGTCATTAAATTGTGCCTGCTACCTGTAAAAGTCAAAATTCATTTCAAATCTCTCAAACAGTTAACCTGTTGGATTTTTGGAAATCCAACCTTTTGTTTTGTGTTCAAAAGTCTTAAACAAAGCTTGCAGAGGTTACATTTCAATCATTAACATCCATCTCAGTACTTAAAATCGTGCAAAGCTCAACAAAGTCAACTTTTCATTTTTAGTTCAAAAGTCAAAATATGAAAATCATGTTTTGGACCAACTGAAAGGGATTTTTCTTGGATTCATTTTTAAGCCTAAATCAGTGAAACTTGTTGATTTGAAAACTTCAGCTGGTCTACTTTCTTTTTGTCATTTTTACAGATTTTTGGAAATTTTCTTTAAGCTCTTAATAAGCTTGTCAAGTTGTACCTGTCTCCCCTGCTCCACTGTCTCAGCACACTGAGAATTTTTCTCAGATATTGCAGCTTAGGCACAGGGCTTATTAGAGCTTATCATGGTCTGATTTTTGGTACAATTGATCTCACCCAGGTCTAGTCTAGATTCCAAGTTGTAGTTTTCAGTTTGAGCTTATTTTTAAGCTTGTGCTTGTGCTTAAAGTTAGTCCCCAGAATCTGTGTTTAGCCTTGTAGCTCATTTAATCAAATCATTGAATCTTGCTTATCAGAGTGTTAAGCTTGTTGTTTGTTGTTGTATTTTGGGTATTTTAGCTTATCATAGCTTGTGTTTCAGTTTGGTAGCTTTTGGTGCTCTTTTGCTTAATCAAGTGCTTATTTCAATAAGCATTTACACATCAGTTGCATATTCATCCACATAAGCACCTGTTTTTCTATTTTTCCTTTATTCCTTATATTATTTTAGACTTTTCCTGAAATTTTCAGATTTTTCCAAGCTTGTTTGCTATTTTTCTTAATTTAAATTAGTTTTTAGTATTTTTAATCAGTTTTTAATACAAATAATTAATAAAAGCTTCAAAAAAATAAGTTTTCAATTTTATTAGGTTTAGATAAATATAAAAAGTAAAAAAGTAATTTTCCAGATTTTTCATAGTTTATTTGGTAATTTTTAGTAATTTAATTAGTTTTTAATAGTTTAAAATTCCTAAAAAAATAGAAAAATAATCAGAAAAATACAAAAATAGTTTTGAAAATTCTAGTTTGTTATTTTAGACTTTTCCATTTCATAATTTTATTTTTCTAGCTTTATTTCCTAATTTCTTGTATTTTAGGTAATTATTAAATAGTTAAAATAGTTTTTAATTAATAATAATTAATTAAATAGTTGTAAAAATAATTTTCTAAATTTTAGGATTGTAAAAATATCTTTTCTTTTATCATTAGGATTGTAAAAATATCATTTTCATATTTTTAGGGTTAATATTGTGTAAATTTCACGTTTTTATTTGTACGTCACGTAGATTTTAATTTCAGTTTTATAAAAACATAAAAACAAAAACATCATTTTAAATATAGTGATAGCGTTTATTTAATAGATTTTATCTTTTTAATTTCCTTTAATTTGCATTTAAGCCGTTGTAATTTGTTGGCTTTTTCTGTAGTTATAATCTATTCAAACTTCTTTTCCGTTCAAATCTCCCGATCACTATACGTTCGATAATCCATTGCATAGCTCGCTGGGACATAACGACCCGGGGAGACCCTATACTCCTCAGATCTTCATTGCATTTGTGCTTCAGCAGTTTTAAGCTGGTTACGGTCCGCCAAACACAAGTGGCGGGCTTGTGTGATTTAGCTTGACTGTTTGGCACGCATCAAATTTTTGGCGCCGCTGCCGGGGAGCTTGCTAATTATCTTATCGCCTAGCAGTGGATTAGTGATTTGGATATTCACTCTTTGTTCATACCATCCATCACAGATATGTTTATGTTTTCTTATCCAAAAACCCCAAAAATACTCTTCTCATTCCTCTTATTCGTTGATTCTATTTCTCTTACCCTCTTTTGCCGTTTAATTCTATTCTTCGTATCCTCTCAACCATTTGATTCTCTTCTTAATCATCTATATGTTTAATTCTTATGTCGACATTCGTCAACTTCATCGTCAGAATGTGTGTGAGCGGTGTGGAAGGCCTAGTTCAAGCGAATTTTGCAATTCGTGCGAATTATCCATCATAAATTCTTTTCAAAGTTATTTCGACCACCCGCCACAACCTGAAATACATTCTAATCTTGACAAACCAGTTCAAACGTCGGAGCTACCCCAAGCACCCACCGAGGATTACGAGGACACTTTCTTTGAAGATAGAGTCCGTAATCTAATCGAAAAAATTCAAGCCGATGAAAAAAGGTCGAGAATTAGAATTGATTACGATGAACCCGTTCAAACACCGGTGACTAGCAAGAATGACTTGCCTAATCTTCACGTTTCTCAAGAACCAGAACCGGAGACCATAACGGAAGTGGTGGAAATTGCTAGCTCTCAGAGCACACCACTTGTCCCACCTCCTGATTTTTCAGAATGTTCTTCGAGACTTGATAGTCATTCGGATCACCATGTTGGTTTTGTTGATTCTTTGAATAAACCGATTCCTTCTCATGACTTTCAAATACAATCGTTTATTCCTTGTGTCGGTTGTGGTGAGCCTCTTTATGGTTCACCCTGTCGTTGGTGTACTTGTGTACAATGTGGTAATGATATTCATAACGGGAGTTGTTTGTTTTGTGGTTCGAGGAATTCATTTGATTATGATCCTAATCCGAACTCATTTAACGACCCCTCAAACTTTTCCAATTACCCACCACAACCCGACTTATCTTCATATAATCAACAGTTTTACTGTTGTGAATATTGTGGAGGTCCTCACCAAGGATTTGAGTGTCAATCCGGAAACACGTTTGTCTATGAACAGTTTTCCAGTGATGCTCAGAACTTTGGTTATGACCAACATCCATATGATTCACCAATCCAAACTCAACAGTTTTACTGTTGTGAGTACTGTGGCGGTTCACACTACAGTTCTGATTGTCAATCGGGAAACACGCTTGTCTATGGGCAGGTTCCTGATAACAATTATGACTCCAGCACATACGACTCACAGCCACATCAGTTTTACTGTTGTGAGAATTGTGGAGGTCCTCACGATAATTTTCAATGTCAACCGTGGAATCAAAATTACTATACTTCCGGTTTTGACAATTTCCAACCTCCACAGCACCATACGGTTCAAACTCCACCTGAACCGTTGCCTAAAGAAAATTCCCAAGATTTGGAAACCACAATGAAAAAACTTGATGATATAATTCAAAACCTTAAGAATCAAGTGAGTGGTGAGAAAACCATTGGAGAATTGCTAGCCGAAGAACGGGAGGCTCGCAAATCTAGGGAAGAATTATTAGCCCTAGAGCATGCAGCTCTAAAGCGTTCCCAATTTCTTAAGGCAGCTCTATATGATGATGACGAGGAGGGTTTTTATCCTTTTAAAAATAATATTTCTCAACCTCCTCAGTCAGTTGATATCCCAGCAGTTGAGATTCCATCTCAAACAACTGCTATCACACCCAAAGCTCCCACTCACTCTCTTATTATGGGGGATGAGCATCTTGACACTGTTCCTGAAAAGGAATCGGACGAATTCATAAAGTCTAGTGTTGAGAGCCTTGTCCCAATCCCAAGAGAGTCACAGGGAATTCTCGAGCATTTGTGTGATATCCCTTCCCCTCTTGTCTTCCCAAAAGATCATGTTGAGATGTTCTCCGATTCTGATGATGATTCATTGTCTTGTGGAGACATCGCTTATGTGGAAGATTTACCTTCTGAGCTTGTTAGCTTAGAAGAAGAGAATGATGAAGTTACTGACACGGAAATCAAAGATGAAGCACTTCGTGCAACATTACTGAATGTCAGTCTTCTCATTTCTAAAATCGAGGCTTTCAATGAAAAACCTATTTCATCTCCTATCCCCATTAAGGATAGTGACATTCTTTCCGATGATTCTATTCCGGAAATGAAAGCCTTCTGTTTTGATAATATGGGAGAGAAGATTAGTGGCAGTACCACTTTTCATTTTCATAATTCTCTCCCCAATTATGAATCATTTACATTGGAGGAGTTCACCAGTGAACCCACTCATATCAATTCTGAATATGATTCATTCACCTTCAAGGAGTTCTCAGATGAACTCACTCATATCATGACTCCGCCGGAGTATGATCGCTTGGATGGCAAAAATCATGATCGGGGGGAAAAGTTCTCAATCATGAGAATTTGTATTTCTATGACAAATTTTCCAACCCTCCCTCCCGAGATGCTTTCCAAACCTAAGAGCTCAACCGATATAATCCAAACGAGTGCAACTGCACTTAACCCTGAGGAAGAAGATCTTATCATGATCGTCATCATGATTTTCCTTCTTTTCTTCACCTACCTGGTGACTTCTCTTCTTCTTCACTCCTTCGGGAATGAAGACACTATCTTTGACCCCGGCATTTTTATTTATCATTTTTGAGCCGGTTCTATCTATATCTCATCGGTGTGGAACTTTCGCGTACTTCAATGTTTATACAAACATCTTGAATGAAAGTCCGATGGAGACTGTTTCTTCCACTTTGCTTCCCCATGAACAAATTAATTCGGGGTCGAGTCAAGCTAGCGACTCGGTAATCAAAAACAGTAGCATGCCATATGGGTTTTCACCCATATTTCTGACTTCTTTCTATTTTCTACCACCCTAGTGTGGGGGGGGGGGGGGTTGCCCCACATGTTGTGTATATATGCAAGTTTCAAAAAAAAAAAAAAAAAAAAAAAAAAAAAATCTTTCTAAATAATGGCCGTAGTATTTCCCTTTTACGTTCTTTGTTTCGGCATAACCGCCGGTACTTTGAATATTGAGGGCAATATTCATTTCTAAGTGTGGGGGGGAATTCTCACGAATTTCATATGTATATGCCGCCTAATTCCCCCGTTTTTGGCCAAAATTTTTTTTGGAGTAAGTGTTCTACACTTACTCAATTGGTTATCAGTCCGCCTTGTCTAATAGACAAAAGGATTGGCTAATCCAGGAGCAAACGGCTCTTGGTAAAGATTTCTCAAATCCGTTTATATGGCTTGCAATTTGCCCAAAATTGTATGGTTCTCAACTCGCCATATCCTAAAAAGTGAAGAGTTGGCTAGCCCGCAAGGTTATGGCTTGTGGTAAAGGCAGTGGAAAATCCATAATTGGTATTCAGCTCACCAAAGATAATTCTGATAATTTATCTAAGAGTTGGCTAGTCCGAAGGGTACGCTTCGGTAAAGACACATCAATTCCGTTATATGGTTTATGATTTGCCAATAAATCAGATGGTTATCGGTGTACCATGGTTCTTACTTGAACTGAAACATTTGGCTACTCCAGAAGTAATGGCTTTTGGTAAAGAGATGAAATCCATTAAATTTTCTCAAAAGATTGCTAGGGACTAGCAATATCTCAGTGTGGGGGATTGATGAGTGTGTAAATACTCATCATTTTTGTACAAAATAAACTGCAAAATCATCTGAAAACACTCAGAAACACATCAAAATGATCAAAATATCACAAATCAGTGTTTTATGTGTTTTAAATGCAAAAATATCAAAATCAGATGAAAAACATATCAAATTTGCAAAAATTGCAGTTTTAGTCCCCCAAGTTTCAAAAGTTGTCAAAAACAGTCCCTGAGCACATAATTTCAAAAGTAAAGTCACCAAAGGTCCTTTTAAAATCAAAAGTTGTCAAATTTATTCCTTTGGTGAAAAATATGAAAGTTTGAGAAAATTACAAGTTTAGTCCTTCAACTTTGAAAATTGGCAAAAATGGCCCCTGGAAAATTGCAAAATGGCAATTTTGGTCCTTATACTTTTTGAGATTGTCACTTTCAACCCTTGGATCAACTTCTCTGAATTGGCAGATATGGTCCCTTGATTTTCAGATTTTACACCTAAGGTCCTTGTCAATTAAACACTTGTCAAACCAATTTGGACCTTTGATACTACTTTGGACCCCTGTCATATGAATTGTGAACCCCTTGGATTATTAAATCCCTGGTCAATCTCTGGTCAAAACAATCAACCCCGCCAAAAGTCCTCCACTCTCACCTGCTTTCTCTGCAACTCAGAACCCCCATCCCCCCTCCTCCATTTCCACTCAAAGATGTTCCCCACTCCACAACTAACATCCAAGGTCCATTTAATGCATCCCTAACCTCTCACTCAACCCCCATTTGGCAGATAGCCAATTTGGCGCCAAAACACCATTTAAACGGTTATGATCAGTTTTGAGCCATCCAATGGCTAGGATTGGTGGGATTTCATCAGAAGAGAGAGATAATGCATTTGGGTATAAAAGAGAAGCAAGAGAAGAAGAGAGAGGCAGTTTTTAGTTTTTAAGAAATTTAGTTAATGTCGATTTTAGCTTAAATGTTTTAGTTAAGTTGTAACATAGTTAACTTTTGTTAAATTGTACTTTCTTAAGTTGTTTCATCAATATTAATCAATTTCAAGTTCTAATTTCAGTTATAATATCATTCCATATTGTTAAGTCAACTGTTAAAATTTTTATTCTCAAAGTCTTGAATCCAAGCTTCATAAAGCTTCTTTTCAAGTTTATATAAGCTTATACAAGCTCCTTATAGCTTGCTATAAGCTTAAGTTTAAGTTTTAATCACTTTTGAAATTTGGTCAACCAAAGTCAACTGGAGGGCTAGAATTGGAAATGCAGTTGGAAATGGGGTAATGCAGTGATAGCAATGGGTTGATTTAGATTCCAGTGGGTTGGTTTATATTGGTTAGTTTTTCCTTGAGAGTTGTTTCAGGCCATTGTGGCTTAGGACCACTTGTAAGTTATTTCCAAAGTTCATAGCATAATCTGTTTTGTTGGTTTATAATAAGGTTTACCTGTTCAAAAAGTAGTAATTAGGTTACATTAACTTAGTTTGATCAATGGTTTGTGCTTGATAGTGTTAGAATAGTTTTAAACTTCACATCAGTTGCAATAAAGGAGTGTTTGGTATTGCTGTTAAACTTGTGCTCAAGGCTTGTTCAGTGTTAGAATTCTGTTGGTTCAGGTGTATTAACTCATAATAAACTCAGTTGAGTCATTAAATTGTGCCTGCTACCTGTAAAAGTCAAAATTCATTTCAAATCTCTCAAACAGTTAACCTGTTGGATTTTTGGAAATCCAACCTTTTGTTTTGTGTTCAAAAGTCTTAAACAAAGCTTGCAGAGGTTACATTTCAATCATTAACATCCATCTCAGTACTTAAAATCAGTGGCAAAGCTCAACAAAGTCAACTTTTCATTTTTAGTTCAAAAGTCAAAATATGAAAATCATGTTTTGGACCAACTGAAAGGGATTTTTCTTGGATTCATTTTTAAGCCTAAATCAGTGAAACTTGTTGATTTGAAAACTTCAGCTGGTCTACTTTCTTTTTGTCATTTTTACAGATTTTTGGAAATTTTCTTTAAGCTCTTAATAAGCTTGTCAAGTTGTACCTGTCTCCCCTGCTCCACTGTCTCAGCACACTGAGAATTTTTCTCAGATATTGCAGCTTAGGCACAGGGCTTATTAGAGCTTATCATGGTCTGATTTTTGGTACAATTGATCTCACCCAGGTCTAGTCTAGATTCCAAGTTGTAGTTTTCAGTTTGAGCTTATTTTTAAGCTTGTGCTTGTGCTTAAAGTTAGTCCCCAGAATCTGTTTTTAGCCTTGTAGCTCATTTAATCAAATCATTGAATCTTGCTTATCAGAGTGTTAAGCTTGTTGTTTGTTGTTGTATTTTGGGTATTTTAGCTTATCATAGCTTGTGTTTCAGTTTGGTAGCTTTTGGTGCTCTTTTGCTTAATCAAGTGCTTATTTCAATAAGCATTTACACATCAGTTGCATATTCATCCACATAAGCACCTGTTTTTCTATTTTTCCTTTATTCCTTATATTATTTTAGACTTTTCCTGAAATTTTTAGATTTTTCCAAGCTTGTTTGCTATTTTTCTTAATTTAAATTAGTTTTTAAGTATTTTTAATCAGTTTTTAATACAAATAATTAATAAAAGCTTCAAAAAAATAAGTTTTCAATTTTATTAGGTTTAGATAAATATAAAAAGTAAAAAAAGTAATTTTCCAGATTTTTCATAGTTTATTTGGTAATTTTTAGTAATTTAATTAGTTTTTAATAGTTTAAAATTCCTAAAAAATAGAAAAATAATCAGAAAAATACAAAAATAGTTTTGAAAATTCTAGTTTGTTATTTTAGACTTTTCCATTTCATAATTTTATTTTTCTAGCTTTATTTCCTAATTTCTTGTATTTTAGGTAATTATTAAATAGTTAAAAATAGTTTTTAATTAATAATAATTAATTAAATAGTTGTAAAAATAATTTTCTTTTTCTAAAACTTTTCTTTTATCATTAGGATTGTAAAAATATCATTTTCATATTTTTAGGGTTAATATTGTGTAAATTTCACGTTTTTATTTGTACGTCACGTAGATTTTAATTTCAGTTTTATAAAAACATAAAAACAAAAACATCATTTTAATTATAGTGATAGCGTTTATTTAATAGATTTTATCTTTTTAATTTCCTTTAATTTGCATTTAAGCCTCTGTAATTTGTTGGCTTTTTCTGTAGTTATAATCTATTCAAACTTCTTTTCCGTTCAAATCTCCCGATCACTATACGTTCGATAATCCATTGCATAGCTCGCTGGGACATAACGACCCGGGGAGACCCTATACTCCTCAGATCTTCATTTCATTCGTGCTTCAGCAGTTTTAAGCTGGTTACGGTCCGCCATTCACAAGTGGCGGGCTTGTGTGATTTAGCTTGACTGTTTGGCACGCATCAACATTTCTTCTAACTTTTGAAGTTTTCAGTATGCAGCAGAATTTGTAGAAGAGCAGAAAACCACACAAGGAAAATCTGACTAATTGCGGAAGATCAGTTCGAGGGTAACATGCCAGAAATCAACAAGATCTTCTCACGTATGTAGACGCATCACACCAAACAAACCACGAAAGATGAAATGAAACGACTTCCCCTGAATGTTGTGGTCTTTCGGAATACTAATTACTGTGAATATGCAATAACGCGATACCAAGACCATGTGTGAGGCATCATAACATCATATTTGGGTAACTTCACACAAGATCACCCGTGAAATCGAGACGATAACTCCAAAGTGAGACGTTTGAGTCACATATCGTCTTATTTCTTCCCCCTAATTGAAGAAATTCAAGAAGGCATTGGGTTTTCGCAAAGAAGCATGTAGAAGAACAAGGAAGCAATGACCACCTACACACTCTCTCCCTCGATGTTTTCAATGATTCAGAATCATACACCACGTATGTTGATGATGAATTGAAGACAGGGAAACCATGTATAAGGAGACAGCGAAACCATGTATGTCCAATTGATCGAACAAGTGTGAAGTACCAAAAATATTTCGAGAGATTCAACTGCTGATAAAACATCTCTGTTCATTATGTTGATCATCAGCTGTGTCATTGTTGTTGGAAGCAGTTTGATCTTCTGTTATAGAAGATTCAGTTGTTGTTGTAGATTCAGGTGTATGTGAAATTAGAGTATTATCGGTTGTGCAGCGGAAACATTCGATACATCTGAAGCACGACTTTTGGCAGAATCTTTAACCAGAGGAGCAAGCAATGTTTCCAATTCATGACGATTAAGTACAATGGTGGAACAGCTGATGGATCATGATATTTTTAACGGTGAGAAACGGGTCCTACGCTGTTTTGCAGTAGGAGCCATAGCTGTTGTACCTGCATAGAAAAATAGAAGGGGGGCAAGGAAGAGAAAAACATGGATCCCCAAGTATAACTGGGTTCCAGATGTTAGAAGCATAAAGATGTAGTGTCAATTATCTTCTTGACACCTGAACATGCTAATTTGATGATTTCCTTTCCTGCCTCAGGGATGGATGTTGTTGGTATCCCACTTGTTTTGGTGCAACTACTTAGTATCTTGCCTGTAGGAATCCACCTAAGACTAACAGTGTTGAAAACTCTACCCGTTGGTATCCATCTAAGGTTAGATCTAAGGGATGTTGAAACTTCTTTTGGGAAGAATTTGCGTCCTATATTGATCCACTTATTAGGTTTCTGAAATTTTACGTTTAGATCAACGGGTTTATTTCTAACTGTTTGAGTTAACTTAGGTTTTGGTTTGCTACTACAAGCAGTGTTCAGTAATACACTCGAAGGTGATACACTAGGTTGTGAACCTAAGATTCCATCCTTTTGGAGTAGTGCCCTTTTCCTAGCCTTTTCTAGGTCATAGTTCTTGTATGCGTCATTTGAATCATATGAATTTTTACGTTTAATGCTCAGTTTAGACACAGTGTTCGAACAAATCCTAGATTGGCCAGAAGCAGCCACTTGTACAGGTATAACAGAAACAGGTTTAATAGAAACAGAAACATTATTGTTGGGCCCGGAATGTGGAGTGACTGGTTTTGACAAATGATTATTCTCAACAACTTGGGAGGGAAACCGTGGTTTTGAAGATTTTGAACGTTCAGATTTAAATGCAGTTGGTTGTCTAACTACTGATTGTTTTCTGAAAGGTTGTAGAGACGATTTCCCCAAGATTGTTGGTTTTGCAAAATTAGTATCCACACTCTTGTCAGTGAATCTTCTCAGTTTGTTTAGTAAAGCAACATGTGCAAGCCCCTTTGCTTGAAGTTGAGCCTTTAAATGCTCATTTTCTTTAACTAATGTATCCACACGTTTACTTTGTTCATTCAAAGATTTACTTTTTGGCTCTGAGTTTAAAACGTTGTTTTGCAGTTTAAGTTAAAGAGAGATGCAATGAGCCTCAAGTTTTGAAAAATCTTTTTGAAACTGAGAAATGGTCTTTTTGAGGAGAATGATTTCAGATTCAAGAGTTTCTTTTAACGTTTCAGTTGAATTGTTAACAAGTAAGGGCTCAGACATGAGATAGTTGTCTGGACATTGTGCAACACACTGGTCAACCTCTCCTTCATTACTAAATTCAGGTTGCTCAGTATGTTGTGTCGCATTTGCAGTCAGAATATGATCAACAGTAGATTGTACCTCGACCATCTGTTCTGTGTCAGTGTCATAGGTGGGTAAGATATCTTCCTCAACCATTTCTTTGTCACAGTTGGGCTCGGTGTCGTAGTTAAGTATGATATCTTCTCCAGATCTGCTGCTGTCATCCTGCTTTTCCAATGCTACAACCTCATTGTCCGCATTACCGACAGTTGCAGTAATCACAACATTCTCAACGTCCATTTGAGCATTCCTTTCATGTACATCAACTCTTTCACCTTGCACGACTGCGGGATATCGGGAATTTGATGATGTCTGACGCTTCAATGCCAGAGCCAGAGCCATGTATCCTTCTTCCAATGCCACAAATGGATCTTTATGATCAGAATCCATTTCACTCCCCTGCAGAAGAATCAAAGAGAAGAAGGTGCAAAGTCGATATAGCACACAGAAGGTCGATATAGTGAATCTCAGTTTCCCTCCAAAAATAATTTTGAAAAAATTTTGACTCTCAAAATTTGAAATTCACTATAAAATCCAATTCTAAGGTTGAAAGAAAATTTTGAGTTATGACAATTTTGACGCTAAATTTGACCCGAAAAAATCGAATTTGGGCCCTAAAATTTGATTTTTTTTTTTTTGATAACTTGTGTTGGTGGATCTTTGTAGTCGAATGAAACGCTGTTGATGAAGTGTCATCAGGCGTAGAAATCACAATAACCAAGTAGCACTTAAGCGTAAAAACACCAAAGTTACGCGTAACAATGAGAGTTACGCGTAGTTTTAGCTTACGCGTAAGCAGGGAAAAAAGACTAAAGTTATGCGTAAACAGTAAGTTATGCGTAGAAAACTTAGGCGTCGGATTATCTTATGCGTAAGACTGGGCTTAGGCGTAGGATGAATCTTATGCGTAGGATTTTCTACGCGTAAGCTTTATGCTTATGCGTAAGTTTAGGGTTTTATCCCAAATGATATTTTACACTATCACAGTGCAAAAGATATCCAAAGTCGACGTATTTTCAGGCTTATCCAAGCAAGAAAACACGGAGTAAACCACGAAACTGAAGATCAAACCAAGGATAAAGTTACGCGTAGAATTAGGGTTTTGATACGCGTAGTTCTACTCGTAAAATGACTTTTGCCCAAAGATGTTTCTAAACCAGATTTTTGTGATGAAATAGCTTCAATATCACCAAAATAACACAAAAGTGTGAAACTTGATGATCCAAAGCTTCTAAAACAGTTACGCGTAGGAAAACACCCTCGTACAAAAACTAGCTTAAAAACGATTCTACACACATAAAGTTTCAAACTTTTTGCCAAAAACTTAAACTTTAACACCCAATAACCTTTAAAGTACAAGAATCTTGGATTGAAAAGTGTAAAAAATGAGTTTTTAAGCGTGAGAAAGGTTAAAAAACGTGAACCTTACGAGTAGACAAAAAACAAACCGTTTCACCCAACTAGATGGCGATTGATACCACTGTTAGGTCACAAGTTTTACAAACACAAGTAATATAGAAAGAGATAAGGCGATTGAACAAGTAAACAAACACACACACACGTAATGGTAATACGATTTACGCGTAGGTGATATGTGAAAGGAATAACTTGAACAACCAACCTACAAATGAAGGTTTACATAAGGTATTTATAGGAGGGAAGCTAGGGCAACACTCCTAGTTCCCTTCCTTTCTCCTATGGGCTTGGGCCTAAGCTCATGGGCCTTCTACATAAGCTTAAGGCTAATAACAAACATAAAGGCCATAACAAGCTAACTATTACATATGTGTAACTAACACTTGAATAAGGTTTAGGAGTGATTCCAACACAGACATATTATTCGTTGTTTGCATGTGTGCTAGATACCAGGCTAAGCCTACTAAAAAGCACCTTGAAGCGGTTAAACGGGTCTTTCGGTATCTTCAAGGAACCATCAATATGGGTCTTTGGTACCCGAAGGACACCGGTATGTCTCTAACAGCCTATGCAGATGCTGATCATGCAGGGTGTCAAGATACTCGTCGAAGTACTTCTGGAGGGGCTCAGTTTTTGGGTGATAAGCTTGTGAGCTGGTCTTCAAAGAAGCAAATGAGTACTTCTATTTCCTCTACAGAGGCTGAATACATAGCCATGTCATCTTGTTGTGCTCAAATCTTATGGATGAGATCTCAATTATCTGACTATGGCTTTGAATTCAACAAAATCCCTCTGTACTGTGATAATAAAAGTGCTATTGCTCTCTCATGCAACAACGTTCAACACTCAAGAGCAAAGCATATCGACATTCGACATCATTTCATCAGGGAACAAGTGGAAAAAGGTGTGGTGGAACTCTATTTTGTAAGGTCTGAATACCAGTTAGCAGACATCTTCACCAAAGCTCTTCCAAGAGAACGTTTTGAGTTCATACTTCCACGACTAGGCTTGAAAAGCCTTCAACCAGAAACTCTCAAACGTCTTCAGGAGGAAGACGAGGAGTAAAAGGTTTCCTTCATCTATCTCTTGTAAATATTTATTCGAAAAACAAAATACAAAATTATAAAACTTTCAAAATCCATAAAAAATCTGAAAAATTCGAAAAATCTTCAAAATATATATATATATATATATATATATATATATATATATATATATATATATATATATATATATATATATATATATATATATATATATATATATTGTCAATTTGTCATGTTTTTCTCAGTTCGATTATATCTACGGTCTTTGTGCTGTCATTCAAAGAATGACACGGGACTTTAGATGTTGTTCGAATTTAAAAAATAAAAAAAAAATTTTGGGAGAAAGAGAAACAATGGTTTATTGTCATTTCAGGCAGTAACCCGCTTTTCAAAGAAAGAACAGAGCCATTATTTATCATGTTTTTCAAAATTCCATGCTCTGATTCTTTAAACATTTATCTGCTGAAAACTAACTGTTTTTGAAAAATAACTCGGACTCTATTTTTGATAATCATCTGGACTTATTTGTCAAAATATCTATCTCTCAAACAACAACATATGTCATTGTTTGAGGGGGAGAATGATTTCAATTAAATTAAAAAGTTATTTGTCATTCAATTGTTTTCAAAAAGATATTCATGCATGTTTTATCAATGGAGCTTAAAGTCTTAAAAACCGATCCTTATCAGTTAAAACGCTTTCATAATCAAGTCACAAATCTCCTTAAAAGCTTTCAAAATCAATGTAAATCTATAAGAGATCACAAATCTCAAATGATTTGATAATTGTGATCGGGGGAGAATGTGTGATTTAAATTGGATTTAAACTGATAATTCGGTAAATGGTTTTATAAGGATGTACAAGCTCTCCTTCCCACATGTGACAAACGATTTCAAATTTTCCATGCACATGTTGAGGGGGAGCATCTATCTTAAACCTATGATTTGAAACGTGATCACTTATCTTAATGTGCAGGTTCCCTCTAGTATGTGCAAAACTCTTTTCAAATCTCGAGGCACATATTGAGGGGGAGCAAAATCATGAAAACCTCATCCTTCCCCAAAATGCTTTATCTACTTGATTCGATTAGGGAAGTGATATTAATATCTTTTATAAAATGGAATTCAAAGAAGTTAATTCTTTCTCTTGCCTCCGTGTGCAAAACGATTTCAAACACTTGATGCACATGTTGAGGGGGAGCTCTTATTCTAAAAATATCAAAAACAATTCAGGTACAAAATGCTTTGATAATATATCACAAGTATCTGGATTGATTTTCAAATGGTTTTCAATTGGTTCCAAATGGCAGATGAACAATACCAAATAGACCGACCAACTTTACTTTATGTATGGTGATATAAGGATGATAAGGTTAGGTTTTTGTTCCCATGATCCGCCAGAACCGGAGGGATCTACCCAGGGACTATCCACTAGTTAGTGTAGAGTTCTTAGGTATGATGATAAAAGGAGAAAAATGAGATATGGGAAGAGTGCGGACTGAGACAGAGTAAGTACTGGAATAAACCCAACAAGGTTCTTGCTATGAAGTCTCGGTAAGCACTGAAGGGGTTGAAGAATGAAAAAGAATTGAATGAGAAAAGGGTGAAAAGAAATAGCCCTCCATTTATTCAACCATAGGGCAGAAACCGGGTACAATTCATATACTACTGATGGTAACATCTGTATTGAAGACAAGACGTCATGGACCCAGTGACGCTATGCACTACAACTTCCCAAACCACTCAAGTTCCTCTTAAAAGGGCTTGTTTCATTCTCACGGGGAACCGACATAATCTATCGACTTTCTCTTAGAGATTGTTGATATTGAAGAAGGAGACCCTCTCCCTAGTCTCCGGCACAGGAACCAAATATGCACATATTGAGTCTAGAGCCACGAGATCATCTATAAATCTCATTAGGACACTCTCATTGAAGACTCTCTGTTTCACACGATGTGGAAAGAGAGATTTTATCTTGAGTCCTACGCATTATCCTTGTGGTATTGCCAGAACATCTGAGTGATATGCTAACATACTCACAATGAAGATGGAAAGCCTTCTGGAGCCAACATCAAACAAGCTCCTGGTGGGTGGCATGTGAGATCTATCAAATAGATCAACCATGTGACAACTGAACAGAAACAATGGGGCGATTCAATCTTTTGAATCAATCCTGGTTCAGGTTATGGATTGACAGATACCTTTGAAAAACCGGTCTTTGTGCTTTAAAACTCTTTTCATTAGCACGTCGACCGTGTACTAATTTTTCAAATCAGAAAGTGTTTTATGATTGATAATTGATTTTCATTAAAACCTTCGTTATATTGCAAAAACAATTTCTATTGAACAATACACGATTGTTTTTCAAATCTCTTTTCATCAATTAGTGGACTTAAATTCGCTGGTTCACTCACTCCGTGTTGTCTTCTTTGAGACGTTCCGGTTTGAGAACAGCTAGAGCAGCTGCGAAACCCTGTCAAGGAAATTCTTCGGAATTATACCTGATCACAGGCAGTACTTGTACTGATCAACGGGGAACCGTAGGCCGTGTACCTCAATTCATCGAAAGTGATCAAAGACACTTTCGTGCGCTTTATTGCTAACTGTCTTATGCAGGTACACCCCGACGTTTGCAGCTGATCAGAATGGAGCGGTCAATCCATAGCCGCATGCTCACACAACACATTCATATCGAAAGAAATCATGATTGGTGCATCAATGACTCTGATATTCTAACTCCATGTTTCTGCTACGCTGCTGCCAATATCATGAATCAACGAAAGCTTCCGCTACTCGGATGAGAAGATATCATGATCCAGAATGTGAGCATGTCGGTCCGAAAGTCACAACATCACATAATACCAACACCACAATGGATGTATCAGAGATTTTCTATTAGCTGATGATCTCAAAAGTGGCTCAATATTATTATCACGTGGATCAGTAAAAGACCTCCACTTGGATTAACCAAACATGCAATGAGTGGAATCAATGACTACGAGCTTCGAGCAAAGTACTACATCAAGAATGCAAGATCAATTGTTAATGTAATATTTGATTGTATTCAATGTCATTTTAGTATATGTTTGAGGTGACCTCCCTTAGGGGGAGATTGTTAGGAATTAGAAATTCCAGGTATTAAAGAGTCGGTCACCTCAAGTATATGTAATCGTTAGAAAGCTCGTAGTCATAGTACTTTTATGTTAAGTAGTATTTAGTTTTGTAACACCGTGGAGGACGGACGGGTCTTTACCCACTGTATGCCTGATCCACAGCCCGTTGTGTGGCGTTTCATTGTAAGACTATAAATACTCTCTACCTTCCAAGGTAGAGAGTTGGAGCTCATAATAAGATTTTTCTTTCTCTCACTAAGTTCCCTAAACCTCTAACTTTCTCTCTCTAAAAACCTCCTTGTACGCCTCTTGTGATTATGGTTTAGTGTGTTTGTGAAATCCAATATCTTACAATCTGAAATGGACCTTCCATAATGACCTTCTTGAAGAACTTTTCATGTGGCTTCTTTAGATCACAAAACCTAAAGAACCTTATCACCCATTGATCATAATTTCCGGGAGTGAGCATTGGAGGTCTATCAAGTGAGCCAACTTCATGAATTGATTGTTGGCTACTTAAGGCTTCACACATCTTGCCAAACCATGTTGGTTCCTTCATAGTACTCCTGGATGGATGTTGATTGTAGAAGTTTGTGTAAGGTTGTACTTGAAGACTAGGTGGTGGTTGAACCATTTGTGGTGGAATTGCACCAAGTTGTGGAGTATGTTGTTGATTAAATTGTTGTTGATAAATTTGTTGTTGATGATTAAATTGTTGATGTTGTGGACTTAGTTGTTGTTGTTGTTGTTGTTGTTGTTGTTGTTGTTGTTGTTGTTGATTATAAGTGTAAGGAAAATAGCTAGATTATGGTGGTTGTGACATGTTGAAAACTTGTGTTGTTAAATGGATCTTTGTAGTTGAATGAACCGTTGTTGATGAAGTATCCATAGGCGTAGAAATCACAGAAAAGTAAAGTAGCACTTATGCGTAAAAACACCAAAGATACGCGTAACAGCAATAGTTACGCGTAGGATTAGCTTACGCGTAAGGAATGAGAAAAAACACTAAAGTTATGCGTAAACAGAAAGTTAAGCGTAGAAAACTTAGGCGTAGGATTAACTTATGCGTAAGACAAAGCTTAGGCGTAAAATGAATCTTATGCGTAAGGAGATCTACGCGTAAGCTTAAGCTTATGCGTAATTTTAGGGTTTTACCCAAAAGACCTTTTACACTATCACAGTGCAAGATATATCCAAAGTCGAAGTGTTTTCAGGCTTATCCAAGCAAGAAAAACACTGAGTAATCCACGAAACTGAAGATCAAACCAAGGAACAGTTACGCGTAAGATTAGGGTTTCACTTACGCGTAAAAAATAGCCAAAAGTGATTTTTGCCAACTGATGTTTCCAAACCAGATTTTTGTGATGAAATAGCTTCAATATCACCAAGATAACACAAAAGTGTGAAACTTGATGATCCAAAGCGTGTAAACACGTTATGCATAGAACTTAACCCACGTAAAAACCTAGCTTAAAAAACAAGGATCCACACGTAAAGTTTGAAACTTTTTGCCAAAAACAGATATTTTAACACCTAAAAACGTTAAAAGGACAAGAATCTTGGATTAAAAATTGTTAAAAATCAGTTTTTAAACGTGAACAAGTTAGAAGCCTGTTTACGCGTAAGATCAAAAACTTCAAAAACAAAGTATGTTCACCCAACTAGTTGGCGAATGATACCACTGTTAGGTTCCCATATTAGTAACACAAGCATCAATATGTAGAAATAGAGAAGAGATAGAGATCGGTTGAACAAATACAAACACACACACACGTATGACTATGACCGGTTATGCGTAGAGAGTGAAAGAGTGAATGAATTGAACAACCAACCCTCAAGTGAGGGTATTACAAGACTATTTATAGGAGAGGGAGCTAGGGCAACACTCCTAGTCCCTTTCTTTCCTTATTGGACTTGGGCCTAGGCTTATGGGCCTTCTACATAAGCCTAAGCTTAATAACAAACATAAAGGCCATATTAAGCTAACTATTACATATGAATCACTAACACTTGAATTAAGGTTTAGGAGTGATTCCAACATGGTACCACTCACCAAACAACCTTATAAATGGTTCATGGTCAATGGAAAAAGGCCTCGTGCTCTCTCGGACTCCTCGGACGACGAAGAAGAAAAAGTCAACCCCGTTGCCAACGTCAACATGAACCCCATAACCTACTTTGAACAACTTCCAACTCTTCCAAATGAGTCCGAAGAATTCAAACAATTGAAGGGTATGATCCAATGCCTAACTAACTACCTCATGACGTCGGGAAAGAGGAAGAGAAAAGATTGACAATAGAGACATTAGGATTATGGTTGTTTTTAGACATTTCTTTTATCATTTTGCAATGGATGCTTATGTTTGTGGATGTTTTATCTTGTTTGTTTGGATATTATCACTACTACTCATATTTATGTTATGGAATATGAGATATTTACTTGTTGTGTTGTTCATTTACAGTAGAAACTCGTAGCAATTAGTATACATAATATAGTGCAAAAACTGCACACCTTTTGTCATGCTTCTGATCTGCAGGAGCCGGATCCCTCAATTTGTACTAGACGGATCCCTCCTTTTAGGGATCCATGGGATCCGGGGAGACAGAAATGCAATTGCAGACCTCCACACATCAAACCAGCCCACTAGACCACTTCACACTAGCTAAACATAATGCCTTAGGACCACTTAAGTCTTCCTCAAGCTCAGTAGGTATCACACTCACTCATAGCTCATTTAGGATCACACTCAAGGTGCTTTTTGATTTATCATTTCACCAAAACTCATCATCCTTCTGCTCCAATACTCACACATCATTTCTTACATGTCAACACATCTAGTTTTATAATTTTCTCAATTTTAGCAAATTGATTTTAGTCATCCTTACCTCAAAATGGGTCAAAAACTAGTTTTTCATTTCTTATAATTTTTAAGGAATTTTCCAAATTTATCCTAAGTTTCCATCTGATCTCTAGGATCATTTAACACCACTTGACACTCTCATATCTCCTAGTGTCATCTTTGATCACCCATTGGTGCTCATAAAGTCCTATTTTCTTTCATAAAAGGCAATCATTAGCTACCATCACTCATTGCCCTTGATCATTTAAGTCCCCTTTCATTTAAGACACTTAAGAAGACTAAAACACTCAAGATGTATAGGTACTAGACCTTACAAACATCATTTTCCCTTTTTCTTGGCTACTGAGAGCCGGATCCCTAGGATTAGCCTAGACGGATCCCTCATGGGAGGGAATCGTGGGAACCGGCTGACAGATTCAGCTAATTCTAGCTAAAACAATCATTTCAAGCACACTCCATCTTATGTCAATTAACCTTCTTGATCAATACAAATCTGAAGTTGACTCTTGTGCATGCAAATCATCACATTTTAAAGGATCTTAGTGGCTTAAGTCTTGAATGCACTTGCCAAATCCTTCCCTTTATAAACCATCTTGTTAGGACTTCTAAGTCATCATCTACAACCTCATTCTCAGCATTTAGAAACCTTTACATCACTAACCTTTAATCATCTCATCATGAGAAAAACTCCTAGTGCTAACTCATCCACCAAAGGACTACCCAAGAAACTTGCTCCTATTGTTCACGAAATTTCTTCAACCTAATCATCTCCCGTTAAATCCACAAACGCTAGGATTTCCCCTCCACCAACTCAACCAATCAAACCAATCCCCAAAAGGATTGTTCCCACAAAACTACCAATGCCAAACACCACTATACCTCCTAAACCAAACATTCCCATTTCCACTAAACCATCACCATTAGTGCCTAGAGCCATATCATTTACCACTCCACATTCATCTCCACACCTCTAGAACTTAGAGGAATTGGCTTCTAGGCCCTCTCTTCCTCCACCATTGCCAACATTCTCCTCTATAGAGAGGATAGCACAACAAAATCAAGGTGTTGAATCGACACTAGCACCGGTATCCTTTTCTCCATCACCCTCAAATAGTCCCTTTTGGATTATGAGGAATCATCAAAGTCAACCACCCAATCACATGGAAGTAGATACTTCTCTACCACCATCCTCGACACATGTTTTACCACCACCACCTTTGGTTGAATCACCTCCAAATATACCTCCACAAATCCCTCATTCTTTTGAGAATCCTCAACCTTCATCACTTAACCCTCCTCTTTTTGTAAACTCAACCCAACCTTTCATCTCAAGCAATTCCATTTCCTAGCCATGACAAAGATTGTTATCATTGTCAACATGTTGAAGGTTTGATACATTAACTACATGAAGAGCAACGTTTCATGTTTTATCACCTCCTCGAACGTTTCGATGAAATCAACAAACCTAAACAACCTTGATCTTAAGGATTCAAGTGGTGTCCTAGTCTTAAGCTTAACTTAGATAGTTTAGGAATCATATTTCATGTTTAAATCATTCTCTTAGTTTTAGAGATATGTAGATCATTTCTCGTGTTTTTATTGAATGAAATTACATGTTATATGTCGTATTATCATTGGTGCCTTAATACGTAACTCACTTTTGATGTTAACTTCACATTTTACATCAACATTGTTGTCTTGAGTTTACAGGGAGACGGATCCCTCACTTTAGCCTAGACGGATCCCTCCAAGGGAGGAACCGTGGGATCCGTGCAACAGAAGACTTGTTTATTACTAACTTGAGTCTTATATGCAGGAAATTATGCATTATATACTTGTTTTCTAACCTTTGTTTTGTAGATTTTCAATATACACATGAACACTTTGACATCCTTAGCTGGGGGAGTTTCTTGTCAAAGCAAAACATTGCAATATCTTCACATATGATTACATTACTTGACGTCCTCCTTGCAAAGGTGCACTCGTCAAGGGGGAGCATGTTCATCAAAAACTTAATTGCAAAGCACTCGCTTAGTCTTTCTAATTACTTGACGCCCTCACAAAGGGATGAACCGGTCAAGGGGGAGCTAAGCTGAGAATCCTTCTCTTCCCTTACTCTCTATTTTTTTTATTTTTACTTTTCACATGTTTTTCTTAAAACAATGTGTTAGTTTCTTTTCGACGCTCTTTTTGTTTCGACAAAAAAGGGGAGAAGAGAGTAAAAACTCCAATTCAAACTTTTATGAATTTTAGTTTTTCCTTAAAATAATCTTATGTTTTGTCATCAACAAAAAGGGGGGATTGTTAATACAAATAAGCCGTAAAAACGTTTATTTATATTTTACGATCTTCTAATGTTTTGTCGATGACAAACGTAAAATCATTTTAACGAAACAAATAAAATACGTAAATGGTTTGAGCCAATAGTTTACTAACACAATTACGTTTTCATATAAAACACTAAACGAGCAATAATGTTTTCATGTTATAGTAATGCATATGTACAACAACTAGTGTTTAGATAATGCGTAGATATATACATACTTAGTATGTATTATAATGGTTAATAGGAAGGCTAGAAGTATAAGTATTTGACCCATTAACTTAATACATTGAATATAGTTGGGTAAAACCCAAAGTCCATGACCCATACCCATGGAGCATGATCCATAACCCATTAACCATTGCATGACATAATGCATAAGTTATAATGGGTATTATCCATGACCCATGGAGCTAACCCATGACTCATTGACTAGATGCATTGCATCTTTTAGATACATTGTATCTATTTGGATACCCATGGATCAAAACCCACAACCCAAGATCCATGATCCATGACCCATAACCCACTTAAGGGGGAGCGTCTTACGGATCCCTAGTATTACACTACACGGATCCCTCAAAAAGGGATCCGTGGAACAGTAGCATGTTTTTGTCTATAAATATTGAGTCATTTGTTCATTGTAAGTTGCCACTCCTACACATACTTTCTCCTAGTATTGTACACTCTCTAACCTCATATCCAAAGGATCTTTCTATGTAGTTTGTGTTTTGTTTTTGTGTGATTCTCTAGGTTCCTCTTAAAGGCGAGATCACCACCTCTTGAAGTCGAGCAACCTCAAGTCCATGAGTTGCCATGCTTCGTCATCATCAAGACTACTGAAGTTCTCTTGTTGATAGTTCTTTCTTCCTCTCTAGAAGTGTTGTGTCTAAGGCATTAGTGATGGATGCCAAAAGGGTCAAGACGAAGGCATTAGTGAAAGGTGTCGAACATCCGTGTCAAAGGCATTAGTGAAGGATGCCAAAAGGGTCTAGTCGAAGGCATTAGTGAAAGGTGCCAAAAGATCATGTCAAAGGCATTAGTGAAAGATGCCAAGGGTGTACAATCGATATGGTGCATCGATGTACAAATAAAGATAGGTTGTGTCCAAGGATAATAATATCCTTGATATTGTTGTAATAAGGAGTAGGTCTCCTTTGGGATAGGTTTTGTGTAGTGTTGGGTAGTAGTTCCTCCTTTGTAATGGAACTCGGTATCTAGCCTTGTACCGGATAAAGTGTAGGCAACGTTGTGATAGGTTTGGTTCCACCTTGTGGAAGAACCTGGTGTCTAGCCTTGTACCGGAAAAAGAGTAGGCGACGTTGTGAAGGCTTCTCCGCCATAAGGAGTTTGTGTCGTGTAGTTCTTACAAACTCTCGAATAGGTGACTCGGGGGGAGTGGAGTAGGGCAAGGAAGGTGTCCTTGTAGCCGAACCACTATAAACACTCGTGTCGTGGTTTTGTGTTTCTTACTCTTTACATTTGCATTACATACCTACATATCTATCTATCAACATCCAACATACACATTTAAATAGATTGACATAAGTCGATCTAAATATTTTAAAACGAAGTTTTAATCGGTAAAACTATTCAACCCCCCCTTCTAGTTTTCCACAGTTCATATGAACCACATTGATTATGCTAGTTTGATCTGGGAAGACATGATGCAACACTACAGGAAGCCTGGTACCAAGATTCCCTTCATCAGATACACCAAGTTGCTAATCCACAATCTTCTCGGGAAGCACCAGGATATCCCTCTGAGACTGAATGACCCCGACATGCACTCTATGCTGAATGAGCCTACCTTAAACTCAGTTAGGTTCAAAGACACATCAACTAGAATACAAGGTGCGGAACTCCCTGCTTGCTTGATTACCGATGCAATCAAGGATCTTCCGACCTACAGACGTTACAAGGAAGTTGTGCTTGCGGGAAAAGTTGGCTTCATGGATGAGAAGACGACTCCAGCGGTTACAACAAGGGCTAAGAAAGCTGGAAGCACTACAAAGTATAATAAAAGGAATCCAAGCAGAAAGAGGAAAGTCCCAGCCAAAATCTTCCATCCTAAAATAGAACCGGAACCAGTTAAAACATCACTTCAAGATGACGATTCTGAAACTGAATAAGATGACCTTACTGTGTACTCCGAAGTACGTACATATGACACATCTATCAAGAAGAACACAGAGGACAAACCTGCTAGTCCTTCATCCGACAAAGGGAAGAAACCTCTCGATGAAGAAGAAGAAGAAGATTTTGATTGGGAGTATGATCCTAAGGCTGAAGAGAAACAACTCCAGAAAACTCTGGAGCAACAAAGGATGGAGAAAGAAGCTGAAGAGTTTGCACTTCAACAAATTAAAGGACCTGGGGGTTCCAGTGGTGGTGTTCTCTCTACATCCGTTCCTGATCCGGTTAATCAACCGATGCCACCACCAAGGAACCTACAGAGGAAAAGCAGCAAGAGGATGAGGAAATGATCGATCATGGATATGACGACAAATATACTGATGAGAGAATCACAGAGAAAGATTTTTTGGAAGTGGAAAAGGAAACGGCTGCAGACAAAGCTGCTCAGAAGGCTGAAGAGGAACGCATAAGAATGGAAACAGATAATTATATTCTGGACAATCCTAAACATAACCCTGAGAAATCTTCCAAACCACCCTGTGACACTTCCAAAACCAAATCATCCTCTCACTCATCACCACCACCATCCAAAGAAACAACAAAATCATCTTCAAAATCAATCAAGAAGAATGACGATACTTGGGCATCTCGTACCAAAGCCAAGATCCAGAAAGCATTGCTTCAATCTAGAAAACACAAACAAAGTCTTCAGGAACAAAGATTGAACATACTGGCTGACAAGGTCATCGAGCTTTCCCAGCAGGTGGACCAGTTCAAAGGAGAAAGAGAACAGATCAAGGCATTTCTCACCAGGGATGTCCAAGGAGAAATGAACGGACAAATTCAGAACTACACTCATCACTTTCTACTCAACATGGTTCCTGGCGTCACCAAAGAGATGTTCAAGAATCAATTCAATCCAACGCTCAAGACATTGGTCAAGCAGGTGATTACAACAACACCGGTGGTCATGCAAACCCGACCAGTTCAGCCTCCAGTCGTCAGTGAAGATGATCTGATCTCATAATTGGTACTTCAGATGTCTCCACAGGTTTCATCTTTCACACCTGATGAATCGAAGTTGTATGACGCTCTTCTTGCACATCAACTGAAGCAATCATGCAAAGAAGCTGCTGGTCGGGACAAGCGACCAAGAAATGATGATGACAAGGATCAAGACCCGAATGCTAAATGTCAAAAGAAAACCGGCGGGTCATCATCATCCATGCCACCACCACCTCCTAAGACCACCACCACACCCACAAGACAAGCTTCTCAACGACCTCCCTCATCTTAAAAACCTCGGGATACATATTCTCCACCACCACTACAGAAAACCGGTGATGACTTCATTTATACTGGTGGTGAGGATCAAGACATTCCTGAGCACCAGCAACAACCATCACCTCGACCATCACCGCAACCGGAATCATCCTCCAGAACCAAGAAGAAGAAACAAGGTTTTGTCATCTCATGGTTGGACGAAGACGACACTGAGGAGTATGAATGGTTTAGCTAGTTGGTTGATGCTACACCCAGATTTCCTGAAGGGTAAGAACTGATAGACGGTCGAACAATGGAGCAGGTGAAGATTATCCAAGATGAGTTCAAACTAAAAAAGATGACGAAACGGGAGCTGCGCAGGATAAAGAATGATGCATTCAACTTGTTGAAAGACAGAGCCTGCAGCGCAGTTGAGGTCGAATACCATTTGGACAACATTGCCTGTGCAATGTCCAACAATATCGACTGGCTAAATCCCGAATCGAACATCGACTTTACAAGAAAGGATAACACTCCTTAATACACTTATTGGACAAAGCCTCTACCAACAATTGGGTGACCTGAGCAACGAAAGATTCCTTACCGTTTCTTCTTCAACAACGACCTAAAGTTTCTTCAACACGGCAGTAGCGTAAGCAAGAAGTATGCTACCTCACTTACCTTCAACATTCCAGCTGCAGTTTTCTATGATAATATTGCCATTGAAGAAGACGCCACCAAATTGTACGTTGACAAGGTGGTGGAGTACGACATTGATGCTAAATACGGCATTCATCATTGGCCAGCAAGGAGGAGATTGTACTACAGAAGCTGTCAAGTACAAAGGTCAAACAAGGAGGTAAAGAATGAGAATAGAATAGTTGCTGTGATGGGTGGAAACAAAGTGGGACTACTCTTTCTTGTCCAAGATCAAGGTCAAAAGACAAGATGAACAAGAGTATGATTTCACTGAAGCCGATTTCTCGAGATTGTCACTCAACGACATCGAAGACATGTATCTCACAATAGTACAAGGAAGGGTGCGACAATTCTCAACAGAGATTCAACTTCAGTTCATCACTGCCATGCTGATCTTCATTTGCAGCAAAGTCATTCAAGAACGTATTGAATATCTACAACTTGGGGTCGAATCTTACCAGAAGCAGATAAATCTAACAAAACCGCTGATTCACTTTCCCGAACTCAATCAACATGCTTAGTACACTATCATGAATAAACCGAAGTTTGGAGTCATCTACCGCAGTGAACATCATCACACATGTTTCATGGCATTCGACGAGATTCATAAGTTATGAGATGCAACATTGAAGATGGTTCGAGACTGGTATGTGCTAAAATACATACCATTTCTTTACCAAAATTAACCTAAAATAACCAGAAATTAGCCGTTTATGCCTAATATTTTTTGGTTTCTTGAGTTTATGCATGTGCAGGTATGGATATGACAAAACACGCAAAAGAAAGACAAATCAGACAAATTAGACAAAAACCCGAGCACGAGAAGGAAAAGAGTGCAAAAGCTGAGCTGGGAGATCAGAAATGAGTAATTATGAAGATTTTGATGCTGAAAGGTTGATTTATAAAAGATTTGATCAACTTTGAAGAAATGGCAGAATCAGTCCTTTAAGTTTCAAAGATTGTCAGAATCTACCCTTAAAATATTAAAAGTGTCAGGATTGGTCCCTCACATTTCTCATATTTACCCTATACACCCTTGTACCAACTTACCATTTACACCTTAAAAATCCATAAAGTACACTTTTGGTCCTTGGTGTGTACATAAATCATATGATTGGTCCTAGTTTAAATCCGGATAACACAACTCAAGCCCACAATCCCACGACCCAATCTTTCATCCCCTTGGCCCATCCCATTTCTATACCAAATAACCCATGGTCAATGTCCCATGACCCGGTCAACCCCACTTATACCTACGGTCAAAACTATAGTCAAACGAAATAAAAAAATATTACCTTTTACCAGCCGAAAATTCACCCCCAATTCCCCACTTAACCCTGAAATTATATGAACCCTAAATTACCCCTGAACAATTAACCCAAAATTGGTACAATCAAAGGTCAATTATGTACTTTACCTGACATAATCTGACACACGGAATGCCACGCTGGCAATCCGTGTGTCTTGATGTGCTCTGATTGGCCAAACGTACGTGGAGGAATTAATCCAAGGGTCATGATTGATTGGATGGGAAGGGGAAACGATCTGATGGTTGTTAGAGCTTAAGAGAAAGCACACTTCTCCTTCTGGATCCTTCCTTATGCTCTAGCTCACCTATAAAAAGCCCCTGAAATCATTTTTGTAATTCATTCCATTTTCAGCAGAATACTAGTAGTTTTAATGTTTTTCTGTAGTTTTTTAAGATATAGCTTTGGTAATCTCTCTTTGTAATCACATTTTCCAATTTAATGAATTTTTGTTTTATGCTTAAATCTTTGTTGATTTTATAAATGTTACTTATTAGTGCTTATTAGAGTTGTTCTGATTCTTATTATCTTATCTCAAAAATATCTCAGTTTGCTTCTCACCTTAATAAAAAATAACAAAAAAATTAGAAAAATTTTGAAAAAAAAATATATATATTTCAAGTCTATTTTAGAGTTTCAATCAAATATAGCTACTATTACATTAAGCTCAGTTAAGCTTAACATAGCTTATTTTGAGTTTAATACTGCTTCAAGTCTAAAATTCAGTTAATTCTCAAATTTGGTCAATGAAAGTCAAATGTGCAGAAATTGGAATTGAATTGGGTAGGACTGCTGATTTGGTTCTGGATTTGGTATTGTACTGAGTTTGAAATTGGTTGGTTAAGGGTATTAGATAAGGTTGATTGGTTCTGAATGTGCAAGCCATAGTGGCTGGACTTCTGTAAGTTCTAGTTCATCTCATATTTGGTTCAATATAGTAGAAGTTGTAGTTGATTGTTTAGATCTGTTTAATTCTATATTATCTTATATAATTATGTTTGTTTAAGTCTTTAGTTCATCTATTTTGGCATTTCTGTTTCAATTTCTGTCATAATTGATCTCATTTGCAGAAGTAGTGTAGTGATTATTTGGTCATTATTGTTGAATTAGTTGCACCATTTAGGAGTAAGTTTAACATTTGAATTTGTGTTAGAGCAAATTATGGTTTAGATAAGAGTTTGATTGTAGAAATTTGCAAATCAGTATCTTAACTAGTGTTTGGATCTAAAGGGTTAATCTGTGTTTAAGGCTTGTTTGATGGTTAAGTTCAATTGATTCAGGCTTATTTAGGTTCATTGCACTCATCTTAGTCCCTAGTTTGCTTCTGCACTTAACTGAAGTCAAAATTCATCTTAATCTGTTCTTACTTGTGCATCAGTTAGAATTAGATAGCCATAGTTTGCATTTAGACTTAGATTAGTATAGGTTAGTTAAATCTTGTTTAATTATAGCTTAATACATTATTTCCAATCTGTTTTGCAAGATCAAAAGTCATAAAAGTCAAAATTCTACTTCTGCTTAAAAAGTCAATTTGTCACAAGTGTTTTCAGGACTAATTTTTATGGATTTTTAGTTTCTTAATCTGTGGTCAAAACTTAATGAAATTCTTGAATTAGTAAGTCTGGTTGGTGGTCTACAACAAGGAATTTTTGGTTTAATTTTGTGATTTTTCTAAATTAATCAAATCAGCTTTGTAACTTGGTCCTTAGTTGAAAAATTGCCATGTGCACCTTTTTCAGCTTCATCACAGACTTTTGAATTGCTCCTAATTTGTTCAAAACTTGTCCAATCTTGCTCAAATTTTGGTTATAAGTAGTTCAGTAGGTGATCTAGAGAATCCAACTTCTAGATTTAAGATTGAGCTTATTAATAAGCTTGTGGATAAGCCAGAAGATAGGGTCTTAGGTTAATTGGATAAACTAAGTTGAAGTAGGTCATTTTGAGTTAGTTTAGCCATATCTTAGCTTGTCTTAGCTTCTGATTAGCTTTTGTAGCTTATAGCATATTTACTAATAGCTTTTCCATATCAGTTACAAAGCATCTAGTAAAATCAGTGATCACAAGTAGTTTTTAGTATTTTTCCTAGCTTCTAAATCATAGTTAAGACTTTTCTGGAAATTTTCATATTTTTCTCTAATTGTTTGCTATTTTTCTGAATTTAAATTAGCAATACATTTTAATTGGCTTTTATTGCAAATAAATAAGAAAAAGCTCAAACAAAATATAATTTCATTTTTCCTAGATTAAGAAAATTCAAAAAGGCGTAAAAATTATTTTTCCTTAATTTTCCTAGTTTAAACAATAATTTTAGACATTTAATTGGTTTAAAATAGTTTTTAATTCATAGAAATTAGAAAAAAGTTCATAAAAATACAAAATAAGTTTTGAAAATTCTTTTTAGTTAATTTAGATTTTTAAAAAATATTTTCATAAGTTTCTCACTAGTTTTCATAATTTTTAGCAATTTAGATTTATTTTTAAAGTTAAAAATTAGTTTTTAATTCAAATAAATTCAAGAAAAATCATAAAAATTAGGTTTAAATTTTAAATAACTTTTGAATTACATTTTTAGCTGTAGAATAATTTTAGATCACTTTTAGGGTTTAATTTAGAATAGTTCGCATTTAATTCACGTTTTATTTTCGTAATTTGCGTATTAGTTTAAATTTGCATAATTAGTTGTTATATCTTTATTGCATCATAGATTTAGCCTCCTTAATTGCTTCTCTTTACTTCCAAATATCTTTTTTTTTTACACAATCAAATCCCGAAACGCGACGTGAGTTGAAGATTCCATTCAACCCTCGTTCGGAAAGATCTCGGTGCTCAAACCTAATACGTTTGAGTTACCCCTATAGTACACATTCTTATAATTGGTTTCCCGAGGAATCAATTTTGGGCGCCGCTGCCGGGGAGGGCATGTAGTGAGTTTTCGTATTCCGTCTCGATTCGCGTACATTTGAAGATCCTTCCCCGAGTGAAGTTACCGTTGTTTTTGTATATATATTTTTTTTTGAAAAATCCAAAAACATCTAAAAAACCAAACATTCTTCCTAGAGTGTTTACAAAACCATAAAAATTAAATAACCAACAAAAGAAACTGGAACGTCAATTGTTACGTCGGCTCACCTTGAAGGTACAACCTATACACATGGTATAAGGAAGTCTTGACATTAAATTGCAGACTGAAGAAAGATCCACTCTTCTTTCCCGCTCCGCTACGAGTACTTTTGAGAGCTACCGAGCACCGGTTGACGCGACGGTTACAAAAAAATTGTTTTTCAAAAGTTTTCTTAAATATAAAAACCAAAAAAAATTTCTTTTTTCAAATTATTTTTCCTTTTTACTTTTTGATTTTGATTTTTTTAGTACATGCGCACTCGTTCTCATTCACGACGTAATCGTAATCGTAGAATAGACGTACCCTAGTTACGTACGATCATTGAACAACCCGTCATGGCAGATACTCGAACAATGTCCGAGTTACTTCAAGCTCCCGTAGAAGGCTACGGTGATGCTATCGTTCTTCCACCAATTGATGCCAAAAATTTCGAACTCAAAACTAATCTAATTCAATTGGTGTCCTCAAAACCTTTTTCTAGTTTGGACGAGAGGAGCCCCACGCACACCTCCGTTGGTTTAATCAAGTAGCTTCTAAGATAAACTTTCAGGGCGTCTCTAATGAGTCAATTAAATTGAGATTGTTTCCATTTTCCCTTGAGGGGGCAGCCCGGACTTGGCTTGAAAAAGAACCCCCTCACTCAATTACAACATGGGAAGATCTTTCTAAAAAGTTTGTGAATCAATTCTTTCCTCCGTCAAAGATTACAATGTTATGAAATCAAATCATAAATTTTCAGCTGAAATTTGACGAGAGTTTAGGAGAAGCATGGGATAGATTTAAAGAACTTTTGCGTAAATGCCCAAATCACGGTTTTACCGATCTTCATCAGATTTATACGTTCTATAATGCTCTTACTCTGACCGACCAAGATTCACTTAATGCGGCCGCCGGTGGTAATATCTTGAGTCGTATGCCCGCCGATATTAGAACGATTATCGAAAATAAGTCAAAAGTTTTTTCGTCTAGAAACAAACCGGTTGTTTCTAGGATCGCTACCAACGACAATTATAGGAGTGATTTGAATGGGCTGACTGAGCTTACTCATGCTATTAATTCTATGATGAGAGAATTTAAGATTCAGAAATCTGAGCCAGTCAAAGTCGTTACCGAAACATGTGTTATTTGCGGTGGTCCCCATCCATACTATAATTGTCAAGCCACGGATGGTGATATCCGAAATGCTTCCGTAGCCTCTGCTAATCCAGTTCAACTTCAGAATCAAGGATACCGTGCCAATCAAATGGGACCACCCGGTTTTGCACCCGTTCCTCAACAAAATCAAAACCGTTATCAAAATCAATCTCACAATCAAAACCGAGGAGCTAATCTCAATCATGGTAATCAAAACTACCAAGCTCCTCCACCTCAAGTTTATCAACAACCTACTCAACAACCTTATCAACCACCTCATCAAGTTGCTCCAAACAACGAGTTTCTAACTTACATGAAGAACTCCGATAACACCATTAAAAGTTTGCAAACTCAAATCACCAGCATGAGGACTGAATTCAAGAGGGAAATTGATGCTACGAGTAATAAACAAATGAATGAAATAAGGAATATGTTGGCTAGTTTCCTTCAAGCCAATCAAGCTTCTACCTCTTCTTCTCAACCCTCGGGTTCCGGCACTCTTCCGAGTAATACGATTCCCAACACGAGAGGTGAAATGAAAGCGATCACTACCCGAAGTGGTGTTGCTTATGATGGACCCATGGCTCCTACTACTATTTCTTCTTCTCCGTCTCGTGTGGTAGACCGTGAGACCAGGGTGACAAAGGACCCGGTGCTTCTTACTAATAAGGGGAGTACCGAGAATGTCCAACCTACGGTTGTCCAAGATTCTGAGCCCAAGGATGCTCCCGTTAGTGCTGAAAAGACTAACCGGAAAACGACACTCCCATATCCGTCTCGTCTTAAAGATCAAACTCTTTGAGAAAAGTCTAACCATCAAATGGAAACGTTCTTCCAAATCTTCAAAGACTTGAATGTGGAGATCAGTTTTGCGGATGCCCTTCTCTTGATGCCCAAACTTGCTTCTACGATTAAGGGATTGCTTTCGAATAAGGAAAAGTTATATGAGCTTGCTACGACGTCTTTGAATGAGAATTGTTTGGCGGTTATTCTCAAGAAACTTCCTGAAAAGTTAGGAGACCCCGGCAAGTTTCTCATTCCGTACGATTTTCAAGGAATTATTCAGTGCTCCGCCTTGGCCGATCTTGGTGCGAGTATCAATTTGATGCCGAAATCAATCTACGAAAAGCTTTCATTGCCCTCACTTACTCCAACGTGTATGACCCTCGAGCTAGCCGACCGTACTACTACAAAACCAATTGGTATAGCTGAAACATATTGGATTTCACAAACACATCAATATAATAAATATGGGCGTATGAATATATGGTTTTAGAGAGAGAAAGTGGGATATTCTAGTGAGAGAAACACATGGAAGGTTAGATTCCAAATGAACATCCAATCCTCTCCCTTAAGGGGAGAGGGCTATTTATACAAAGTATTACGCCCTCCTTCGGGCTGTGGATCAGGCATACAATGGGTAAAGACCCGTCCTTCCTCCACGGTGTTGCACTAGACTATACTATCCTAATAACTAAATAACGTAATAAACAATATTTCTACGAGCTAACTTAAGCTAGATTATATTTGGGGGGACCGATGCTTCACTATAGAATTTCCAATTCCTAACAATCTCCCCCTAAGGGAGGTCACACCATGATTTACAATTGTGCATCCTAGCATTCTATTTAATCATCAGTCTTGAGCTCGTAGACTTCAATTTCATCATAATATTTAGACTTTGTGATTTCGTGGTGATTTCTTCATGGTCCAACTACATTGTACATTAAGTGGAGGTTATAAAGTTGATCCACATTTTGATGAGTATTGAGCCAGCTTTGAGATCATTAGCATCAGTTAATCTCAGTATCACCCCTTGTTGTGTTGCCCTCATATGATGTTGTGACAGATGGACCGACATGCTCACATTGTGGATCATGATGTCTTCTTATCAGAGTAGCGGAAGCTTTAGATGATTCAAGCAATGTAGCAGAAGCATGGAGTGAAAATATCAAAGTCGTTGATGCACTTATCATGATGTCTTTAGAAATGAATGTGTTGTGTGAGCATGCGGCTATGGATTGACCTCTCCATTCTGATCAACTGCATACGTCGGGTGTACCTGCATACAACAGTTAGCAATAAAGTGCACGAAAGTGTCTTTGATCACTTTCGTAGAATTGAGGTACACGACCCACAGTTCCCCTTTGATCAGTACAAGTACTGCCTGTGATCAGGTATAATTCCGAAGAATCTCCTTGACAGGGTTTCGCAGCTGCTCTAGCCGTTCTCAAACCGGAACGTCTCAAAGAAGACAACACGGAGTGAGTGAACCAGTGAATTTGAGATTCACTAATTGATGAAAAGAGATTTGAAAAAAAATCGTGTACTGCTCAATAAAGAGTTTTTGCAATACAACAAAGGTTTTAAGGAAAATCAATTATCAATCATAAATACCTTTTAATTTTGGAATATTAATACACGGTAAATGTGCTAAAGAAAAGACATTTAATCACAACGACCGGTTTTTCAAAGGTATCCGTCAATCCATAACCTGAACCAGGATTGATTCATTATTATGAATCGTCCCATTATTTTTGTTCAGTTGTCACATGGTTGATCTATTAGATAGATCTCACATGCCACCTACCAAGAGCTTGTTTGATGTTGGCTCTAGAAGGCTTTCCATCTTCATTGTGAATATGTTTGCATATCACTCAGATATTCTGGCAATACCACAAGGATAATTCGTAGGACTCTTAAGATATAATTTCTCTTTCCACATTGTGTGAAACAGAGAGTCTTCATTGACAGTGTCCTAATGAGTTTTATTAGATGATCTCGTGGCTCTAGACTCAATAGTGCACATTTGGTTCCTATGCCGGAGACTAGGGAGAGGGTCTCCTTCTTCAATATCAACAAACTCTAAAAGAAAGTCGATAGATTATGTAGGTTCCCCGTGAGAATGAAACAAGTCCTTTTAAGAGGAACTTGAGTGGCTTGGGAAGTTGTAGTGCAGTGCGTCACTGGGTCCATGACGTCTTGTCTTCAATACCGGTGTTACCTTAGTAACCATCGGTAGCATATGTATTGAACCCGGTTTCTGTCCTAAGGTTGAATTAATGGAGGGCTATTTCTTTTCACCCTTTTCTCATTCAATTCTTTTTCATTCTTCAACCCCTTCAGTGCTTACCGAGACTTCATAACTAGAACCTTGTTGGGTTTATTCCAGTACTAGCTCTGTCTCAGTCCGCACTCTTCCCATTTCTCACTTTTTTCCTTTTTTCATCATACCTAATGACTCTACACTATCTAGTGGATTGTCCCTGGGTAGATCCCTCCGGCTCTGGAAGGATCGTGGGAACGAATACCTAACCTAACCACCCTTATAACACCATGCATAAAGTAAATTGGTCCGTCTTTTGGTATTGTTCTTTCCTTCTCGAAACCAATTGAAAAATCATTTGGAAAATCAATCAAGGTACTTGTGATGTAATATCAAAGCATTTTGTACCTTAATTGTTTTGATCTTTTAGAAATGCTCCCCCTCAACATATGCATATGATATTGAAATTGTTTAGCACATGGAGGCAAGAGATCTTTGAAATATAACCTTGATCACAATTTCCGTAGAAAAAGCCATTTGAATTTCTTTGGTAAATTCTCCCCCTCAATATGTGCAAAGGATATTTGAAATAATTTTTTCACATAGAGGAAAGAGTTCTTTTTAAAGAACTTTCACGATCACACAACCATTTAGAAACCATTTAAAAATCAATCAAGGTACTTTATGTTAAAACAAAGAAATCTTTGTACCTTGAAAGTTTAATTTCATTTTGAAATGCTCCCCCTCAATATATGCTTCGAGATTCAAACAGAGTTTAGCACATATTAGAGAGCAGTATGCACTTTGAGACAAATTGGTCACCTTTTATCAGATTGCATATTTATATCGCATTTTCTCCCCCGATCAAAAATTTCAAATCCTTTGACATTTTGGATCTCAAGTGATTTAAATATGTAAGAAACAAAACTTGTTGGAGAAAAATGTGTCCGGTCTTATTTGATCTGAAAAGGACTACTCCTAAGTTCCCGTTTTGACTACAAGGGAAAAACAATTTATAACCTATCACTACAATATACATTATAGTTATAGTTGTTTATAGTACAATCACCACATTACACAAATCATAATATATAAACAAAAACTACTCCAGGAGGATGTCTTCATTCAGTTCTTTGAAGTAGCTTGTAATGATCTTCACGAAGTCTACCACCCACAAAACTTTCAAAACTGCGATAAATCTTTCTAGTCTTTAGTCTTCGTCCGATCGCAGCAATGAACTCTTCACACATCTTCAAATCATGTTCAGACCAGAATTTTTTTTTGTTCCACGGCTTCAGGTCAAGTTTGATTTCCTTCACTCTCGAGTTCAATTCTTCTTCGACCATCTTGAGTGTACCATCACTGAACTTGAAAAGCTCGCACAGTCTCATTAGCATACGTGACCCGTATCTGTCAGTAAAGAGGACTGCTCTAGGGGTGTCAATCACTATATAGTCGTGACGAAATTCATGTCCTGTGGCTTCCCATTGCGGTCTTGTTAGGTTGACCCGAGTCTGGTAGCTTTCCATGCCTAGCTGAAAATCCCCAACTCTTTGTCGAATGACCAAGCCTCTGATCCAGAGATTGACAGCAGCAGAGAGAGCCTTCTTCTCACGAACAGGTAGATGGTCAAGGTGTCCTTGGAGGTTTAGAAGATAGAGATCTTCAAAGTCACTTGGCAGCAGATGTTTGAAGTCGTTTTCTTCTATAACATGATCTTTCAAGTCTGCTCTTCGAAGAACAATGTTTGGGAACATCTCTACACTAACAACACTTAGAATTCGCAGCTTGGATCGAACAGCTTTGCGACTCTTTTTAGCTCCATGTCTATCAATGTAGAATTTCTTCTTCTTGAACCACCAATGAGAAATGCCGTACGAAGCCGCGATGTCATACTCTTGTTCTTTGTCTGTCCAGAATTGATCAGGTACCATCTGCTCAAGACCCTGATCTATGTAGGTTGCAGCTTTCATTTTAGAAATCGATAAAGCTGGTCTTCTTTCTGTAGTTCGAGCACATAGATAATCCAGGTCATGGTTGAAGAAGAACTCTGATTGAATAGTCACTTGACCATGTTCACCACAGAGAGGAAGAGGATAGTTCACATCAAACCGATTGATCTGCTCACTGACTTGATCATTCAGCATTTTATGGCATTCTTCCATCTGATATTGAAGCTGATTAGCATCAGAATGGAAGACTTTGACTATTTCAAACGCTGGGCCTTCAAGATCTTTAGGTGTGATTGATGAAATTCCCTTCTTCTCACAAAACCACTTTATAAAGCTTCCCATATCCCCTGTGAAGTGAAGAAGAGAGTCTTCTGCTGGAGCTTCATAGTTGGAGATAATGGTTGTAGCCCAATTGTTGTCAGGGATTATCGAATCAGACTCGGGAATGGACCATGCAGGTTCGGGAGATTGAGGTTTATCTTTGGTGAGCCAGCATTGAGTTATGTCCTTTAAAGGTGCAACTCTAGAGGTTTTAGTGCGTTCACCCAAAATTTATGCATCAAACCAATCCTCATCTTCAGACGGCTTAGGGATATGTTTGGTGGATGCATCATCGTCATCGGATTCTGACTCTGCCATGACATAAGACTCTTCATGTAGTACCTGGTCTTTCGGGATAGTGGAGAAGGTGGGTGTAAACCTTGAATCAACCGTGGTCCATGCTGTAGACTTCTTCTGATTACCCTGATCACCGGATGAACTGGATTGATTTGAAGGTTTTGGAGGAGATGTTGGTGGTTTTGGTGGAGGTGTAGTGGTTGTGCCAGAAGATCCACCAGCACCAGAAGTTCCAGCTCCTCCAGTTGGAGGCGGAGGAGGAGGAGGTGGGGATTTGGGACATTTATGTAACGATTCCAACAGTGAAGTCCTCCTTTTCTTCTTAGCCTCCCTTTCTTGAATGTCCTCCAGAAACTGTAAATGATTATCGTGCTTAATCGATTCTTCAAGGGCCATGTATAGTTTCTTATGAACCTCATCCATATGCTCATTGGCGTCCTACATTTTTCTCTGAAAGGACTGCTATCATATCAGAGATGGGCAAGTATTTAAATCGTTGAAGAAGTGGAGATTGCCTTGCCCATTCTAGAGCATCTTTAACCTCGAGGACGTTGATAGATTTAAGCAATTGCCTCTCAAGAGCTTTAATTCGTTTCACTGCCTTGTCGAGCAGTTGATCAGATGTTAGAATTAGAGGTGGTGAAGCCGGTGGAGTGTCTGTGTCATTAATTGTAACAACTGGTTCAAGTGATAGATCTTTAGTAGGTTCTGGTGATGGAAGTGCGGTTGTTAGAGCAGGTTTGGGCGGTGGAAGTGAGGTTGTAAGAGTAGGTGCAGACATCGGAGGGATGGTTGATGTGTCTTGCTGGATGTTGACCGTGTACATAGACTCAGTTTCCTCTTTCTCATCATTTTGCTTATAAGTCTCGGTGTCTGAGGGTTTGTCATTCAAAAATTGATCACCAAATGAGAAGTCAGCATCTAGATTCTTAAGTGAGGATAGAGATCCCGTAGACATGTTTGTTTCATCTAGGCGCCTGTGTTCTTCAGATCTTGACTCGAGGATCTCCTGTGGGTCTTTCACCAGCTCATTTTCCTCATTTACTATTTCAAGCACTGGAACCTTCTCAGTAAAAGGTGTTGTCTCCTGGCTTTCTGAGTGAGTGTCACTAGATGCAAGAGTATCTTCCTGTGTATCGGACACATTCTTTTCCATTCTAGTTGGTTCTTGAGCGGAAGATGATTCAATGCTTCTTTTCTTCAGCTCAAATTGGGTAGTAGTTTTTTGGTGGTGGAGAAGAGATGTGAAAACTTCCTTTTAAATATTTAGATCGACTTATGTCAATCTATTTGGTTGTTTTATGTTGGACGTTGATAGATAGATATATAAACGTGTAATGAAAGATAAAGAGTAAGAAGCACATCACCACGACACAAGTATTTATAGTGGTTCGGCTACAAGGACACATTCCTTGCCCTACTCCACTCCCCGAGTCACCTACTCGAGAGTTCATAAGCACTACACCAACTCCTTATGGTGGATAAGCCTTCACAACGTCGCTTAACCTTTTTCCGGTACAAAGCTAAATACCGAGTTCCTTCACACCAAGGCGAACCACACCTATCACAACATCGCCTACCCTTTATACGGTGCTAGGCTAACCACCGAGTTCTTTCACACCAAGGAGAACTAATCCTATCACAACGTCGCCTACCCTTTATTAGGTACTAGGCTAAGCACCTAGTTCCATTACTATGGAGGAACTACTACCCTTCACAACACAACACCTAGTATTAAGGAGATCCACTCCTTGTTACAACATCATCAAGGATATCACCATCCTTGGAAATAAACAAATACTTATATGTATAACGATGCACCTCATCGATTATACGACCTAGGCATTCTTCCTAAATGCCACTTGATTTGATTCTTCGGCATCCTTCACTAATGCCTTTGACACAACGCTTGGCACCCTTCACTAATGCCTTCTTCTTGACACCTTTAGCATTCTTCACTAATGCTTTGACACGGATGATGAGCACCTTTCACTAATGCTTTCATCTTGACACATTTCGGCATCCTTCACTAATGCCTTCAACCCAACATCTATGGAGAAAGAAAGAACTATCAACAAGAGAACCTCTGTGGTCTTGATGATGACGAAGCATGGCAACTCATGGACTTGAGCTTGCTCGTCTTCAAGAAGTGGTGATCTCCCCTTTAAGAGGAACGTAGAAGATCACACAAAAACAAAATACAAACTACATAGATCACTTGGATCTGAGGTTAGAGGGTTATAATACTTAGGGAAGTATGTGCGTAAAGTTGTATATAGAAAGGAAGAAATGGCTCTCTATTTATAGAGGAAATTCTCTACTGTTCCCCGGATCCCGCGGATCCCTCCCAAAAGGGATCCGGCTAGCACAAAGCCAGGGATCCGTGGAACGCTCCTCTTTGCCCATGGGTATTTTTGGTTATGGGTCATGGGTCATGGGTTATGGGTTGATCCATGGTTTTCTTTCTAGATACAATGTATCTTAAGGATACAATGAACTTGGTTAAGTGGTATATAAAAACCATGGGTTATGGGTCAATACCATTTGCTAGTTTTTACCCATTTAGTATATACTTGTTTTTACCCATTTTAGTATATACTTGTTTTTACCCATTTTAGTATACTTAGTTTAAGTATATGCTAACCCAATATGTAAACACTAGTTGTTGTACATATGTATCTAAATCATAAAATCACTTATACTTGTTTTAGTGTTTTATGTGAAAACGTAAGTGTGTTAGGAAACTATTGACTCAAACTATTTACGTATTCTATTTGTTTCGTTAGAATGATTCTATGTTTGTTATCGACAAAACATTAGAAGATCGTAAAATATAAATAAACGTTTTTACGGATTATTTGTATTAACAATCTCCCCCTTTTTGTTGATAACAAAATATAAAATTATTTTAAGAAAAACTAAAATTCGTAGCAAGTTTGAATTAGTAGTTTTACTTTCTTCTCCCCCTTTTTGTCGAAACAAAAAGTGTTAAAAGAAACTAACACAATTTTTATATGAAAAATATGTAAAAGAAAATGTAAAGAGAGCAAGTGACAGGAATGGTACTCGTCTTAACTCCCCCTTGACGAGTCCATCCCTTTGAGAGGGCGTCAAGGACATAATGTAAAATAAGCTAATTGTGTTTGCAAATAAGCTTGCAAATGGTTCGTCTAAGTGACGAAAACGTGCTCCCCCTTGAAGATTGCAAAGTTGCAATGGGGTGTTATGAAGTATAATCCAAAATCGGATTAAGTTGCAAATGTTTTTTCAATATTGTTTGACACAAAGCTCCCCCTAGCTTTATGGTGTTAAAATCTTCATGTGTATTTTGAAAATCTACAAAGTAAAGGTTAGAAAACAAGAGTATAGTGCATAATTTCCTGCAAATAAAACTCAAGTTAGTAGAAATTTGTGCTTCTGTACCACGGATCCCACGGTTCCCTTCTTGGAAGGATCCGGCTAGGCATTTAGGAGGGATCCGGCTATCTGGTGACAGTTTCTTCAGCAGTGAAGATGTGTCAAACAATGCTAAATGAGGAGATAGTATATGTGTGCAATAGCAAGCACAACGCACAATATAATCATAACATATAAATGTTCATTCAATAAAACAAGTGATAACCAAACAAATCTCTAAAACTAAGAGAATGAACTAGAACATACAAGTACCACTAAATACTAACTAGTTACTAGACTTAAAACGCTACAATGTGCTTGAGTCTGGGGATGAGTGGATTTGTTGATTTGATCCAACTTTGCAAGAAGATGATTAAACATGAAATGTATCTCATTTCGTGCTTCTTGAACAAGTCCTTGAGTGTTTAGACAATTTGGACAAATATTGTCTTGGTTTGGACCCGGAGGGAAATGGATATTTTGAGGAGGCTCTATGTGTGATTGTGGGTCTTCATTTTGAGAAGTAGAGAGAGGTTCTAAAAATGAGGGTGGTAATGGAACTTCTTCCATATGAACAAGGTTGTTCCTTGTCTCCCATGATGGGCTAGTTGGTGTTGTTGGTGGTTCCCTATTCAATAAAAAGGTTGGTGAATGGGAGGTTCTTGGTGGTGAATAATCTGAAGTAGATGTTTGGGTGAGGGAGAGGCTCATTCAAAGAGTGTAGTCCATGCTTGATGAATGAGGGTTGTGATGGCTTGCTAGAACTAGTCAAGTTTGGTTTTGAACTAGATGATCCTTTTTCTAGTCCGAAAGGTTTGATGCTAATCCTTGCGATTCTCTTAGCCTTTGTTGGATGAGTTTGATGAGATGGGGTTCTAGTATCATCATCTCTAATGGGGGATGTTTCGGTGGAAGAGATTTCATGGATCATTTGACGAATTCTTTTGGATGATCCTAAGGTTGAGGATTTGTTGCTAAGACCCTTAGTCATGGTGATGATCATGCTAATGTGAGCTTCTAATTGTTGATTTTTAAAAGGTGAGTGACGATGGTGCCTTAAACCTAAGGTTGTTTGGTTTATAAAGGATAATTTGAATTAGTAAATTATATTCTTGGCCACTTAGAGGACTAAGCATGCTCTTAAGGTTTTGATCAGCTCTAGGAGGATAATAAATGAATGCTAAAAGTGGTTAGAGAACCAAAAGGTGATTTAAAATTGAATATGGAAGTTGGTTGAGGCTTTCTGCAGCTACGGATCCCACGGATCCCTCTCAGCAGGGATCCGCCTGGTTAAAGACCAGGGATCCGGCTACCAGACAGGTTTTAGATGAGATGATTATGCTTTTGTAAGGTTTATTATAAATGGATTTCGAGGTTTTGACTTAATTTTGAAGTCTTTAGCTGTTGGATATCTCAAATCCTCAACCATAATAAGTAATGGTGCTTAATGATGGTTTTGGGCAAGAAAATTAACTTTGGGTAGTCTAACTATATGTTTGACAAGGATATCATTTAATTTGATATGGAGAGATGGTGTTAACCAGTCCTAGAAGTCAGATGATTTCCTAAGAGGAATTTTTAAAAATAAAAAGAAATGAAAAACTATTTTTGAGCCTAATTTTGAGTCAAAGAGGATTGAGATCAATTTGCTAAAATTGAAGGATAGACCAAACTAAGTGCTATCAAACGTGATAGATAATGCGTGAGTGTTGGAGCGAAATTATGGTGAGTTTTGACTAGTTGATAAATCAAAAATATTTCGAAAATATATCCTAGATAAGCTATGGATGAGAGTGAGGTTTTCAACTATTTAAGGAAGACTTAGTTGGCTCTAGTATCTTATGTTTGACTCGTGTGAGGTGATCTAGTAGACTATTTTGATGTAGGTAAATATGTATTGCTTATCAGATGTCACGGATCCCACGGTTCCCTTTTGGGAGGGATCCGGCTAGTTCAAATGCTAGGATCCGCCTACTGCAGATCAGAAGGCTTTCAGCAAAATGTGCAACTTTGCACTTCTTAGTAAATGCTTCTCCTAGTTGTTTCTATGGGGACTAAATGCAAGAACACAACTACTATAATGTATAGCAAAGTAGGAAGAGCTAAAATTCCTAGAATGAGTGACGACGACCACTCAAGGGGTCGTAAAATCTCATTTTTCAAATACCTAAGTTAGAGTTGTTTAGTGCCAAGATATGGCGATACCTACATACTACGAACATAGTTTAAAGTGTTACAAACCATTGTTTGAAATTGTTCATCATACACTTGGGTCCTAAGACCTTACCTCTCTTCTCCTTCCCATCTCGTCTTCACCCGTCCTCCATTCTACCTCTTTTTCTTCAAGAAGTTGGCAAAGCACTTGAAGATTCCCTTGGTTTGTTGCCATTTGGGTGATGCACCAGGAACATCCGGTAATTGGTTGATATACTCCAAGGGGTCGAGTTCGGTATTTCCGAGTGGGTTTCTACTTCCTTCACCTTCTCTTGGTCTCTCCCTTTCTTCCGAGGAATCCGTGGGTGGGTGAGGCCTCTTGCCATCTACCATAAACCTCGTGGTTCTTCCCTCGGTCAATGGTACCATAACCTTGTTGCAAAAGCTATGGTCATAGGTTTGTGGAGAAGGATCTAATGCAAAGATGAATTTAGCAAGATGGGTTAGGAGCATTGCATACGGGAGCACCATCTTGTCCATGCTTCTTACACTTGCCATTCTCTTGACCATGTAGTAGGCAATGTTGAAGCGAGTCTCGGTCACTAGACAATAGATCATGAAGCTTAGACATGCGTTGGGTTGATCCTTGTTTCCTACTAGACACACCACATTCTCCCTTATCACATCTTCCCATTTTTATACAACGGGTACATCTCCGAGAGCTCCATTTGGAAAGGATCCCTATAGATTACTTTTGACTTCCTAGTAACCCTTGATGGGGATGCTCTTGGCATGAACACGGTGTCCCTTACCGTGGTTGCTTTCGGGATTGTTGCGTGATAAATGTCGTGATGATCAACCATAGAGTGTATCTCCTCCAATGACCACTCATTAGAATACATGCAAACACCATCATATGGAACCCCTATTATTCTTCCAAGCTCCTCAAGTGAAAGAGTGTACTCATGTCCATTTATGGTGAATTCAATTGAGATGGACCCATCATCATTTCTAATTATACCCATAGTCTTGTAGAACTCAAGCACAAAGACCGGGAAAATTTGCTCGTTTATATCCAATAAACAATCAAACCTAATAGTTCCAAATACTTCCCTCATGTCGGTATTTGCAAGAAATGATGGATCAACAACTATACCTTCATGAGAGAGTCTCCTTTCAAGCAACTTAAAGGCTTTCCTATCGTCCGGACTTAATCCGTTTTTCCTATGGTACATGGGTATGTAGTGAGCGGTGTCTTGGTAATCTTGTTGCTTGGCATGATGTTCCTAAACAACACAACCACAATGTGGTGTTAATTGTGAATAGTAACCTAGAGGGTTTGATCACAATTTTTTCTCTCATCATCTTTGTAGAGTTCAAGAAATGTGTTTAATTTGTATTAATAATGTTAATTCTTTGATTTAGATTATCTTAGAAAACAATGTGGTGACAAATTATGGTAAACCCATTTGAACCCAACTCTTAAAGATGAAGAAATTGTAATCTTAGAAATCAAGGAATTAAATTAACAATGTAGTGAAGATTGTACTTACACAAGTGATTGTTAAACTTGAGAGGAATGATCAAATTGCTCCTATGAACGCACTGAAGTTTTTGTTCGTGAGCCTTTGAGGTGAGTATAATTGTGGAACATCCACAGTGATCATTCTTGAGCATATACTGTCTTCTCGTTGCACGGAACCCGGGATCCCTCTCATTTAGGATCCGGCTAGTATAAACGAAGGGATCCGCATGACAAAGAAAAGTCACCAAACATTCCTTGATAACTTTGGTTTGGGAGTTCTAAAACGCCTAGTGTTTTAATTTTAAGGCTCTAAAACTTGTGGTTTGTGGTTTTGAAGATTTAATATTATTCCTATTAGATGAGGTTCCCCTTTTTAAGAATTAGTCATAATTCTTGGGAAGCTTTTCAAACATTATAATAAAATCCCATTTTATCATAATATAAGAAGTTTCACATGGATATTTATTGACATAGATGAAGTGTCAATAAATCCTTTGTGATGACTAATGATTGAGGTTATCGAATAACCAAGAAATCATTATTGTGAGTTGGTAATGTAGTCTATACAAATTAGTCGAAGAATACTATTTTGATGATGACTATAATATGAATAACTACTTGAATAATTACTAATGAATCATGCAACTAAAAAAATAAAAGTAAGTAATTAACGATCATACCTTTGCTAAATATTCTTTTTAAGAAAAGAATTATTTAGATGTTTTTGTGATCTTCTTGGAATCTCCAGATTTATGTTGTGAGAATACTAAACATTCTTTTTGCGAAAATAAATATTTAGATAGATTCTTTATGATCTTCTTGGTAACTCCAAATCCAAATATGGATGATGCTTAACAAAAGAAATGTTAGAGCATTCTATCATTGTCCAACAATAAACAATATAATGATTTTTATTTTAAAATATGACAAAAATAATCCTTCTTTGTTGTTTTCAAACATACATGGATCGTATCAAGTTTTTAAAGTACAACATACTCTAAGAAACTTGGTAACGAAGCTCTGATGCCAATTGTGAAAAACTAGAAGGGGGGGTTGAATAGTTTTACCAATTTAAAACTTCCTTTTAAATATTTAGATCGACTTATGTCAATCTATTTGGTTGTTTTATGTTGGACGTTGATAGATAGATATATAAACGTGTATTGAAAGATAAAGAGTAAGAAGCACATCACCACGACACAAGTATTTATAGTGGTTCGGCTACAAGGACACCTTCCTTGCAATACTCCACTCCCCGAGTCACCTACTCGAGAGTTCGTAAGCACTACACCAAGAAACATTTATCAATATCATGTTCAGAATTAGGATCATTTTGTTTAGGTACATTAGCAGATGCATTATGTTGATCAGTTAAGGGTACCTCATCACATGACATTTGTTCATTTGTCGGTATGATATCTGCATTCACATCATGCATAACAAGAGTCACCGAATCGTAGGTCGTTTCAAGCTTATCGACTCGAGCCTCTGATTCAAGTACAACCGGTTTCACCATCCTTTGTTGTATCTGATATTCTGCATTTAGCATCACCCGACCTTTCAACTGAATCATTACCCGACTTATCACAACTTTCACTTAAATTCACTTGACACTCATTCAAATTATCATCCTCTTGAGCAGCTTCCTTAATATACTTTTCCACATTATCCATAAGTTGGATAAATGTATTGATGAACTCATGAATTTCCATTCCAGTATGTTTCTTGAACGAAATTCCAAATCACGTGTTGATCGAAGTCATGGAATATTCCCCATTGATAAATGGTCGAAATTTGTTGTAGGATTACCAAGTGCAAGATTGGAATCATCCTTTAATACCTTCCTTTTGGTAATTTGAAGCTTCAGTTGTTCTAAGTTCAACAACAAGGTTCTTGTCAATGTAGGTAAGTCCTGGAGGAAGAGAGCACTACATGTTCGATCCCCAGTTGTGGATAACAGTTGTATGAGGTGCAGATGAAGTAGTTGATAGGGCTCAATGTTGCATTCCATTTGCTTTGCATCATGTATCATTAACAAGTGTGATTCTTTGATATTTAACTCAAAATGTGAAATGTTTTGATCATAATTTGTTGAATCAATCATGGTTAAACATTCTGAGTAGCAAACAGTTTCTTTGTTCTGTGAGGTATCATAGAGTTCGAGCACTTTGGAGATTAAAGGGTCAGTAGTGTAAGACATTGTGTTGATGGATATTAGGCGCAAGTCGCTTGCATTAATTCACCAAGTCGCTAAATACCTTGAAGACATGTCGCTACTCACACAAGTCGCTAGGTACTCTAGTCGCTAGAGAGAGATTGCTTGTGAGTCACAAATTGCTATAAGTACAAGTCGCTAGATACAAATAGCCAGATGCACAAGTCGCTAAAGTAATAACTCGCTAAGTAAGCAAGTCGCTAAGGAAAAACTCGCTAGGTAACAGTACAACCACTACTTTGACCTTTTTGTCGTTTTGTCTCAAGAGACAAGTCGCTAGAGCACAAGTCGCTACTCTCAACAAAGTCAAGTCGCTGAAGATTGTAAAGACAAGTTGCTACGTTGACAAGTCGCTAGTGCTCAAGTCGCTACCTCAACAACAACAAGTCGCTGGATAATATAGAAGCAAGTCGCTACTAAGAATACTTTTCCGAGACTCAAGTCGCTAGCTAGAAAAATTCAAAAACAACATTTTTCAATCCAAAACTAACCCAACCGCACTGATTCAAGCCTTCCAAATCAAAACCCAAGCACTTACAATGATTCAAAATACAAAAGTACACTCAAAACCTAAACTTTAACACAAGAAATGATCCAAATGATGCAAATACCACTAAACTTTTTCAAACCCAAAAACCATATAAAACCACTAGAAATCCAAGAACATGTAAGAGAGATGATCAAACCATGGCTCTGATACTATTTGAAACATATTGGATTTCACAAACACATCAATATAATAAATATGGGCGTATGAATATATGGTTTTAGAGAGAGAAAGTGAGATATTCTAATGAGAGAAACACATGGAAGGTTAGATTCCAAATGAACATCCAACCCTCTCCCTTGTGGGGAGAGGGCTATTTATACGAAGTATTACGCCCTCCTTCGGGCTGTGGATCAGGCATACAATTAGTAAAGACCCATCCTTCCTCCACGGTGTTGCACTATACTATACTATGCTAATAACTAAATAATGTAATAAACGATATGTCTACGAGCTAACTTAAGCTAGATTATATTTGGGGTGACCGATGCTTCACTATAGAATTTCCAATTCCTAACAATAGCCGAGGATGTTTTTGTTAAAGTGGGGAAGTTCGATTTCCCCGCTGATTTTGTTGTAGTCGATTTCGATGCCGATCCTCGAGTACCCCTTATTCTCGGAAGATGTTTCTTAAAGGACGGGCCATGCGTTGATTGATGTGTATGAAGGAGAGATCACTTTAAGAGTGGGTAAAGAAGCCGTCGCATTTAATGTTAACCATACTTCTAAATCTCTAACCAACCAATATGATGTGGCCAAAATTAGTGACACCGAGGTGACAAAGGACCCGGTAATTCCTACTAATAATGGAAGTACTAAAAACGTCCAACCTACAGTTGTCCAAAAAGTTGGGCCTAAACCATCGAGAATTGATCCGAGCCTTTCACGATTTACGGTTAAGAGTTTGTCGACGATACGTCTTTGAGCAAAAGAAGAAACTAGAAAAGGAGACTACAACGGTAGTGGTGGAAACTGCTAGATCTAAGAGCACACTACTTGTCCCACCTCCGCTTTCTGTGTATCGAATTGGTCTTGTTCCCAAGAACGTCGAGCTTTATTTGAGTGGCAATTCCACTCCTTCTTTTGAAATTATGGAACTTTCTTCTAAACAAATCATTTCTGATTCTTCCCCTTCCCTTATTTCATTTGAGGGAAGTTGTGGAAAACTAGAAGGGGGAGTTGAATAGTTTTACCAATTAAAACTTCGTTTGAAAATATTTAGATCGACTTATGTCAATCTATTTAGTTGTTTATGTTGGACGTTGATAGATAGATATATAAACGTGTAATGAAATATAAAGAGTAAGAAGCACATCACCACGACACAAGTATTTATAGTGGTTCGGCTACAAGGACACCTTCCTTGCCCTACTCCACTCCCCGAGTCACCTACTCGAGAGTTCGTAAACACTACACCAATCACTTTATGGCGGAGAAGCCTTCACAACGTCGCTTACACCTTTTTCCGGTACAAAGCTAAATATCGAGTTCTTTCACACCAAGGAGAACCACACCTAACACAACGTCGCCTACCCTTTATACGGTGCTAGGCTAACCACCGAGTTCTTTCACTCCAAGGAGAACTAATCCTATCACAACGTCGCCTACCCTTTATTAGATACTAGGCTAAGCACCTAGTTCCATTTACTATGGAGGAACTACTACCCATCACAACACAACACCTAATCTCAAGGAGATCTGCTCCTTATTACAACACCATCAAGGATATCACCATCCTTGGAAGTAAACAAATACTAATATGTATAACGATGCACCTCATCGATTATACGACCTAGGCATTCTTCCCTAATGCCACTTGATTTGATTCTTAGGCATCCTTCACTAATGCCTTTGACACAACGCTTGGTACTTTTCACTAATGCCTTCGTCTTGACACCTTTAGCATTCTTCACTAATGCATTTGACACGGACGTTTAGCACCTTTCACTAATGCTTTCGTCTTGACTCTTTCGGCATCCTTCACTAATGCCTTCAACACAACATCTACGGAGGAAGAAAGAAATATCAACAAGAGAACCTCAGTTGACTTGATGATGACGAAGCATGGCAACTCATGGACTTAAGCTTGCTCGACTTCAAAAAGTGGTGATCTCGCCTTTAAGAGGAACCTAGAGAATCACACAAAACAAAAGACAAATTACATAGAAAGATCCCTTAGGATCAGTGGTTAGAGAGGTACAATACTTGGAGAAAGTATGTGTGAAAGTGGTGAGCTAAAAGGAAGAAATAGCTCACTATTTATAAAGGAGAAAGTGTTCCCCGGATCCCACGGATCCCTCCCACAAGGGATCCGGCTAGCGTAAAGCTAGGGATCCGTGGGACGCTCCTCTTTACCCATGGGTATTTTTGGTTATGGGTCATGGGTTATGGGTTGATCCATGGGTTTCTTTCTAGATACAATGTATCTCTAGAATACAATGAACCTAGTTAAGTGGTTTGGACAAAACCATGGGTTATGGGTCAATACCATTTGTTAGTTTTTACCCATTTTAGTATATACTTGTTTTTACCCATTTTAGTATATACTTAGTTAAGTATGTGTTAACCCAATATGTAAACACTAGTTGTTGTACATATGTATCTCTAAATCATAAAATCACTTATACTTGTTTTAGTGTTTTATGTGAAAACGTAAGTGTGTTAGAAAACTATTGGCTCAAACAGTTTACGTATTTTATTTGTTTCGTTAAAATTATTTTACGTTTGTTATCGACAAAACATTAGAAGATCGTAAAATATAAATAAACGTTTTTACGGCTTATTTGTATTAATAGAAGTGATTCTATTATGGAAGAGATTGAGGCTTATTTAAAAAGCGATTCAGTTCCACCGGAAATTGATAATGCCGATATTGGCATCGAGGGAGATATTCTTTTAATTGAAGAAATGCTTAAAATGGACTCTTCACCCCCTCCAGAAGAAAAAGAAAGTAAAGAAGTCAAGCCGTCTACTAATCCTCCAGAACCCGAGCTCAAGGATTCTTCTATCGATTTACTTCTCGAGGAGTTCGCCGATGAACTCGCTCGCATTGATCCTCTTCCATCGGGAAGTGAGGACGACGTCTTTGATTTTAGAGCTGATTTACGAGAAATCGAATATTTGTTAAATCGAGATCCGTCAATTTATTTCGAGGAGTTCGCCGATGAACTTGCTCCCATAGACCCGATTCCTTCAGAAAATGATCTTTTGGAAGAAATAGAATATGATGATCCATTTTATCCGAAGAAAGAAAAGAAAGTTAAAGTTTCTATTGATGAGCTTGTTGATTCAGAGGTCCTACAATATTTTTTATCCGAGAGTGATTCCTCCTCTCGTGAGGATTTTCCCATAGATGATACTTTGATTTCATTCCTCTCCGAGGACAAGATTTTTAACCCTGGGATACTCGTTTTAGATGCACGTCATATCACTAAAGTTATCCGGAAAAAGTATCATATCTTGGATACCTTCGTTGTTGAACCTTCAAGAAGCATTTCTATGTACCATGGACTCTCTTCTTCTATGGAGTCATTTCATTTGGATCCATCATACCGTCGTCCGCCCGCTAAACCACCGGATGATAGATCATTCTTTCTTGATATACCTTTTGTGAGTTTGGGAGGAGTTATCTCTTATGTGCTTGAGCCCGACATTTTCTTTCCCTCCCAACCCACCTATTCTCTTTCCCTCCGGAGTGAGGATACCATCTTTGATCCGGGTATCTTTTAGCTTGCTTCCCCAAGGAAAAATGAATGCGGGGATCGAGTCAGGCTAGCGACTCGGTGATCAAAAATAGTAGCGCTTCGTGGGAGGCACCCCATGCTTATCTCTATCTTCTTTCTATTTACTAATAAGTGATGTGAAGGGGTTAGCCTCTTTGATTTCTCGTGTTTGGTTGTTTGTGATGTTTTGTCTAGGATTTCCCCGATATGAAGACTCTCGTGCTCGAAGTTTGTCTTTTCTCCACTCGAGTTTCATGATCGATGCCGATGGAAATCCGATATCCCAATCTTATCGACTAACGTTTATCTTTAAGCATACTTAATAAACGGCTTTTTGATTTTCGTTGATACCCTTGCCTTTAAACATTGAGGACAATGTTTTGTTTTAGTCTGGGGTGGGTAATCTTCGATTTGATTTTACCGCACTTGCTTATTTTTTATCGTGTATTCTCGCAACCCCGTTTTTCCTTAGAAATTGAAAAAATTGTGCAGAAATGTGAAAAAAAATTTAAAAATTTTGTGAGCTTTTGCTAGTTTTATGATTGAAAAGTCGAGTCTCTTAGAAGTTACTTTAAATATGCGTTTTCTTGAAAAGCCTTTGCTAATTGCTTAGACAAGAGGCTATAAAATGCGATTCTAGCTCACAAGGCCAAGAATTTGCAAGTCTCCCTAAGTGATTTTAAATATGCGAAGCTTTAAAAAGAATTTGCTAGTTTCTAATAAGTGACTTTAAAAATGCGAGACTTGAGATTATTTTACGAAGCATTTGCTAAGTTAATATATGTTTTGACACCTTGTTGACTTTCCGCTGGTGAGAGTAGGAATAGAATTCTGACTTGATCGGGCGTGTTGAGCCCTAGCTTGTTCCCTTAACCATAGATAATTTAATTATCGGCTAAGCATCCACGGATCTCATTATTTGGGATTTTAAATTTGCGGAGATCGAGGAATGATAAAGTTACTAATGAGTTTAGATGCTAAGCGTGGAGTAGATGGTTCTCTTTAGAGGCCATCGAAGGTACTTAAGGCTTTTTGCTCCCACAAAATTGTCTCACCCCATAATTGTGAATAAATAATTAAAGATGTTAAGTTTTTGGTGATAGTTAGTTCTTTATCTTCTTTAGAGAATCTTTGCCCATGAGAGTTGGGTACACATCAAGGTACTATCAGTGTTACGGTATAAAAACCGTAGGATTCGGAGTTTGGCACAAAAATTAACATGAAATAAAGCCCAAATGTATTAAAGTGAAAAATCCAAAGCCATAAAAGTTTTCTACGTCCGACGGTACCCCCGTTGTCATGGACTTCAAAAAGGTGGAGGAAAATCCAAAAGTCATAATAAGACTTCTGATAAAACGGTAATCCCGTTGAGTTAGTGGTTGAAAAGACCGAGGGCCAAATTGCAAAAATGCAAATGTGCTGAAATAAGTGTTAAGCCAAACTTTGAATCTGGGACTCGTAGATGAGTTGTTTCGGTCGAAATAAAAAGGATATTTCCCTAAATCATGTTAAATTAGGACCTTGATGTGGACCTCATTCTTGTGTGCAACGTTTTTCGAGGGAAGATGGATAACTAATTAGCGACTTAGCTTCATATCTTTATCGGAATAAAAATTATCGAAACGAGAAACTTGAAGAAATTCATTTCTCACCAAAAATAAAATAAATAGAGGAAAATAGGAGCAAGAGGTAATTACACAAGTAACTTCCATGGGTAGTGTTAGCATCTAAAGTCATATTTAACAATGATTTCGATTTTACACTTAGTTTGGGAACTTGTGAAAAATCAGGGACGATGTATTCTATCCGTATGGTCACTCCTCGCTGAGTTGTGTTTCCTACTCCGTGATCCTAAAAATGTCTTTTGAAAAATGTTGGAGTTATTGATCGACATGAAAGTTCAACAAACCGTCACTCATAATGAATGTGCTTAATCGTAATATCTATATGTGAAATAAAAGGTAAACGGGGCGTTTTTAGAATTAAGGTTTCTTAATCTCTTTTGAGGAATCTTTGCTACTTTTCATAGGTTTAGTAGAAAGAGATTGAAATCCTTGGTTTTAGAAGCGTGAGTTGATTACATTACGTGAGGACACGACAATCGTCTCGTCTGGGGTATTTTGGTATGTGCTAAAACACATACCATTTCTTTACCAAAATTAACCCAAAATAACCAGAAAAGAGCCGTTTATGCCTAATATTTGTTGGTTTCTTGAGTTTATGCATATGCAGGTATGGATATGAAAAAACACGCAAAAGAAAGACAAATCAGACAAAAACCCGAGCGCGAGAAGGAAAAGAGTGCAAAAGCTGAGCCGGGAGATCAGAAATGAGCAATTATGAAGATTTTGATGCCGAAAGGTTGATTTATAAAAGATTTGATCAACTTTGAAGAAATATCATAATCAGTCCTTCAAGTTTCAAAGATTGTCAGAATCTACCCTTAAAATATTAAAAGTGTCAAGATTGGTCCCTCATATTTCTCATATTTACCCTATACACCCTAGTACCAACTTACCATTTACACCTTAAAAATCCATAAAGTACACTTTTGGTCCTTGGTGTGTACATAAATCATATGATTGGTCCTAGTTTAAATCCGGATAACACAACTCAAGCCCACAATCCCATGGCCCAATCTTTCATCCCCTTGGCCCATCCCATTTCTATACCAAATAACCCATGGTCAATGTCCCATGACCCGGTCAACCCCACTTATACCTACGATCAAAACTAGAGTCAAACGAAATAAAAAAAATACTACCTTTTACCAGCCGAAAATTCACCCCCAATTCCCCACTTAACCCTGAAATTATATGAACCCTAAATTACCCCTGAACAATTAACCCAAAATTGGTACAATCAAAGGTCAATTATGTACTTTACCTGACATAATCTGACACACGGAATGCCACGCTGGCAATCCGTGTGTCTTGATGTGCTCTGATTGGCCAAACGTACGTGGAGGAATTAATCCAAGGGTCATGATTGATTGGATGGGAAGGGGAAACGATCTGATGGTTGTTAGAGATCAAGAGAAAGCACACTTCTCCTTCTGGATCCTTCCTTATGCTCTAGCTCGCCTATAAAAAGCCCCTGAAATCATTGTTGTAATTCATTCCATTTTCAGTAGCATAATAGTAGTTTTAGTGTTTTTCAGTAGTTTTCTAAGATAAAGCATTTGTAATCTCTCATTGTAATCATTTTTTTCAATTTAATGAATTTCTTTTTTATGCTTCAATCTTTGCTTATTTTATAAATGTTACTTATTAGTGCTTATTAGAGTTGTTCTGATTCATATTATCTTATCTCAAAGATATCTCAGTTTGCTTCTCACCTTAATTAAAAATAACAGAAAAATCAGAAAAAATATTGAAAAAAAAAATATATTTCAAGTCTATTTTATAGTTTCAATCAAACTTAGCTACTGTTACATTAAGGTCAGTTAATCTTAACATAGCTTATTTTGAGTTTAATACTGCTTCAAATCTAAAATTCAGTTAATTCTCAAATTTGGTCAATGAAAGTCAAATGTGCAGAAATTGGAATTGAATTGGGTAGGACTGCTGATTTGGTTCTGGATTTGGTATTGTACTGAGTTTGAAATTGGTTGGTTAAGGGTATTAGATAAGGTTGATTGGTTCTGAATGTGCAAGCCATAGTGGCTGGACTTCTGTAAGTTCTAGTTCATCTCATATTTGGTTCAATATAGTAGAAGTTGTAGTTGATTGTTTAGATCTGTTTAATTCTATATTATCTTATATAATTATGTTTGTTTAAGTCTTTAGTTCATCTATTTTGGCATTTTGCTTTCAATTTCTGTCATAATTGATCTCATTTGCAGAAGTAGTGTAGTGATTATTTGGTCATTATTGTTGAATTAGTTGCACCATTTAGGAGTAAGTTTAACATTTGAATTTGTGTTAGAGCAAATTATGGTTTAGATAAGAGTTTGATTGTAGAAATTTGCAAATCAGTATCTTAACTAGTGTTTGGATCTAAAGGGTTAATCTGTGTTTATGTAACACCCCCAAATTTCATGATACGCAGCGGAATTTCAAGCTGGGTGTTACTTCATGGCACAACAGTTATAACAATAGAAAACGAACGCTAATTGAGTCATTTTAAAAGATTTATCATTCGATTTATATAAATATCAGAGTTTACAAAATGAGGTCCTAGTGGTTTTATAGTTTATTAAATAAGTTTTCGAATGATAATATAGCTTTCTTGAGTATCCGTGCCATCCTCGTAAATTATGAACCTGAGATAAACATGCTAAAAGTGTCAACACAAAGGCTGGTGAGTTTATAGAGTTTATGATTAAAACAGTTGAGTTCAATAGTTTTGAGTTTGAGCGATTATTGTAATAAATACCAATATCGATGAAATAAGTAGTGGGTTACGTTGTTATCCACCCATAGTTTGTTTGCTTAGTAATCAGTTGAACACAAGTTTCAAGGTTGGGCCACGTTTTTACACCCATAAATTCAGTAGTTGCAGCATTTGTATCATTGCAACACAATATATATTGCCTTAAGTCTCATGAACGCAAACCTTAACACGAACGCGTCATAATAATGACGTAAGTTACAAACATCATAATAATGATGTGAGCAACAATGCCCTCTGGTAGGAGTTTACCATTCTCCTAGTATTCTCAAATAAAGTTCATTTGGTTACCTATCCGGCTAACACAAATGGGGCGTCAACTGCCAATAGATCTATTCACTATATTCGCGTTCACTCGCAAGTGATTAATGGTTCATGATATGAGGGACTTTTAGTGGCAACAGTAAGTAACTTAAGCAATAGCAATCAGGTGTAGGTGTAGCATAGAAAAATACTTGTGTTCGGATTTGTAGCATATATCTCCCCACGAGTTTGAAAAACAAGTAAAAAGTGGGACTATGAACTCACAATAGTATGTAAAAGTTTAGAGTACTTGTGATAGTAAAAGAAAGTAATTGAGCATGTATCTCCCCAAAGAGTTTATAAAACAATTCAACGAGTAAAAGTGGGGCTACGAACTCACAGTAATATGTAAAAGTATAGAGTACTTGTGAAAGTAAATGAAAATAGTTGAGCATGTATCTCCCCCAAAAATAGTATAAACTGATTGAAAATGGGGCTATGAAACTCACCTCGATGTTACAGTATTCTGGATGGAAAACAAATTAAGTAATGTGAATAAACTGCTCCGACTCGTGACCTGAGTTAGTATGTCATGTTTTTAGTATTCGAATTCAAGTTTATGCGATGATAATGTTTTATCGATAGTTGGGTAAACATGAAGTCTCTTCAAAAATTAGTAATACTTATCATACTTATTTTTATGGCTCGGATGATTGTTAATAAGTTTTATCGAAACCCAAATTTTTATAATGATATGTTTCCAAAAATGTTATGTTTTACAATTTTGAATATTTACGGTTTTTACCCTTGCACTTTCAAAAATGACACTTTACACCCTCAACTATGGGTTATTGACAAAATCAGCCCTTGTGTAATTAACTTTGAAGAAATTAAATTTTTAGCCCAAGAAAACTTTATCTTTCAAAAATTACAATTTCTACCTTTGTAGTTTTCTAAGAAAAATTTACTTGTTTTAGGCCTAAGTCGACAAAAGTAAAGGTAAATCTAAGCGAGGCCTTAAGAGGTTTTTACTACGTTCTTGATCCCTTCAAGAGTTTTTCGGGTGGTCTTTCTAATGGTTCAAACTACAAGTATTAAGCTCTTACGGTTTGGTCGCAATAATTTCCCAAACTGGAGGGGTTGGGGCGTTTTGACAAAAAGAGTAATTTCAGTGGGTGACAAGCCCAAAAGAGTCTTAAATAAAAACTATACGAGCCAAAGTTTCCGTGATACCTTTGTTCCTTTATTATCTATGCTATAAGGACTTCAAAAGGTCCAAGTTATAGATTTTATGGACCTTGTTTGATAGGTAAAATAATTGGACAAAAAGGGTCACTTGGGCAGTTTACTCAATATGGACAGAAATGAAAAAAAATTTGGTTTTCGATTTTAAGGCTTACGATTTGACTTATTAAGCATAGTAACATGTTTATAAACTTATTTAGTCTATCCTTGAATGGTTTTAGGGTCTCTTGTTTAGAAAACATGTCAATTTTTTTTAATAAGGGTGTTTGGTCTAGTGGCTCACGACAAGGAAAAGACAAGAGAATAAAAACGTGACATGTGCATCTTTTGGCCAGGTCTTGGGGGCGTTCTAGAGTCTCCTAGGGGCTTATTAAAATGGTACAATAGCTAAGCTTAAATCTCAAAACTCCTGAGTTAAAACTTGGTCCAAAGTGGAGCGTTTGGTTTTTATAAAATCAAAACAGTTGTTGGGATTTTTAATAAAATATGACTTCGTTATGCGTTTTCTGGACCCGTGCACCTGAGTTTTTGAAGAAAACGTCGTTTCGGACAACTTTCGTGTTTTAACTTTTTGATGAAACCGACCAGAATTGCCTCGTTTTGCGTGCCCGACCCTTCTGTCCACAGAAGGTTTTGACAGATTTTTGTGAACTTCGTTAGACCGTATCTTTTAACTCGTGTACTCGTTTTAGGTGATTCAAATTGCTATGTTTTCCTTATAAAATCCTTTTTAACAGTATGTACTTAATGTTAAAAGTTATAACGAAATGGAATGAGTTTAAAAGACTTACATACTTAGGATTTGACAAGAACAACAATGAGACCAAATGGATTTCTAAGTTGAACAAGACTTCTTCCTTCCTTCTAGGTTCTTGACTAATCTTCCTAGACTTCCATTTAGGGCTTAAAACTAGAATATATATGAGTGTGGTAGTGTTTGTGTGCTTTGAATAGATGGTGAGTAAAAAGGAAGAATATGTATCGATTTATATAGGCAAGGAGAATTTGGGTTTGTGGAAGGTAATTTGGCTACTTGTAATGGTTTATAACCATAAGAAGGTGTAAGATAGGGAACAAGGTGAGGTGTAAATTCATGGACCATTTGGTCTTGTGTGGTAATTGTTGTAGCTAAGTATCTTGGTCCTAATTGTTTCCAACAAGACTATGTGTCATGTTTTTTTTACTTAGGTTTGAAGAAGAAGAGTGATGTGGCTCGTTTGTGCTCATATATGCTTAGTTAGGGTTTAGTTTGTTATGGAACTAGATTAGGTTGCTTAGTTAAATTTAGGTTAGTTTAACTTAGGTAAAGGACATGTTAACATATATGCATAAAATACTTGTACCACAAGCATTGGAGAGTTGTACTTTGAATTTATAAAGTGTAAGAAAATCCAATTTGTGACTTGTGCATTAAGGACTTGTATTATGTGCTTTATAATAGGTACACTAAGGTTTATAATGAGATTTATATTAATACTTAGTTTCTATGCATTAAGGACTTGTGCATGTGCTTGAAAGACTTGTACATTTCTATTTTTATAAAAATCATGTACATATTGATTAGGGTTGGTGATTTTATTTTCATATGTTAGATTGTGATACAAATATGTTGGATTGTGAATGAATCTAAGTGTGCATAGACTTAACCACTGAATTGACGAGCTCTAAATTGTCATAAATCAAAAAGACTTGTCCGGGACGGGTAATAATTTCAAACTAGTTCGCTAGTGATGTAAATGTGTCTCGCAAAGGACTTGTCTTAGTAGAATGTACCATCCGAGAAACTCTTGGTAGACATGAACCTTGACGGGACTAACCTCCTCACCAAGGAGTGTTTACAACTTCAAGCTGACCTAGTCAGTGATGTAACCGTGTCTCACGGGGAATTGTCTATCTTGAGTCGATCAATTCAAAAGTGCGCGCTCTACCCTCACTGTGCAGATTTCAGTCAAAACTCATAAGCACTTGTGGAGGGGGAGTATTTCTGAAAATACAAAACTCTCGAAGTGTTACAAACATGTTTTCATTCATAAACACTTTGAGAGATTTTCATGAAAATGGTTTTATGGCAACATAGGATAGTCATGGAGTTATAAGGTGACTAAGTTTAGGAATAAACGTCCTATGATCCGCCAGAGCTGGAGGGATCTACCCAAGGACATCACCAATAGTTAGAACTTAGAAGTCCTTAGGTATGATTGAAAAAGGAAAAATGAGAATCGGAGAAAGAAGGAGTTGAAGAATTAAAAAGAAGAATAAAGAAAAAGGTGAAAAGAAATAGCCCTCCAAATTATTCAACTTAGGGAAGACACCGGGTTCAATTCATATGCTACTGGATGTCATAAGATGACACCTGTATTGAAGACAAAGTCGTCATGGACCCAGTAACGGAATGCACTAAACCTTCTTAACCACTCAAGTTCTCTCAAAAGAGCTTGTTTCATTCTCACAGGGAACCCTACGCAATCTATCGACTCTCTGTTAGAGATTGTTGGTATTGAAGAAGGAGACCCTCTCCCTAGTCTCTGCTTAGGAAAACCAAAGCCCACTATTGAGTCTAGAGCCACGAGATTCATCAAAAGATCTCTTAGGAACACTTGAATTTTCATCACTTGTCGTTCAACAAATAAGAACGCAAGTGAAACATTCTAGAGTCCTTCACAGATCCTAGCAATCTGCCGAGAACATTTATGAGGGGATTCACAATTGTGATCCTCAGTGATTGAATGAAAACTCCTGCCAGGGTCAACATCAAACAGCCCTGACAGCAGATCACTTCTGTAACTCTTTGTGGGTTACGCTTAGTGTTCGCAGTGGTCTCAAATGGTCTACAGTCGTGGAGTGATACTTCGGTATACTCCAGCGACTCACAATGACAGAGTAACGATATTGAGTACGGGGACATCCCAATGACCATCCGGTTTAAGATTCGTATAAGACCGCGCCAGGGATTGGGATATGCCTGTACAAAATATCCGAACTCTTACGTTGGGAACTTTCTTGCTAATTGTCTACATGCAGGATTGGAGATCCAAAGTTCCTGGGAGAAAAGATCGTGCTGATTCTCCACATGCTCATACCAACAACAACACATATGAAGTTCTCTCAAAAGGCAACTCAAAAGTCAAAATGATTCTTCATTGATGCAGGTTTTACTGACCAGATCTTAATATTTAAAGTGTCTCGCTATACCTATGGTCTACCCTAATGCACTAACGGGCAGTGTACCCGGTCGTGTGTAGTGTAGTAAATGGTAAAGCCGAAGTCGTCCCAAGAGCTATGTGTGTCGGATAATTACTAAGTCTAGTTGTCACAGAATATAAATGGTTTGATAGGGTTTTAATTAATTAAACTACTAATGCAGAATATAAAAGCAATTAAATGGTATAAAGGAAATCAATAGAGGAATAGTGGTGCTAACCTAGTTAATCCTCCTAACTTGTAATGTTTACGTCTACTTACTTCCAATTACTTCAGGTGGGGTCAAATTCGAGAGGACAACATTTGGTCAATTCGCCCTAACCTATCGGCAAAGATGCCACCACAAGAGAAATCAGGCGCACCGTCATAAGTCCTGTTGTTCCCGGTCCCCTAAGCCGAGTCATTAAGTACCGCTACATGCTAGATTCTAAATAGTGAGTGCCCGGCCGTTAGGAACTTAGACACTACACCCCCAATTCTTAAGTTCATCCAAACGATAGGTGATCAGTTGGTCAAATCGCACAAGTAGAAAGGGTCGTCAGTTGGTCATATCTTACCCTTCCCGTCTTAGTCCGCTCACCTAGGGTCAGTTGGTCATATCTCCTAGGCAATTGGCCTCTACCGCCATTCAAAACTACCGAACCGGGGGTGACTACCAAAGAACTATGCATGCATACACTTAGAAATAATTGTATGGAAGTAAAGGTAAACGCAAACAAAACAATTAAGGAATCATAACTAGGCTAGCACCAAAGGGTGCTTAGCCCATATTAATCATGCAAATCAATTCAATATTCAAAGGTACGAAATACATGAATTGAAAGTAAAAGAAATAATAAACGCTAAAGCTTATCGTAATGGTGTGACTTCTCTCTTGGAAACAGCTCCGTATGCTTCCCTAGACCTTCCTTGAGTATTTTCCCACGCTCTCAGAGTATTGTGTGTGGAATGGGATGATTAAAAATGCCGAATTCGTGGGTATTTATAGGCCAGTCGGGTTACGGCGTAACCAAAAGATGAGTTACGCCAGTAACCTCCGTAAATGCACTAGATCCGCTAGTTACGCGTAACCTAATAAGTGGTTACGCGTAGTCTTCAATAAACCAGGTTACGCCGTAGTGATGCAAGAGTTACGGCGTAAGTGTCAGCGGCGTGGAACCTCTTTTGACCTAATGGAGTTACGTCGTAATCTTTGGAAGGAGTTACGCCGTAACCTCTTGATGAGTTGGACTTCGGGGTCACGCAATAGTTACGCAGTAATGTGAGAGACGAGTTACACCGTAATCTCTTCAAAATAAGCATATTGTGATAAATCCTTAGTAACGTTTCCATTTGCGCTTCTCTTAAGCTCCAATGCTCGCAATTTACCTGAAAGTGTAAAATAATGGAAAACAAGCGTAAATCCATATAAATGATATAAATAACGAGCATTAATGGGGGAAATTTACACTTAATAATCAGGACTATTTGATGTTATCAAATATCCCCACTTGAACTCTACTTGCCCTCAAGTAGACCTTATTAGATAGATTCCTAAAAAGATATCTCCCAAAACCTGGAAAATATGAGTTTACAAATCCCTTATGCTAGAATAAAACAAAGCCGAACACCTCGCGAAAGAGGAACAAACACTCAAATCTCTCAACTATTCTAAGTGTCAATTTCGGGTGATCACCAATTGCACAACCATAGCATGTATTCTATCATAAGCTTGGTGGTTACACAAATCTCCACCACTGGAGTTAAGGGCTAAACAATTCTCGAAGGCAATATGGGTAGACACGACAAAGGTTAAGGGGTGACTCGTCATTACTAACATGTCACGGAGAAGTGGACAAAATCAATGATACATGACCAAATCCATGGCCAAGACACCAAAGATTGCTCGCTGCATCACCTAGACATGCTTCATGACTAAAGGGTAGGATAAGACATGGGATGTATAATTGGTGTAAAATAAAAAACAAGCAGGTAGTCTATATCTATAACTAAGTCATCACCACTTACCGTCCGCCCAAAGTTCAAGTTTAGAAGTCTAGAGACCGGATCATGAAATGCAAGGTAGATGTGTCATTAGAGGACTTCGTGATGGGCACACTACCTTTTCTTCTTCAGTTGGTATTACTCCAACTCCAATCTTCAAATGTGACCGAGGTGGCCTCCTCGATACTAAACAATAAAGCTCATACTATAGTGCTTATAACAATGCACTTTACAAAATCATAACTGAATCAACTATATATATTTTTATTTTTTATTTTTTTTTGAACATACATGATAACATAACATCCCCCCACTTGAGATGAACAATGGGAATTCGGGGGGTCTTCAATGATCTTCATAATTGTTGTCGATGAAAGCGTGATTTCCAAACCTTTCCACTCGAACTTTGAACTTAGGCAAATGATGACTTCCTAATAACAAATAAAGACTACAGGGTAGGCTAAGGTGTAAGGGTGTAATGAAACAATATATTGGGGTGACAAAATAAAAGGAATGGCTCAGAAGGGTGTATCTAGGGGTATCTTGCACTAAAGGGGAGTGCAACAAAAGGGTTTCACATGGGGGTCAAAAAGTCGAGGTGACTAATCGATAGACTCACAATGGTAGGCTGTTTGGGTGATAATCCTATAATACTGCCTTCTAAAACCGAAAAGACCAAATACATCGAGCTAACTCAACATACCTCGTCTATGGTCTCAAATGATGCAAAGGCCAAGTTCTAAAGTTTACAAGCTACCGGCACACTCATAATTTGGTGGATTTGGGTAAAATATAGGAAACGGATAAGGCTAATCTCACCATGTAATATCAAGGGTTGTATGTGCTCGGCTAAGGTCTAATCTAGTTAGGTTCGAAAAACATGTCAAAATATAAAAATGGCATAATTTTTCAAAATAAACTAGAAAAATGAGGGCGAAATAAAGTGCAAGAGATAATTCTACTCCCGTCCCCCACTTGAATTGTACAAAGTCCCTTTTGTACTAGGCATTAAAATAAAGGTGAAGAGAAAGGTAGAATTAGAGCGAGAACTTCCCAGAAATTTGCTCCAAAAAAGAAGAAGGCCCACGAGAAAGGATCGTGCCTTCGTTAAAGCGTCATGAGCAAACTTCAATCCCTAAAATCACAATACCGACAAGCATAATTCTAAAAAGAAAAATAAAATAAAAAACAAACCTAACTCACTTTTGTAGGAATCACGGTTGCATTTAGCGAATGCAACAAGCCTTTTAAACCACTTGGTGTCCCAAGTGGACGAGTGAAGTCTCGTGAGGGTTTACAGGGAACACACCCACAAAGTTCATTTAAAAACTAATACAAGGTTACTGTGTTTTAAAATAAAGAATTAAAGCAGAGGAGAGTTATGTCGTAACTCTAATAAGAGAGTAACGCTGTAACTTGCAAAACCTGGTATGAGCTGAGAAGCGAATGGTTCCGGCGTAACCACTGAGATGGTATTACGCCGTAATTGGTAATGCGTTAAGAATTCTGCTGCTAAAATGTTGATTACGGCGTAATCACCAAGATGAGTTACTACTGTAACTCGTTCGACAAGAATCGCAGCTAGTAATTACTTCATTGTCTCCTACAAAAATGTTACAAAACACAAAACCCAACAGAAAGGAAATAAAAACAAAAGAAAGGGATAATTCGGTTGTCTCCTAAAGAGCACTTTTCTTTATTAACGAAGTCTTTAAGTTAGACTCAGAGTCACGGGCTCCTATGGGGCCTTTGAGCTTGCCCCACTTCTTCAATATCCTCCATCAAATTGTGCCTCATCCATGCAACATTAGAGGCAGTTCGGAGGTACTCAATGGTTTTGATCTTTCGGACTTTACAGAATTTCTCTTCCGGACCTATGTGGTAGCGAGTGAATTCGTATTTTTCTACTATAATAGGGGGTGGTCTTTTGTAGGGTATCCCCAGGAGCTTGCACCTTCTTTGCTCGTAAGCTTCGTCATCGGGATCAGTGAACCCTTCGTCTCCTTGCAACTCAAGGTAATCTAGCATCCCTTCGATATCATCGTTATCAGAATCAGTACCTTTGAACCATTCTTCATCGAGCAAATTCTCCACTAGAACGCACTTGCATTCTTCTTTATCATTACTCACCCGCTCTATATCCACGTCAATTGTTGTTTTACTCGTATTTTCGCTACTTTTTTCGTTAGAATTTTCTTGATCCATGTATTCCTTCCAAATCCTATCTTTTGTTAATGCATCCACATGCCCATACTTAATTTTTACCCAACTATCAAATCCCAGGTTGTCTATCCAAGGTAAACTTGTTCTCTCCTTGTCATTGGTTGAGGACCAAAATAATTCATCTTTTCTTAATCTTTTAGAGTTGCTTCCACCATCACACATATCGTCATACGGGTTGCATGATGCCCAGAAAAATTCCCCAGGGGATTTTACTTTCCCGCACCAGTGATCAAGCGTAGTTCTATGTTGTCAGTTTCATTTACATGTTCTTCTGTGCAGAGTATATCTTTATTAGTCTCGTCCGTTCGAATGTGCTTCGCGTAATCAACTTGTAGCTTCATAAGAAGATTTGGATTGATCTTGGCATTCCTAAATTGAATTGCATACCAATATTTAAAGGCTAAATTACCGAAATTTTATCCCGTGTCTTTCACGCTCATAAGGGCATGTCCATTCCTCAATTCTTTCATTGTCTCCTCCATTGCAATACTCGTGGAAAGGGCTGCATGTAGGCCATGCCCTTGTGGTTTCTTCATCAGTAATGGTGATAGGAGTACACCAGTGAGTGATAAGTGGCTCTTCTTCATCATCAAGGGAGAGTTCCTCGAGTTTTTCTGATTGGTCCAAGTCGAGGAATTTTTCTGCCCATGTATCCCAATTACGCCGAATCGAGATTCTTGGTTACGGCGTAATTCATTAGATTCGTATTCTCAAGATTCATCACAATTCCGTTGTCGCTGTCAAACACGAGGTTACGCCGTAACTCATTAGGTATGTTACGGCGTAACTCAGATTTGTTGACGAAATCGTCCCCTAAACTTGTATCACTGGCCTGAACCTTCGAGTTATTATCCGAGAAACTTACCTTACATTCCATAGCTGGTCTAGACCCTTCAGGTTTATCGTTTTTTGTTAGATATAAGTTTTCACATAAACATCAAACCATAACAACAAGGTAGCGTATAAGTGGAATTCTAGAGAGAGAAAGTTAGAGGTTTAGGGAACTTTAGTGAGAGAAAGAAAAATTCTTATTATGAGCTCCAACTCTCTACCTTGGGAGGTAGAGAATATTTATAGTCTTACATAAATCGCCACACAACGGGCTGTGGATCAGGCATACAGTGGGTAAAGACCCGTCCGTCCTCCACGGTGTTACTAAACAAAATACTACTTAACTAAATATAACTATGACTACGAGCATTCTAACGATTACATATACTTGAGGTGACCGACTCTTTAATACCGGGAATTTCTAATTCCTAACAATCTCCCCCTAAGGGAGGTCACCTCAACCATATACTAAAATGACATTGAATACAATCGGATATTACATTAACAATTGATCTTGCATTCTTGATGTAGTACTTTTCTCCAAAGTTCGTAGTCATTGATTCCACTCATTGCATGTTTGGTTAATCCAAGTGGAGGTCTTTATCTTGATCCACGGATAATAATGTTGAGCCAGCTTTTGAGATCATCAGCTAATAGAAAATCTCAGATACATCCATTGTGGTGTTGGTATTATGTGATGATGTGACTTTCGGACCGACATGCTCACATTCGGATCAAGATATCTTCTCATCGAGTAGCGGAAGTATTAGTTGATTCATGATATTGGCGAGCGTAAGCATGGAGTTAGATTATCAGAGTCATTGATGCACCAATCATGATATCTTTTGATATGAATGTGTTGTGTGAGCATGCGGCTATGGATTGACCGCTTCATTCTCGATCACCAAACGCCGGGTGTACCGCATAAGACAGTTAGCAATAAAGCGCACGAAAGTGTCTTTGATCACTTTCGATGAATTAGGTACACGCCCACGGTTCCCGCTTGATCAAGATAAGTACCGCCGTGATCGGTATAATTCAAGAATTTCCTTGACAGGGTTTCGCAATGCTCTAGCCGTTCTCAAACCGAACGTCTCAAAGAAGACAACACGGAGTGAGTGAACCAAATAATTTACGTCCCACGATTGATGAAAAGAGATTTGAAAAACAATCGTGTATTGCTCAATAGAAATTGTTTTGCAATATAACGAAGGTTTTAATGAAAATCAATTATCAATCATAAAACACCTTTTGATTTGAAAAGTTAGTACACGGTCGACGTGCTAATGAAAAGAGTTTTAAAGCACAAAGACCGGTTTTTCAAAGGTATCCGTCAATCCATAACCTGAACCGTGATTGATTCAAAAGATTGAATCGCCCCATTGTTTCGCTCGCTTGTCACATGGTTGATATGCATAATAGATCTCACATGCCACCTACCAGGAGCTTGTTAGATGTTGGCTCCGGAAGGCTTTCCATCTTCACAAGGAATATGTAAGCACATCACTCAGATGTTCTGGCAATACCACAAGGATAATGCGTAGGACTCAAGATATAATCTCTTTCCACATTGTGTGAAACAGAGAGTCTTCATTGAAAGTGTCCTAATGAGATTTATTGATGATCTCGTGGCTCTAGACTCAATTTGTGCATATTTGGATCCTATATCGGAGACTAGGGAGAGGGTCTCCTCCTTCAATATCAACAATCTCTAAGAGAAAGTCGATAGATAATGCGGTTCCCGTGAGAATGAAACAAGTCCTTTTAAGAGGAACTTGAGTAGTTTGGGAAGTTGAAGTGCAGGCCACCGGGTCCATGACGTCTTATCTTCAATACTGATGTTACCATCAGTAGCATATGAATTGAACCCGGTTTCGGCCCTAAGGTTGAATAAATGGAGGGCTATTTGTTTTCACCCTTTTCTCATTCAATTCTTTTTAATTCTTCAACCCCTTCAGTGCTTACCGAGACTTCATAGCAAGAACCTTGTTGGGTTTATTCCAAGACTAGCTCAGTCTTAATCCGCACTCTTCCCATATCTCATTTTTCTCCTTTTATCATCATACCTAAGAACTCTACACTAACTAGTGGATAGTCCCTGGGTAGATCCCTCCGTTCTGGCGGATCATGGGAACCAATACCTAACCTTATCATCCTTATATCACCATACATAATGTAAAGTTGGTCGGTCTATTTGGTATTGTTCATCTTCCATATGGAACCAATTGAAAACCATTTGAAAATCAATCCAGATACTTGTGATATATTATCAAAGCATTTTGTACTTGAATTGTTTTTGATATTTTTAGAACAAGTGGTCCCCTCAACAGGTGCATCAAATGTTTGAAATCGTTTTGCACACGGAGGCAAGAGAAAGAATTTAACTTCTTTGATTACCATTTTCTAAAAGATATCAACATCACTTCCCTAATCAAATCAAGTAGATAAAGCATTTTGGGGAAGGATGAGGTTTTCATGATTTTGCTCCCCTCAATATGTGCCTCGAGATTTGAAAAGAGTTTTGCACATACTAGAGGGAACCCGCACATTGAGATAAGTGATCACGTTTCAAATCATAGGTTTAAGATAGGTGCTCCCCCTCAACATGTGCATGGAAAAATTGAAATCGTTTGTCACATGTGGGAAGGAACGCATGTACATCCTTATTGAACCTTTTACCGAATTATCAGTTTAAATCCAATTTAAATCACACATTCTCCCCGATCACAATTATCAAATCATTTGAGATTTGTGATCTCTTATAGATTTAAATTGATTTTGAAAGCTTTTAAGGAGAATTGTGACTTGATTATGAAAGCGCTTTTAACCGATAAGGATCGGATGTTAAGACTTTAAACTCCATTGATAAAACATGCATGTACATCTTTTGAAAACAATTTAATGCCAAATAACTTTTAATTTAATTGAAATCATTCTCCCCCTCAATCAATGACATAGGTTGTTGATTGAGAGTTAGAGATTTTGACAAATAAGTCCTGATGATTATCAAAAATAGAGACCGAATTATTTTTCAAAGCATTTAGTTTTCAGCAGATAAATGTTTATAGAATCAGAGCATGGAATTTGAAAACATGGTAAAACATGGCTCTGTTCTTTCTTTTAAAACCGGTTATTGCCGAAAATGACAATAAACCATTTCTTTCTCTTCTCCCAATTTTTTTTTTTTTTTTTTTTTATAAATCCGATCAACATCTAAAGTCCCGTGTCATTCTTTGAATGACAACATCAAAGACCGTAGATATTATCGAACCGAGAAAAACATGACAAATTGACAATATTTTTGAAGATTTTTCAATTTTTCGATTTTTATGGATTTTTGAAAGTTTTATAATTTTCTATTTGATTTTTGAAGGTTTTATAATTTTGTATTTTGTTTTTCGAATAGATATATACAAGAGATAGATGAAGATAGACCTTTACTCTTCGACTTCCTCCTGAAGACGTTTGAGTGTTTCAGGTTGAAGGCTTTTCAAGCCAAGACGTGGAAGAATAAACTCAAAACGTTCTCTTGGAAGAGCTTTGGTGAAGATGTCGCTAACCGATATTCGGACCTCACAAAATAGAGTTCCACCACACCTTTTTCCACTTGTTCCCTGATGAAATGATGTCGAATGTCGATATGCTTTGCTCTTGAGTGTTGAACATTGTTGCATGAGAGAGCAATAGCACTTTTATTATCACAAAGATGAGGGATTTTGTTGATTACGAAGCCATAGTCAGATAATTGAGATCTCATCCATAAGATTTGAGCACAACAAGATGACATGGCTATGTATTCACCTCTGTAGAGGAAATAGAAGTACTCATTTGCTTCTCTGAAGACCAGCTCACAAGCTTATCACCCAAAACGAGCACCTCCGGCGTATTTCGACGAGTATCTTGACAACCTCGCATGATCAAGATCTGCATAGGCCGTTGGTGACATACCGGTGTCCTTCGGGTACCAAAGACCCATATTGATGGTTCCTTGGAGATACCGAAAGACCCGCTTAACCGCTTCAAGGTGCTTTTAGTAGGCTTAGCCGGTATCTAGCACACATGCAAACAAATAACAAGATGTCGGTCTACTAGCGGTGAGGTACATCAGGGATCCAATCATACTACGATATTTCGTTTGGTCAATCATGATCCCCGAGTGGTCCTCATCTAGTTTGGTTCGATCAATCATGGGGTGTCAACAGGGTCACTTGAATCAAATCCAAATTTCTTTAAAATCTCATTAGCATATTTAGATTGATTTATGAAAATGCCTCCGGGACTTTGTGAAATTTGTAATCCCAAGAAAATGACATTTGTCCCATCATTGACATTTGAAATTTTGAACTCATTTCATTTGAAAAACGATCACATTCCATTGGGTCTGTCGAGGCAAAAATAATATCATCAACATAAATTTGAACATGAGTTAAATGTTTGCCCGACTTCCTGGTGAACAATGTAGGATCAACTGCTCCTTTGCTAAATCCGGTAGATAGAAGAAACCTTGACAGAGTATCATACCATGCCCTTGGAGCTTGCTTTAAACCATAAAGAGCCTTCTTCAGACGATAAACGTGAGTAGGATGCTCTTGATTCACAAATCCTTCAGGTTGGTCGACGTGACGACTTCTTTAAGATCTCCGCTCGAAATGCCGCTTTCACATCCATCCGATAGACTACCATGTTCTTACTAGCAAAGATTAGCCGAAAGATTCGATTGCCTCGATTCGAGCCACTGGAGCAAAAGATTCTTCAAAGTCAATACCCTCCTCTTGACGGTATCCTTTAGCAACTAATCGAGCCTTGTTCTTCAACACATCACCATGCTCATCAAGTTTCACTTCGAAGATCCATTTAAGATCAATAATCATAGCACAGTCTAGAGCAGGTACTAACTCCCATACATCAAGTCGATCAAACTCATGAATTTCATCTTGCATGGCATTGAACCAGCTATCTTCATTCATGGCGGTTTTAACATCTTTTGGTTCGATCTTAGATAGTACGGAGTTGAAGAAGCACCATAAGGCATCGGTTGCAAGTTGTTTCCGGGTTGATACAGGGCGAGAGGGATTTCCAATGATGTTGTCTAATGGATGATCGTGAGTCCATTTTCTGAGGTGTTCATGTGGCGTTGTTGAGGGACGAGGTAGCGAGTCGATGTCTCCGAAGAAGATGGTTCGATGATGATTCAGAGCAAATATGTTTTTAAATGGAGCATCTTCAGAAGTAGCAAAGGGATTAACTTCATCATTGATGCCAGAAACATTTCCATGATGTACATTTGAAGAATGATGATTTGTTGATGAGATCAAGGATCAGCAGTGCTTCTTGACTTACAGATATTGAGACTGAAGGATTGACTTCATTCACAGGAATATGAGCATCCTCTGTTGTAGGGATCAACACCTCATTAGTAATTGAATCATATAGTTCATCAAACATAGGATCAAACAATTTCTTTAAATCATCTTCAGATGGAGGTACATATGGAGTTTCTTGAGAAGAGTTTGGAACAAGGGATGAACCAATGGGACTGTTTTGAAGTGCGGGTCCTGGAGTGTCCAGGAGCCATTTGACCGTCACTCATCAAACGTAATGTGAATTGTTTCCATGATATTTCGGGTTCTTTTGTTGTAGATTCGGTATCCCTTTTGTTTGGTGCATATCCTACAAATACTCCAATGTCAGCTTTAGCCCTAAGTTTGCCTAAGTCTTGACCCTCATTAGTTGGATAACACAATGCACCAAACACACGAAGGAAAGAGAGATTAGGTTTTCTGTTGTGGACAAGTTCATATGGAGTTTTTCCATGTACAAGTGTGAATCGGGAGCGATTTTGTGTGTAGCATGCAAGTGGCAATTGCTTCAACCCAGAGAAACATTGGAACCTTTGAGTAAATCAGCATTGTTCTAGCGGCTTCAACAAGAGTTCGATTTCGCCTTTCAACTACACCGCTCTGTTGAGGAGTTCGTGGAACACTTCTTTGATGGCTGATTCCAACGCTTTCATAGAATTCACTAAGTTGTTTGTTGACAAACTCAGTTCCATTGTCTGTTTTGATAATTCTGACGGTTTTGTTAAGTCGAACTCGCACTGTTTGATGAGTTTGATGATGATATCAGGAGTTTCATCATTTGTCCTTAAGAACTTGACCCAGTTGAATCTAGAGTAATCATCAACCACAACTAACACATATTTCTTCCCAAAGATATTCTACACCCTCATTGGTCCACATAAATCCATATGAATCATATGAAGAACTTCTATGACAGAGTTAGTAGGTTTGGGTTTATGGGCATACTTTTTGCTTTTTCCCAATTGACATGTTGAACAAAGATGATCCTTTTCATACTTTAGTCTAGGTAAACCTACAACTAAGTCCTTTCGGAAAGATCATTGATTGTGTCGAAGTTCAAGTGATTGAGACGACGATGCCATAACCATGACTTTGTTTTGAAGCCTTTGACAACAAGCAGATTGGAGAAGACTTCATCATGTCATCGATAGAGATGGTGTAAAGATTTGAACCACGAGTTCCTTTTAACAGTTCCTTACCATTAAGATCTCTAACAAAGGTATGTTTTCGAAGGCTACTTCTAGATCGAATCACGAATTGACCAACAGAGAATAGATTATGACCCAAACCTTCCACATAGTAAACTCTAGAGATGACACTATCACCAACAACATAATCTCCATAACCCATAATAGCACCGAAATGATCATTACCAAATCTAACAGTCCGATGAACTTGCTCACGAAGTTCATGAGCCGCGACCGGTCTCCCTCATATGCTTGGAACACTGAGTCCGGTACCACGTAACGATTTGAACGATCTGCAGTTGAACACGCACAAGAATGGATAACTGGTAATTGGGATCCCCATGCAAGAATGGGTTCCACTTGGTTAGTAACAGTGTTTGGAACACCCACATCGAAATAGAAGCATCCATATCGAAAAGTGAAGGCAATGGAATCATTGTGAATAGATGCAATACTAGTGTCAGATATTTGCCCTATTCAAAGTATGATCACTTCTTAAGGGAATAGTTCTACCAGTAGGCATCCATTTTCTAGTGGGCATTATCTGATTAGTCTTATGACCAAAAGGTATCCAATAAAACCTATTTTATAAATGTTCTTCCTGTGGGTTTCCACTATTTTCTAACTTTCTTTCGTTTTTGCCTTTTAGCCTTCTTAGCATGAATTTTAGCATTAACAATTTTAACGGACAATTAACATCATTAGACAAACATTAACACCACATTCATGATTAGAAACAGAAATCAAGCGACATCATTACAAGGTTTGCAAATAGTATCGAATTGAATTAATTACTGATGCGCCTAAGGCTAATACTTGAATCAACACGATTCGTTTTATTCAACTCAAGCTTAAAGTTCCTAGATTGGTCTTCTACTCTCTTCCAATGCACATTCTTAGCTTGCAAGGTCCTATCATTCCTTGTATTGTCTTGAGACTTTGACCGGCTTGCTTTAATGTCACTGATTACTCCTGTAGAGGGAATGGAAACATTAGTTGGTTGATCTAGTTTTTGCATTCCCGAACTTGATGTGCAAGGATCTGAAGTACTAGAAGGCACATTAGTGTATACTTTCTTAAGACTATGATTTGAGCTTTTTGTAGGCACACTGACGTTCACTTTCTTAGTACTAACATATCCGAATCAACTACTTGAAGGCACACATTAGTGTTTCCTTTCTTAAGACTGGGCATAGAACGGATTTCCTGCTTGGAACTAGGCATAGAACAAGGCATCACAGCTTTGCCTTTTGCACCTAAGGTTAAGGATTTGGGACATGTTGCAATTACACATTCTAGCAACTCTTGAGATCGTTTGGCATGGAGGCAAGCAAACCTAATTTCACTATCAAGAGGTTTGTTAATGAAATCCTCTTCGACAATCTCACGGAGACATTCTAGACTATCCTTAAGGTGAGCACAAGATTCATGAAAAGCATGTTCATTATTCCTAAGATGAGGAGGAATATATTTAACGTTCACAGTGTATTTGCAATCTAAGGGTGATTTTGAGACAACATTCTTATTGAAAACAAGTGGCGGTTTCCCATTTCCCTGACTTCTCAGATTCTCAATTTCCTTTTGTAAAGACGTTATTTTTTCGTTGTTTTGGTCACGGGTGACTTTATTGAATCATATAACTCTTTAAAATGTCGTTTAACCATTTCATTTTCTTCTAGAAAACTTTCGTTTTCCTTTTGTAAAGCATTTACTAAGTTTTGAAGATGAAACGTTTGAGAATTCTGAGAATCTAAAGGAGGAGGCATTTGGGAGCCTGTCATATTGTTCGTTTGACCCTTTAATTGAGAGATTTGGGCTTTCAACTTTCTCGATCGTGTTGCACCGAGCTTGAATCGTTCATCACGTTTGTTAATTTGAAAACGCATCAAACTCGGAGCATCGAAGATGTCTTGATATTTAAAGTTTTGACATTTTCTTTAAGATGTTGATATTTTAGTTGTAAATTAAAATGCTCAACTTCTATTTTAGAAAAATGTTTAACCAAATTGTCGTGATCATCCAGTTCAATTTTCTCGTTTAGTTTAGAATTAGTTTTTTCAAGCTCAATGACACGATCATGGGAGACTTTCGGGGCCACAGATAGTTCATGAAATTTGGAAGCATTAATAGAGCAATTTGAAGCAATGAAAAAGATATCTTGAGCAACACATTCAGTAATAAGAGTCTCATTTAAGGTATGCAAGTTCTTCCTCTCAATCTCATTATATTTTAGTGCACGCTCATAATCACTAACTTCAACTACCATTGCATCAAATTCCTTTTCCATTCCCTTGATATCAGTTTCTATCCCCTTTTTAAGACTCTCAAAGTGATCTTTTAGAAGTTTAAAGAAAGGCATGACCTCAGTTAAATAACATTCTTTCATTTGCTCAAAACCCCTTTCTCCTTCCGTTATACCAGTGGGTGTGATCCTTTTCTTGCAAGTTTTCTCAAAATCAACAAATAGTTGAAATATAACATATTGGCTAATTAAGGTCTTGCTTTTAGTGGCAATTGTTCTAGGAACAAGATGCATTGGTGTATTAGGAGGATACACAGTCGCTCTAGGCATTTTCCATATGGGAGGGTTTGTTTCAACAATATTTTCAACTTTTCGCTTATCTAAATCCATTTTCCAGAAAACTTGTTCGGGAGTCAACAATGTCTGAGGCTTAAACATGTTCAAGGAAATCCAGTTTTCCTTCTTGTAGTCATGGGGAGTGATAATTATTTTTTCTCTTTGCATTTAGGATCATCTAATTTTTTATTCATCCTTTCCCTAGTGACTTCATCTGATTTCTTATCTTCCTCAGTGCACTCAACGCAACTAGGTTTCGTCTAGGTTTAAGAATCTCATTGCCATCATAGATCACACTTTGAGTTTTTAGCTATCTTTCCGCATCGGGTTGGGTTTATCTAAAATGGGAACACTATGCTTATCGCTTAGAACTCTATGTTTAGTGACCATGTGAGCAAATCAATGGTGTTTCCTTGTCTGTACAACTTGTTTTCAAGTTTGTTTTTCAAAGTTTTCAGATTAGAAAAGTCTCTCAAGAGTTTTGATTCCTTTGCATTAAATTCTTGCTTAAGCATTTTCACATTTTCTTGAAGTTCTTGTTTTTGCTTAGCTGTTTTAGAAAGTTTTTCTTGCAAGGAATTTAATTCTTGTTTCAATACTTCTTCTCTAAAATTACTTTTCTAATGATTGTACGCACTTGGTCATCCATTTCCAGCTCACGAGTGGTCAACTCAAATTTAGCACGTTGTTCATAAATAGCAACACGTTCTTTATAGGCATTTAGTTCGAAATTACGGAATCATCAGGGGCACATGCAGTGTATTCATCAAAAACATAGTCATTGTTGATTGCAGAAGATGCATCACTTGGTACACCTTCACTTTCACTTTGTTTCACGTATTGATCATATGGGATAATATCGATATTACCCATATTTTCAACATTTGATTCAATAGTTTCAGTTGATTGTACTTTGTCATGCATCTGTTGCACATCAGAATTATCGTATAGTTTTAATACCTCTGAGATGAGTTTGTCTTGGGATGGGCCACCTAGTGGTGAAGAAGAGACCTTGGGAGAAACCATTGGAGAAATGCTAGCCATAAAATTGTGTGTGCCGTAGGTCCATCATCCACATCAGAGTCGTATGCATCACAATCACTGACTTGAAAGGCATTCGATGATTATGACCTATCTCCGAATAGGTCGCTCATCCACATCTGAATCATAGGTCTTGGCATTGCCCTCAGCTAGAAACAACAATTCCTCTTCATCCAAAGCAGCACCATTGTCCCGAGCTTGTACAGCAAGATCTTATCTCTGGTAATCAGCGATTCTCGTGGACGCTTTGGAGATGTGCGCTTTCTTGCAATGTGTCTCTCACCACCACAGTTATAGCATTTGATCGGCTTAGCTTGACCTTGGTTACCATTCCTTCCTCGAGTCCGATTGCCAACATAACCTCTACCGCTCCACCTCTTCCCCGATCATCTTGTCTTTCCTGAATCGTTGCACCACGATCCTTCCATCTTTAACAAAGGGCTTGATTGTGTGGGTTAGATGATGTTCTGAGGTTGTTGTTGGTTTGTGGGAGAGAATTCATGTTTTGACTAATCGGAAGAGCTAGTTGATTAATGAAGTTACCCACGTGTGCATCAAAGATCGCTTGTTTGAACATAGGAATGAGTTTGTGATTACCATTACCCAAGGGTATGACTTGTGAAGCTTTGGTTGTGATTCCGATGTTTGAGTAGAAGGCAGTTGAGTCATTAGACGAGCTTGTCTCTCCTTGGTTGGTTTTGAACTGATTGAGAATCAATTTTTCAAACATAGCATGTCTCTCATTCTGAAGGAGGAAGGCATAGAGTTGCTCATAGTTTGTATTCTTCAATCCTTTAGTGAGCTTCACAGGGGTGACAAACTTGTGCCATTCGGGATTCATGTTGTTCACAAATTTTGAGTTCAAATGAATGTTAGGCATAGTCATTCTGATGTTCCTCATGTCATTCACTAACTTATGAAATCTCACATAATACTCATAGACATTCTCATCTGGTTTCATCTTGAAGTGTTCAAATTCGTCATAGAGTTGGGATTCTCTCTCTTCCATAGTTAATTCTGAACCTGAGAGAAGCATCTTAACATTATCCCAAACTGCCTTTGCATCGGTGTTGTGATTGATCAGCTTGTAGATGTCTTTAGGAAGACCTTGAAGAACAATGTTTGAAGCCCCGATATCAGCATCGAATCTCTTTTTCTCCTTATCATCAAGCTCATCATACATTTTAGGTCTGTCCATTCCGTAAAACAGAGTACCATCTTCATTTGTATCAAGTATGTCTCTAGTCGTCTCAACTCGATATGGTCCTTCATCAATGGATTTAAGAATGTTGACACCATTTTCCTTTCCAAGGCAGTATAATCTGATTCGTTGAGCCCAAGAATCGTAGTCATTCATCAAGCATGGGTGGACGAGTATCGACCGCTTGAACATCCTCTGCAACAATGGAGATGATAGTAGGAACGTTGGTAGACATGTTAACAGATAATACGGGATTTTATAACTCTATGATTAAACCGAAAAATAGATTCTTTCACGGGATTTTACTAAATCAAGAGAAAACCGTAAGCAATCACCCAAGTCGCTAGAAGATAATGCACCAAGTCGCTAACACTTAATTCGCTACACCACTAAGTCGCTAGAGTCCCAAGTCGCCAGACAAATGCAAGTCGCTAAGTAGTAACTCGCTAAGGCTCAAGTCGCTAGCAAAATTTTGGCAAAGAATTCGCTACTCAAGTAGCTAAAGATACAAGTCGCTAAAGAGCAACTCGCTACCACCAAGTCGCTACCCGTAGTGGAGAGTCCACTACTTGTATCAGAACTCGCTAGATCTAAGTCGCTAGGTTCAAACGTAACTCGCTACAAATGTGTAAAGCAAGTCGCTACGAAGAAAGTATTCCGTGTGTTAAGTCGCTAGCAAGAAAAACCACATAAACATCACTTTTCAATCCAAAACAACCCAACCAAGATGATTCAAGCTTACCAAATGAAAACCTACACACTTGTGATGATTCTAAACATAAAAGTACTAACAAAATCCAAACTTTAACACAAGAAATCAACCAAATGATGCACAAACCACTAAACTTTTTCAAACTCAAAACCACCTAAAAACCACTAGAAATCCAAAGATGTGCAAGATATGATCTAACCTTGGCTCTTGATACCAATTGTTAGATATAAGTTTTCACATACACATCAAACCATAACAACAAGGTGGCGTATAAGTGGAATTCTAGAGAGAGAAAGTTAGAGGTTTAGGGAACTTTAGTGAGAGAAAGAAAAATTCTTATTATGAGCTCCAACTCTCTACCTTGGGAGGTAGAGAGTATTTATAGTCTTACATAAATCGCCACACAACGGGCTATGGATCAGGCATACAGTGGGTAAAGACCCGTCCGTCCTCCACGGTGTTACTAAACAAAATACTACTTAACTAAATATAACTATGACTACGAGCATTCTAACGATTACATATACTTGAGGTGACCGACTCTTTAATACCGGGAATTTCTAATTCCTAACATTTTTCCTTCTTACTTTTTCGCTGAGCTTTATCACCATGGATTCAAGGTTTTTAAGAGTTGAGTCGTGTTTGGAAATGTTTCTACCAGTGTTTTCCTGGAATTCCTTCAACCATTTATCTTGCTTCTTTTGTTTTTGGGCTGAATTTTCCAGAAATTTATTAATTATTTCTTCAAGACTGGGCTTTCTTTCTCCATAAGGCCCGCGGTTGTAATTACTACGATACCCATTTCGATTGTCACCGTAAAATGGTCGATTTTCTCCATACTTAGCTTCTTCGATATCCTCTTCGTCCATATGAGGAAAAATTTTCGTAAGATGTCCTCCTCCACAGCTTTCACACCCCACTTGAATGGCATGAACGGTTTCCCTGACTTTCAGAATGTCTCGACTGAGGCTTTCAATTTTACTAGCGATTGCAGCAATTCCGTCGAAACTTCCACCTTGGTTTCTTTTTACTTCCCATCGTGCCATTTTGAGAATGGTCCGCCATTTTTTGAATGGCTTCAATTGCCGTAGTAGGAGTCATATTCGGGATAGGTCCTTGATAATCCAAAGATCTGTCTCAGTAGTTACATTTATTCCTTTGTAGAAAATATTGACCTTCTGGCCTTATTAAGATCATTGGTAGGACACTTATAAAGAAGATCGTTGTATCTGTCCCAAGCTTGATATAGAGTTTCATCGTCTTCTTGTTTGAAATTGTGGATCTCCAAGAGTTGATTAGAAATCTTTGATGGTGGGAAATATCTTTGGATAAAGTGTTTCTTAAGTAGCCCAAGTATTAACGCCCTGGCAATCTTTCGATCCATCTTCTTCTTGCTCCGGTTAGAGTCATAGGAAGACCCCGAGCATAACAGATCATGAGACACGCCCAGAATGTTGAAAAGGCTAGCGATGTATAGGACATTTTCAACGTGCTCATATGCGTCTTCGTCCTTGTTTCTGAAAAGGATTAGCACGAAGCTCCCTCATAAATTGTTCTTTAATCTCGAAACGAACATCCGCTCCGATTGTCGGTCTTACGAGACCCGGCCCTTGATCGGCTCTAGTCAACGCCAAGTATTCCTCAAGAGTGAGGTCATCGATGTTAATCACTTCCATGGTACCTGAAAACTTGGAATATGATCGTGAGAAAAGTTTAAATATGAAATGAAAGACTTAATATTAATCCTAATATAGCTCCCGGCAGCCAAAAACTTGATGCAGGTTTTACTTGACTGTCTTAATATTTATATCGTCTCGCTATACCTATGGTCTACCCTAATGCACTAACGGGCAGTGTACCCGGTCGTGTGTAGTGTAGTAAATGGTAAAGCCGAGGTCGTCCCAAGAGCTATGTGTGTCGGATAATTACTAAGTCTAATTGTCACATAATATAAATGGTTTGATAGGGTTTTAATTAATTAAACTACTAATGCAGAATATAAAAGCAATTAAATGGTATAAAGGAAATCAATAGAGGAATAGTGGTGTTAACCTAGTTAATCCTCCTAACTAGTAATGTTTACGTCTACTTACTTCCAATTACTTCAGGTGGGGTCAAATTAGAGGACAAGATTTGGTCAATTCGCCTAACCTATCGCAAAGATGTCACCACAGAGAAATCAGCGCACCGTCATAAGTCTTGTTGTTCCTGGTCCCCTAAGCTGAGTCATTAAGTACCGCTACATGCTAGATTCTAAATATTGAGTGCCCGGCCGTTAGGAACTTAGACACTACACCCCCAATTCTTAAGTTCATCCAAATGATAGGTGATCGGTTGGTCAAATCGCACAAGTAGAAAGGGTCGTCAGTTGGTCATATCTTACCCTTCCGTCTCAGTCCGGCTCACCTAGGTCAGTTGGTCATATCTCCTGGGCAATTGGCCTCTACCGCCATTCAAAACTACCGAACCAGGGGTGACTACCAAAGAACTATGCATGCATACACTTAGAAATAATTGTATGGAAGTAAAGGTAAACGAAAACAAAACAATTAAGGAATCATAACTAGGCTAGCACCAAAGGGTGCTTAGCCGCTCATATTAATCATGCACATCAATTCAATATTCAAAGGTACGAAATACATGAATTGAAAGTAAAAGAAATAATAAACGCTAAAGCTTATCGTAATGGTGTGACTTCTCCTTGGAAACAGCTCCGTATGCTTCCCTAGACCTCCCTTGAGTATTTTCCCACGTTCTCAGAGTATTGTGTGTGGAATGGGATGATTAGAAATGCTTGAATTCGTGGGGTATTTATAGGCCAGGTCTGGGTTACGGCGTAACCAAAAGATGAGTTACCCCGTAACCTCCGTAAATGCACTAGATCTGCTAGTTACGGCGTAACCTAATAAGTGGTTATGCCGTAGTCTTCAATAAACCAAAGTTACGCCGTAAGTGATGCAGTAGTTACGGCGTAAGTATCGTCGGCGTGGAACCTCTTTTGACCTAATGGAGTTACGTCGTAATCTTTGGAATGAGTTACGCCGTAACCTCTTGATGAGTTGGACTTCAGGGTCACGCAATAGTTACGACGTAATGTGAGAGACGAGTTACGCCGTAATCTCTTCAAAATAAGCATAATGTGATAAATCCTTAGTAACGTTTCCTTTTCCGCGTCTCTTAAGCTCCAATGCTCGCAATTTACCTGAAAGTGTAAAATAATGGAAAACAAGCGTAAATCCATATAAATGATATAAATAACGAGCATTAACGGGGGAAATTGACACTTAATAATCAGGACTACTTAATAAGCATGGTGGAGAAAGACGTGGAGACACCTGAACGACGAAGCTGACCAATGGCAGACAACTACATAATATCACTACATCCACAAAAGAACAAAGAACAAAAAATACAACGATGTCAGAGCTGATAATTTCACAAGAAACAAGATCCCGAACTAAGGGGAGATTGTTGAAACCTAAAGCATCTCTACACACAAGAAAGAAGAGTGCTAGAAGACGTCGAGCAACCGCTATTACATTATAACTATCACTTAGGGGGAGATTGTTGGAAACGCTCCTAAACAGTATTATCAAGTGTTAGTCCTTTATATGTAATAGGTTGCGCATTTTTGGCTTTTATGTTAGTAATTAAAGGCTAGGCTTATGCAGAAAGCCCATGATCCTATGCAAAGGCCCATAAGGCCAAGTAAGGGACTAGATGTGTTGCCCTAGCTCCCTTCCCCTATAAGTACTTTGTTACCTCTCCTAGTAGAGGTGTTGTTCACTCATAATACATTACGCATGACCATTTCTTATTCATACGTGTGTTTGTGATTCAACCATCCCTTCTCACCTCATTTCTATCATCTACATACTTGTGTTAACTTATGGTGACCTAACATCTCGCCTTTGAGAATGACATATATGAGAATCACAACAAAAGAAAGAAGATCTACTAGAATGATCAAGAGATCTGAGATTAGAAGAATGAGAGAATATATGAGAGATTTTGTAAGAAGAGGGGTGAGTTACAATGAAGAAATGGCTCACTATTTATAGAAAAAAAATCATTACTGTTGCCCTTATCCCTTACATGAGGGATCCGTCTGGTGTAAACTGGGGGATCCGTAGGACGCTCCCCCTAAATGGGTTATGGGTCATGGGTCATGGGTCATAGACTTTGGACCATGGGTATCCAAATAGATACAATGTATCTAGAAGATGCAATGCATCTAGTCAATGGGTCATGGGTTAGCTCTATCGGTTATGGATATGCTCCATGGGTATGGGTCATGGGTTATGGTTTTTACCCATCCTAATAAACTATTATAATAAATGAATTATTACAACATCTAATGTCAAATGATTATATATGTGAATGCTTTACAAAAATAACATGTATCCTTATAATTTTACTTATGATAACTTTATAATTGTTATCAACAAAACACAAAGAGATCGCTAAATATGAAGAAACGTTTTTACGATTTATTTGTATTAACAAAAACCACAAGTAAAACAATATCACAACCTATATCGCCTTCCTCTACCTTCAACCACCTCGGATCCGTTCTTGTATCACTTCACCACCACCACACATTACTAACTAACACCTCAAATAATCTGAATGAACCATCATATATCCCGCCAATCGCATATTGGAATTCCTTAACCTATAAACACTAATGGTTCAGATGCCACCACCTTAGCCCTGGCCATAATAGATGATGAAGTATAGCACGTATAGTAGGCCTACTGGGTTTAGCTCGTGCTATACACATTCTTGGCCCAGGCCCAACAACGAAACAACCACGAGTACTGGATCCAATAAGCCCAATAACAAAATTGGCTACTGTCCAGACTCAAAGACGCACGTAGAATGCCTAGCGGACCAAACCTCTGGCCGCGGAAAGTATTTTGTGTCCGCATCCGCGACTATTACGGAACCTTTCCCGACAAGGGTCCCACTCCACACTAACTTTTATATGCGAGTTGTTAGGAAACCCTAGCAGTGAGCCTCGCCTATAAAAGAGGTTCTAACCCTCTCATAAGGTACAACTTTCTCTCTCATAATAACACACACACACTCTTATTATCTCTGACAAGAATATATACTTACTCTCACGTCGGAGCTTAATCGTGGGGTCCGTCCCCACGGTAAGGCTAACGGTTTACTCTCACTTGTGCAGGGATCCAATCAATCACTTGGATTAGTACAAGATTAGCCCATCAACAGCTTGTCGGTCCAATCCAACAAGCATCATACACACTCATTATTACCCGTCACACTTTTTGTACTAACAAGTTGGCGCCATCCGTGGGACCCGTACACAACTGCGTTCTCAAAAAATACTCACCATGAACAATCGGCCCGGACCGATTCCCACCCTCGTATCCGTCAAGCGGAATGTGTTGGAAAGGGAAGGTGAAACATCTCTGGTGGAACTTAAGGGACCCGCATCCGATGCAACCCTCAGGAGATACTACGGCAAGTATTACGACCAAATTTTACCAATTGTGACAGGGAAAATCCGGAAGCAGAAAGAAAGAGCCAAAGCATTGGATGCAATAAAAACTCGGCTCGACTTCCGCAAAGTACCACAACGTTTCGAGCCGGGAACGCCGAAAGGAAGGAGAGATTTGAGACAAAAGCTCGAGTCTAAGAAACGCCGTGACACACAAGAAGGCTTCGATCGGAGGCACATTCGGCTTAGATCGCCAAGATAGGAAGATGTGGAATGAGAGGCGGTGTTTAAAAGGCTACGCAAAGATGTATTCCACAGGCTGGGAGACAGGGAATAGAGCATCTCAGTGTATTCCGAAGATCCCAGACGATCAACTCGTCACTGTTCCCAAAGAAGGGGGAAAAGCTATTATCATAGATCCTGCTCGCGAAAAACAGAACCTAACTCTAGGAGGCATGGAACCGATAACGCACATTCACGGAAGATAGGCGAACAATCTGAATGCGGAAATAGTGGAAGCGGACATCGGAAGTTCGGATCCAAGAAACGGAAGTCCAGCGTTGGTGGTGACGACCTGGCAAGACCATGGGTATGTAAGGAGACTGATCCGTTCACTTCACGCATCCGCTACTTTGAAATGACAACGAAAACACGTATTCCGACTAATGAGAAAACATATGACAGAAGTGGGGACCCAGAAGATCATCTCAAGATCTTCCAGGAAGCGGCGAAGGTAGAGCGTTGAGCCATGCCAACCTGGTGTCACATGTTTAACTCCAAACTTACTGGATCCGCTAGGGTTTGGTTTGATGACCTTCCGCCGGAATCAGTAGACAATTACGATGAACTAAATGAGGTCTTCCTGGCTAACTTCCTCCAACAAAAGAAGTACATTAAAGATCCTGTGGAGCTCCACCACATCAAGCAAAAGGAAGGTGAATTACAGAATACTTCATACAAAGGTTTAAGGAAGAAACTAGAGATGTAAAGGGAGCGCCGAAAATTAAGAAAATCTAAGGATTCATGCACGGAATCACCGATCCGGAACTAATTAAACGGCTACATGACAGGATTCTAAAATCAATGAATGAAGTAATGACTATAACAACATCTTTCCTATGGGGAGAAACAGCTGCCGGGAATAAAGAAAGGAGGAAACCATGGATTCAGATGCCGAGGAAGCAAAACGCAGTTGGGCATCGACAAAATTTCAAAAAGGAGTTCAGGAACGGGTTCAGAACAAGAGAAAGACAAAACGGCTTCGCCACCTCTCCTAAACCTTTAAGGGAAGTACCGGCACCAAAGAAAGCAAGATCTCCCAACTTACCTTCAACCACCCCAACTGAAGAAAAGAACATCGACAAATTCTGTGAATTCCATGGAAAAGCAAGACATAATATGGATGAATTTCTTCATCTAAAAAAGCAAAGAGAAGAAAGAAAGAAAGGAAATATGGTAGAAGAGAAAGAAGAGTTGGGAAAAACCAAAGATTAAGAAACGCGTAGCCACAACCATGACCATAACAAAAAAAAAAGAAAACTTCATCAACTTTATTTATAACAAAACACAAGGCGGAAAAATCTCACACAACGGACGTAATAGAGAAGCATAATATGGATGTACGCGGAAAGACCGCGTAGCCTCAACTATGACATCCTCCTCCAGAACAAGCAACGGAAATGCCAAACGATTAGAAAACAACACGGACGATAAAATCATAACCCCCGTGTGACAGACGTAATAAGAAACCCACAACGTCGTCAAATACCAAATAAAAAAGGGGGAGATACGGATATCCTCACGAAAAGGGAAAACCCTGGTTCCCTCATCTTTACAGACGATACTTCAGGCCCGAAAAGTCTCAGTCAAGACACCAAGTCAAGAGGAAAGGAGCCAACGGCAACAAAAGGAACGAAACTCCGAAAAAGACTCTAGCGCCAAGTACAAGTGTCAAAGAGCTACACTACCACCCCGGTACAAGTAGCTCAGGGGAAGTCATATGAAAACACCACAGCAAACAAAAGGGACGCTCCCTAAGGAATATGTGGGAAATGTGTACCGGAAAAAAGATAACTCATAAGAAAGAAAGTAGAGGGTCGCAATGGAAAGGAGGTAAGACTCGAAAGCAAAAACAACAGCCGCAGAAGAAACGCTGTCAACAAAAATGGGGGAGGAGTCAAAGACCACGTTTCAACAAAACCCACACTCAAGGGAAAGGAAGAGTGTAAAAATTATGGAAAAAAGAGACCTTACTTACTAGAGAAAATGGGTCGCAAGAGCAAGAAGAGGCTCACCGGAACACATAGAAATGCATCCGATGCGAATCATAAATGATACAATGGGAAAGTAACAATAGAATCAAGACAAGCACGCGGTGTCGAGAGGGTAAAGCTCCCGATAACGACATAATAACCCAACCATTGCGGAAATAAAAGGATAAACCTTATCCAAATACTTAAACAAGAAAGAAAATATGGGAAGTACAGATTTACGTTCCCTCCCAAGAAACTTTATGTCAAATCCAACAGGGCAAGCAGACGCTCAGGCTACGAGCCTAGGCACGTGCCTACCTACCAAACAGTAGATCAAAATTAATGCTCGCCGTGTGCAAGAACAGTAAAAACTTCGCTATAAATACACGAAGTAAAAAAAAAGGAAAGGCAAAAGAAGCAAGAAGGAAAGAATCATTCATTAACATTAAAAACCTCTATATATAAACCACCAACGAAAAACTTGGAAAGCACTTCGAAAGAATTTGAAGATTCAGAAGAAGAGCATGATCGAACATGACACAACAAGAACATAGTTTTTTTTTTCAATAACAACACGCCATTCATCTGCGACAGTTTCCAAAAAACTTGTGAATCATCTAAGCCTTTACCCCCATGATGAAAAAACCAAAAGAAGACGCAAAAGCCAAGCAGATACTCCGGTAATTCGAACATGTTCTTAAATGACTACTAATAACAATTAGTCGTTCTAAAATGACGACTAATAACCCACCACCACAATCCTTCACAAAACTCCTTCACTCAAAACCCATTTAATGACATCTCCCAGTACCTTCTTGACCAAAATGGAAAATTCCGAGGTAGGAGTCTTTTCCCCAGTTAGACTCTCATTAGCCATTTGGAAAATAGACGGTGCAAGTTCTCCCCGATTAGCTTTGGTATTCACCAGGGGAAGGAGGAACGAGGGTAGTGGGGTGGTGTCGAAGAGAGTGACAGGATGTGGAAAGGGATGGGTTCTTAGGGAAGGGCAAGAAAAGAGGTTAGGGGCAATAAATTTCATAAAGCAGCCCCCTAATTAACAAGAAGCCTCCCTTACAACGTAAAGCAACAAAGGACGAAAACAATGCCTTCATTTTTCCTTTGTTGCAGCCCAGCCTGCAAGCAAGAGTAGGGCCCATCAACTCAAGAATAAGGGGTTGGAATTACTGGGTTAAGCCAAGATGACAAGCTTGCGAAGGCCAGGATAAATTAAAATGACGCACGGGTGGAAAAGCTACCCCACTAAGCCTTACTATCACCGAAAAAGGCAGATTTGTCTGAAAAGTTCTCTGAATGGCTTTGTTCACTTACTTCACCCGCTCCGGCAAATGAAGCCAGCCGCTCCAGTACTGGGAGAGAAATACAGAGAAAAGGATAGCAAACTAGAAAAGGATTCTAGCCCTTCAGCAGAAAGGCGCAATATCCATAAGCATAAGTGCCGCACTGGAAGTCCAAGAAAAAATTACAACCCCTGCAAAGTAGCATTCCGCCGGGAATCCCTTCAGGGAAACATGGCGACTTCGGCGAAGAGGCATTCCGCCAGGAAAGCCCTTCAAGGATAAATATTACAATTTTGCATAACACTCCCACACGGACGATATCAAAGAAAAAATATATAGCAGACTACCGCAAGCATTGTAAGCCCACTACGGGAACGTTTTAAGAAGTATAAATTCAGCAAAAAATGATGTCCTTCATCAAAACTTTCAGGGAAAAATATGACTTCAACAGGCATAGAACTCGGATAATAACAAAAAGAACTACGCACAAGGGGTAAGAGCAGTCGGCCATAGAAATTATGTACAATGTATTTGATTTTATCTATTTTTTAATGTATTTTGGAAAATGTTAAATAAATAAAAAAGTGAAGATTAGCTACCTTCATCGTTTATTTTTTCAATAATTTTAGTTTATTAGTGCATAAGACGCGCAAGAACATACTTGGGCACGACCCAAGAACGTTATTTCGAATAACGAAAGATATACGTTATCCCGCATAACACAAAGGTGAATAATAAAAAAAGTCACCAAAGTACATAAGAGGTATTGCAAGCCTGGTACTGGGAGAATAACCTAAAAATATTCAACAAAGACTATTATAACATGCATATCAGTATGAAAATATGATAACAGCATTGCACAAATTAAAACAAAATGCAGAAAAATCATACACAAAGAAAGGTTGCACGCAACCATGATAAATATTCAAAGACATATTCAAAGAGAGTGGAATATTGTTCAACATTACAAGGATCTAAACATAAAAAAATTAGTTCCGCTCCAAGCCAGTCTCAGTCACTTCTGATTCAAGCAAAGCGGAAGAGGTCTCACTCACCTCTAGGGTGCGGATCACTTACACTGCCAATTAAAACACTGGCTTCCCCAATATCATAATCATCAGTGGAAATGGACTTAGTAGGAATGACAGAAACAGCTGCCAATGGCAAGGAAGTGGTGGGAACAATAGCCACCTCGCCGCTCGAAAACGCTTCTACACCCATAACATTCCGAGCAGACAAAGGATTCACCAAAGAGTTATAAACATCAGCAATCGCGGACCGATGAGTAGCAAGATGTTTCTTAAAGCGATCAACCCTTTTTTGGACAACTTCTAAAGAACGGGACAATGAGTCGGTGCCAACAACAGCGCTAGTCTTCCTATCATGAATAGGGACTACAAGTTGTTCAAGATCAGGCTGTAACTCGGGAATCCCAGGAACTTCCGCATGCGGTCCCTCAACAAGAAGAAGATCCATAACATCTGCAATTCTGGCATCCTTATGAGACTTAAGATCAACTAGTAAAGAAAACTCTACGTCACTAAGGGCCTGCATGGCAAAACGGTAGTCCGCTTTCGCGGAAGGGTTATGCACATCAAGGTCCGAGAGCTCCCTCTTCTCCTTACCATGACAAATACCTACCGCCAAGCCATCTTGTATGCCTTTCTCAATAGCACGGCTAATAGCTGTCGCCAAAGCCACATAATACTCCGGAGAATTCAGACATTTAAACACTGCAAGGGTAAAACTCCTCATCAAGATGAAGAGCTAACTCAGAGAGATCGGCACTCAACGAATCGATCTTCTTCGCAATCAAATCTAATTGAGCATCTTGAATCTTAAAAAAATCCTCCCTTAAGGCATCAAAGGAAGGAATCTAACTACGAAGTTCGGAACATGAAGCTTCCAAGGTGTGTAGTTGTGGCACAAAAAGAAAATACAGCAAAGTTAAAAGATAACAGCAAATAAGTAAATGTAAAAATGGTCAATGAATCACACCGCATACCTGGCCCGAAAGATTGGCATTCTGTAATTTCATTACGGCAACCTCAGCCCTCAAGATGGTAAGCTCATAATCTTTCTCACCAGCAGACGATCGAAGGGCCGCCAACTCCTCCCGGAGAGAATCCCGTTCCTGCTCAAGGGCAGAATTTAGACTTCTCAAATAATGAACTTCAACAGCAAGGGGGGCTTCGGAAGCCTCCATAGAAGCCCGGTCATCTGAGGATACTACCTTCGCAGCTTCAGCCTTCAGGGTCGCAATTTCCTCTTCCTTTTCCTTCAGCAAAATTGACAGACGCCTCCTCTCCATCACATTATACTCCGAGCGCATACACACCTCGGCACTAAAACATACTTGGCGAGCAGTCCCAACATTAAACTCCGCAAAAAGTCGATCATAGTCTATGTCACGGACTGTAGAGAAGAAGTCAGGGGGAGCAAACTCATCAACCATCCCGCGACACTCGTCATAGTTGTCAAGAAGAGAGCTCTTGGTTACACTCCACTTTGGAACGTGAACATCAGATGAAGAGCTAGAGTCTGTATTAGCAGCAGCACGGATATCCCCAATTGAAAAATCACAATCAGAAAATTGCTAATATTAGGACGCGCACCGCCAGCGAACTGTGAAGTATCATGAAGAGAAGAAGGGTCGCCTATTTCGTCTTTCCCCTTCTCAATAGCAGAAGAGACAGTAGTAGCAACGGCATCCGTCATAACCGGAATAAGAGACCTGACAAAAACAAACAAAAATAGCAAGTAAACCAAAGTGGAAAACGCTAAAACACTACAAAGGATAAAACTCAAAAAGAAGCAAACCTGACAGGAGAACCATCAAGACGAAGTGAACCAGAAGTAGATTCCGTAGGAGTTCCAGCTTCACGAAAAAGAGTGATTGATAATGAAGGAGAAGAAGAGGAATGAGTGGGCAAAGCTTTAAAACAAACTTCCGGATGTTGAACTCTTTGAGCCAACATTCTCTTAATGGATTCCGAAGACTTACCACCAACAGAAGACCTACTGGAGTCCATATGATCGCTCCTTAACTTTTTAGGAGGATAGGTAGGTTCAACAAAACCCTTTCACTTCTTCTGACGAGAACTCGTGGCCATGTCACGAGTAGATACCGACACAGTCCCAAAAGCAAATTCAGACATTAGAACATCAGCTCTGGCAACCGAATGAACAGGCTCCGCAACATTAGCACTAGCAGAACTATCACCCAGATGAGGATTATCGGTTTCAGAACCAGCTCCAATATCTTCATTGACTCCCAACCCATCACCTGAAGACGGAGGGTTAAGGGAAACAGTCCGATTTTCAGTAAGATCCAGCAACCTGGGCTCACCCTCCTTCCGCTCCCGGGCCCCAGTTTTCAACTTTATAGGATCTTTAACTTAGATTAACGAAAGCAAATCCATCCCTACAAAAGAAAAGAAAAAATAAGGACTACGGTTTAGAAAACATAAAGACAAAACAGCAAATGGAGGGATGCATATATGGCATACCCGCCCTGTCCATTCTCATCAAAAAATTGGGGATAAGAATTTGCATCTAAAGTATAGTTACGACTTAACCTAACCAAGAAAAGAAAGGATTCCGGAAATTTATGAAATGGAGAAGGATTGGCAGTAAGGGAAGCAAAGTCTTCAGTAGCAAAATCATCATCTCCAGGAGTAGCATCTCTAGGAATGCTCTTGGCATTATGCTACAGATAAATAACAGGACAAGCAAAAGCATCAACCCAGAAGACGTGGTCATTCCAACTCTTAAGAGAGTCAACGGTTTTGGTATAACAAACACCAGTACTATCAGACCGTTTGATAAAAAACATCCAACCATTACTTTTAGATTGAACATAGAAACACCTAAACAAACCAACTGTTGGTGTAATACCAAAGGCGCGACAAAGAATCTCAAAGTGTGAAACCTTAGCGGCTCCGATGACCGAAAGTTGGGATATATTAATACGATAATAGTCAAGAATGGCTACATGGAAAACATACAAGGGAAGACGGAAATTGGCATACTAAAAAATCGGGTATACGCACCAATTTTTCCATCCGGCGCCTGATGGATGGTCTAGTTAGGACCGGGCAATTCTGGATGAACGATTAGTGGAATAAAAAAACTTGTCAAAAAACGGTCGAGCGCCCCTTGTGACAGTTTAGATTTAACATGCATAATGGTACCCATAAAGGAAGGAAAAAGTGTTAGACTCTAACCTGAAAAAACGGAAAACCTGGGAAGAAATGAGCAGTCCAAGAAAGACAGATGGAAAGTCAAAGAAATATCATTCGCAGCAAAGAACAGTAAAACGAAAAAATAAAATAGTAGAGACTATGAAGGGTATTTATACACACGGAACATTTGCTTCCAAAGAAACCCTAAGGAAAAACACGCGTACAAAATAATTTGATCTAACGATCAAAATTGAAAGTTAAAGATAAGGGTGACAATAAGACGGATGGCCCACAAGGTCAAATCAGCCAGAAGATGAAAAGCTGAAGAGAGCCCACGTCGCATGTCCCACTTACCAAGAAAGAAGCGTCAGAAAGACGCTTCTAAGACGCGGAAGAAAAACTGCTTAGTCACCTCAAGTCTAGTAACATTCACTGCACGCGATAAACAACCGCACGCAATGAATATACTAGATTGGGGGGACTTAATGACGTATAGCATGTATAAGGCCTACTGGGCTTAGCTCGTGCTATACACATTATGGGCCTGGGCCCAACAACGAAACAACTATGAGTACTGGATCAACAATAAGCCCAATAACAAAATTGGCTACGGTCCAGACTCAAAGACTCACGCAGAATGCCTAGCGGACCAAACCTCTGGCGGCGGAAAGTATTTTGTGTCCACATCCGCGATTATTACGGAACCTTGCCCGACAAGGGTCCCACTCCGGCCACTAAATTTTATATGCGAGTTGTTAGGAAACCCTAGCACTGAGCCTCGCCTATAAAAGGGGTTCTAACCCTCTCATAAGGTACAACTTTCTCTCTCATGATAACACACACACTCTTATTATCTCTGACAAAAATTTATACTTACTCTCACGCCAGAGCTTAATCGTGGGGTTCGTCCCTATGGTAAGGCTGATGATTTACTCTCACTTGTGCAGGGATTCAATTAATCACTTGGATTAGTACAAGATTATCCCATCAACAACTTGTCGGTCCAGTCCAACAAGCATCATACGCACTCATTATTACCCGTCACACTTTTTGTACTAACAACAGATTTCCCTATTAGACATGTATTAGCCCAATAGATTACTTACCGGCTTAGCCCAAATGCTTTAGCTTACTTACCGGCTTAGCCCAAATGCTTTAGCTTACTTTTCAATCATTGTAAAATTGTATGTGTTGAGTGTGGCTAATAATAAGTATACGGGGAAATTTACAATTATAACATGATGTTTGAGCCAAATCAATTTCCTAAACTGTCTTTAATAACCTAAAGTGAATTTGCCTTATTTTCTTTCTTACCCTGTAATTTATTTTATGCCGCGATTATCTCTCCAACCGACTTTAGTTTCCTACTAAATTGTTAGCGCTAAACTTTTATTGGCTAACTGGTTGATTGTTGATATTATGTGTTAGACACTTATACACAGATTCTTTCAATGGTTGTTGGATTCTAAAATTTTAGCTTATCATACCTCCACTTGTCAAATTACGACCAATAGTATGACGACATACCATCTGGTAACTTTGCTTCAACCTAAATAAGTCCACTTGCGCAACAAAATATGGTTTATGGTCACTTTGCTAGTCAACTGCAACAACAATTTCCTTCGACAAACATTATCATTACCTCGTTTTCTCTTTCATCTCGTGATGATGATTCTGATCGCACTATTCAAATCACCAAATATTTCGGCCACATTCTCCTATTTAATGTGGGTTAACAACGAATTTACTAAACTATGTAAGTGTCATATCATGTATGATGTTAGCTTGTACATATAACTTAATATTTTGTAATATTCATTTCCTCCCAAAAGATTAGTTTGTTGTAAATGTGTAGTAGTTCCTGTAAATATGTAATATCTTGTAAAATTTAAAAAAATGTGGCAGGTATTGAATGTAATATTTTGGTTAAAAAAAATTTAAACATTTTGGATGAAAATACTTTAATATAGCATCAAAGGTATACTAGTAATTTTGATGTGTTGAATTTTTAACAATTTCAACAATGTCTTTATGCATTCTATGTAGTATATAGATGAATGCACAAAACTCTAAATAAAACATTTAAGTAAAGTAAAATCACATAACTACCTCTAATTTAAGGTAATTCACATTGTTTAAATATTTAGTAATTAATAAAATAAAAAATAAAAACAACTAAAATGCTATTCTTTAATTAATTTGAACCAAATATGATTAAAATAAAATTCAAAAGATCTCATATATATTTTTATATGATTAACACTTGATTTTATGTTTCCCTTCATTTAAACTTTTTTATGGGGTTTTAACTTAATTAAAATGTAAAGGTAAAAAGTATTTTACTCAACTTAACACTATATGAATAAGATTTACATAACATTATGAATAACTGGAAACCATTGTTCGTCAAAAGATAAATTATCACGAAAAACGTAAAACCGAAAAATATTGTTTGTAAAAAAAAATTGTAGGGTTTTGCTAATAACAAAGACCATCCATAATGACGCACGGTCCCTCATTACAACCCTCTCACTCCATGTGTGAAAGGAAGACATAAGCCATGGTTTGGTGATGCAGACCATCTTTGGTGGTGCAGTTTTTTGTGTGTGTGTAGGTGGGAGGGGGTTTTGTGATGTATGTTTGAGGTATTTTATGCGTTTTATTTTATGGTAATTATTACGGTTATTTTGTGGTGGTTTGTTGATGTGTTGAATGGTGATGCGATGTTGACATGAAGATTGTTGGTTTGGTGACCATGTAGTTAGATGGTTGTGGTTAAGTTGATGTGTTTTTCTTAGCGTTTGATGTAATTGATTATTTTTACCAGTCACAATTTAATTTAGTTGTGTATCCACTTTTTTCGAGATTATCTTCACAATTTTAGTGACTATCATACAAGCATGATGGTTCGTTGATAATAATGTAATGATCATTATTTGCTTAACCGCAAGCTGCTGTTAGCAAAATCTAAACGTTAATGATTTTTTTGTCGTATTGAACCATGTAGGGGTGTTCATGGGTCGGGTAATAACCGAATAAACTGAAAACCGAACCCGAACCAAACCGAAAAAAACTGAACCGAACTTATAACCGAACCGAATTTGTCAAAACCGAACCAAACCGAACTAAAAATTCGGTTTTCGGTTTGGATATGGTTTTGGCTATCTGAACCGAAAACCGAAGTTATATAAATATATACGTATATTTTTTATATATTTACATATACAAAAAAAGACCATTAAAATTTTATCCGAATATAAAAAACACTTTTTATGCTTGAAAATAATTTTTTTTGCCCAAAAATCTATTTAATTAAATTAAAAAATATAAATATTCGGTTTTCGGTTTTGACGTATAACCAAACCGAACCGAACTTCGGTTCGGTTCTCGGTTCGGTTTGATCACAGATATTTTCGATTCGGTTCGGTTTTTAGTTATACCCAAAAAAAATTAACCGAACAAACCAAATCGAATAAACCGATTAACCCGAGAACCGAACCGATGAACCTAAAACCACGTGAACATCAATCTAGTTTTTGCAAAACCCAGTAACGTTATTGTTTAGCCCAACAGACCCGATAAACTTCACCAAAACTATACAATAGGCATACAATAAAGAATTTTTGGGGTGTTGATCGGTTCGGTTTTTGGGTTGTTCGGTTAGTTCGGTTCGATTAATTCGGTTAAAATTCTTTTTAGGTCAACCCGAGAACCGAACCGAACCAAATTCAAATTCGGTTTCGGTTCGGTTCGGTTGAATTCTAATTCAGTTCAGTTCTTGGGTTGACTCGAATAACCCGAATTTCACTATTTTTTTAAAAAAAATTAATAATTACATAGATATTTAGCAAAAAAATATATATTTCAAGCATAAAAAGTGTTTTATTATATTATGATAACCTTTTAATAGTATTTATTTATATATAAATATACATAAATATATATATATATATATATATATATATATATATATATATATATATATATATATATATATATATATATATATTATATGAATTTAGTTTTCGGTTCGGTTTTCGGTTCAAACTGCCAAACCCATATCCAACCCGATAACCGAATTAATAGTTCGGTTCGGTTCGGTTTTAGCAAATTCGGTTCGTTTATTAGTTCGGTTCGGTTATTTTCGGTTCAGTTCAGTTTCGATTTTCGGTTTATTCGGTCTTTTCGGTTTTTTCGCTCACCCCTAATAAAGATCAAGAAGAAAAATATTTAAGACAATTACTCTTTTGATACAAAGTATTAATGTACTGTAATTGTAATGTATGACAAGTTAAACATATCATTAGTGAAAAATCATCTTCTTGACTCAACATAAAAAAAAAGTAAAGTAAAGTAATTCCCAATAATGCAAAGGGTTTTTCAACTGATCCAACCCTACTTGTTTATAATAAAAGCTTGTGGACGACTATAAGGAGTCATGTTACAACGTGGTACAATTGGGCACATAGCCCCCGAGGGGTAAATCATGAGAAAAAACAGATGTGTTTGGGTATGGTGTTATGCTTCTTGAGCTCATAACAGGTCAACGATCTTGCTCGACTTGCTAATGACGATGATGTCATGTTGCTTGATTGGGTAACCATCCTCTCTCCACCTTCATTTTTATGTGTTTTTTGATTTTTTTTTTTTTTTTTTTTATCTTATTACTTATGATAATGAAGCTTATGAGCTCAGATACATAATTTGTATCTATAACATACTAAGTACAGTAGTATTTTAGTCCCAAAAAACAGTACTACCTGATTATCCCCTAATTTAACTTAATTTGATAGACTTGTTACTTACACAGTTATAGTCTCATCTCAGAACACGTAATAATATCCCAAGTATTTTACCACAATAACCTTACCTTAATTTCTATTTCTAACACCTAATGACTTTGCATTATTAAACTAACCCTTTAATCCCCAACTTTAAACAAACTTGGCAATCAAACTTTCTGTTTATTATTCTGTCACCTTTTTCTCTCAATCATTATATTCCCCTACACGAAAAGAAATGCACATTCTTTATTTCTTACCTTCAACAAAATATGATTAAACCAATACAAATTTTATTCAATGACCTCTGCCATTCAAATCCCATGTCCAAATTTGCAACAAGATATATATTGTGGTAGTGTTTATTATAAAGAAAAACCAAAATGGGCTTCTTTGGTGGTATCTTTCTTGGTGTTGCATTTGGTGTCGCGTTCATGTTGTGCATTGCTCGTTACCAGATTACTCGAAATGCTAGGCGTGCTGATCTCGTATGTGTTTTTATTCATATTGATTTAAAACATTTTGTCAGTATTATAATGAAATGTTAATGGCGTAAAAGATTGAACCGTATGACACGAAAGCAATGCGATACTCTAGTTGTGGAGGTTCATAACATGCTTCACTATCTGTATATCCATATATATTGTTTCTAGGCATATATAAGAAGCTGTTCATTAGAGCATGTTCAGCTTACTATTACATGAATGCTTGATCTGTTTCAATGCATATAACTACTATATTAATAGCGAAATAACCACTTAAGGTTGATTAAGTGGTTGAACACTTGAGAAATAATGCAATCCAAAGGAGTTGTCACTGGTTTGAATGTTCAATTTCCACTAGTTTCGAATATTAGTGGCATGGTGTAAAAAAAGTGAAATATAGAAATTTGAGAGTTAGGGCCGGATGCTTGGGTCAACCGTGATAGGCTGCTTTTCCATATATCTGGTCTCTTGTGACGATTCAGTGGGTTGGTCACAGCCTCACAGGCTTAGTAACTCAATTAGGATCAAAGGTCAAGCTCGTTTGAAATATTTGCACTTCTGCATGCCATTTGTTATATTTAAGAATCATAAGTTGTGTTTGTTGTACATCATGGTAGATGATCCTTTTTGGTTAATGTATGTAAATGTGTTATTTTTAGGCTGCAACCATTGCGGCTTTTGCAAGGATGACAGTTGCGGATTCAAGAAAGCTTCTTCCAGGAGAGTATTACCCTCCGTGGGTTGTTTTTGCACAGAGACAGAAGTTGAGTTACATTTTCTGTATTAATAATCTGTTTCGTATTTAATTGATATTTGATCCAGGTGACTAATGAACTTTTTACTGTAAATTACAGTTAAATTGGCTGAATCACTTAATGAACAAGATTTGGCCATATGTTGATGAGGTACTTCAGTTTCTTTCGTTCCTGTTTCAATCTTGTTGAAAGTATTTGATCATATAATGTGTAACTTGATGTACATGTCTAAAGTGTTACAATTTATTTTTGGGTTTTGTTTGGATGCTAGCATAGGCAGCGTCAGATCTAATAAGAAGCTCTGTGGAGCCAATACTCGAGCAATACAAACCAATGATTTTATCGTCACTAAAGTTTTCAAAGTTAACCCTTGGTACCGTGGCTCCACAATTTACAGGTTTGTTTAATGCTATTTGTTTGAGCAATCTACAAGTTTGTCTAATTCATTGTTAGCCATTATTAGAATACTTTTAAATTAAGTTGATAAGAGATATGGAGTTCATGAATCATAAACTTAGTTGCTGTCATGTAGGAGTTTCTGTGGATGAAAGTGCCGCTGGAGAAATTACCATGGAATTGGAGATGCAATGGGATGGAAACCCTAATATTGTTCTTGACATTGTGACCAAAGTTGGTGTGGCTTTACCGATACAGGTTCCGTTAACTTTGCTATAGTTTTAGTATCTCTCTTTCATGGGTATGCTGGATATGTATGTTAAGCATCAGATATTGACTTTTAGTAGCCATATACGTGACTGCTTGATGCAAACTAAGCATCTTTCTTGAATGATTTAAAACAATAACAGGAGAAATAAGCGATTTCGGACTTTGGATATGTGAATGAAGAAAAACCATCATATTTTCGTTAAAAATCTGCTCATACTTTAAAAGTTGACCTTTTTTCTTTTCTTTCCGCATGTTTACACCTGAGATGGTTGGTTTGCCACGTAAAAACAGATTCATTTGCAAACCTTGATAAAAATCTGCACTTTTCGTGAAATAAAGAAAAAAAATTGTATCTACTCAGGTCTGGGTTCGCCACTAGTTATAGTGGCCATCTAGTGATAGCATATTACATTCAGCAAGTCGTTTTTCATCATAAAAGGTTTCACAATAATAACTTTTTCTTTGAAAAAGGTGAAAAATATCGCATTCACCGGCCTTTTCAGACTCATATTCAAACCGTTAGTTGATGAATTTCCTTGTTTTGGAGCTGTCTCATTTTCCTTGAGAGAAAAGGTATTTTTCATGAACGCTTAGTTGCGGTTTTAACATACTAGCTTACATTCTCTTGTATTGAAGACTCTTTATACATTATTTATCATTCCTGTATAACACATATAATCAATTACATTGCATTGATCAGTATGTTTTTTATGTACAGAAACAACTAGATTTCACACTTAAAGTTATTGGTGGAGATTTATCAGCACTTCCTGGTGTATCCGAAGCCATAGAGGTTTGAGTTATCATCGTTTTCTTTATTCCTCGGTTTTATTTTAGTTATCAAGCACCCTATTAATTACGAAATTCCGCTAGTGTCAGATGTTTTAGCTGAATTTGTGTTTGTCTATATCTTTACAAGATATTAGATTCTGATTTTTGTCCATAAAGATTATACAAACGCCCTCTATTTTGTCAATCACAAAATATATTCTAGACTTCTTCTAGCTAACAGAAATAATTCTTACCAAACCGAAGGCTCGTTCTAACATTGCAGATCTATGAGATAGTCTGAAAAATAGGAGACAATTCCAAAACAATGTGAAACGGGTCAATTAAGTTTATATTATGCTCTGACAGATCAAGTGGCTAATTTAAAACAAAATATTAGCTAATAATAAAACGGGTCAAACAAGCTAAAAGTCTTGTATGACATAGTCAATTCGTTTACAGCCCCAATTAACAACCTATGATTCATCCGTAATGTTTTTAATTACTTTAATACTTGTTTTTTCCTAATTATATTAATGTTTTAATCATTCAGTAAGTTCAAGGGAAGTGTTAGTTGGACTACCTGACCCAAACTCATATTGACCCCTAACCTGAGGTGACTGACCCGTCCATTTTGCCACATATTTTTAACATTACACCAGCTAAGGGTCCTAAAAACTATGGGACATTTTCAAGCAAAAATTTCCATTGGTATCTGTACAAAATGTTAATGAAATTTGGTTTTAGTCGATAAAATAGCCCCCTACGTTTTCACGTTTCAAGGGTATTACAGGCATCTAGTACTTAAACAATTTTATTAAAAACAATGAAATTTTATGGAATACCCAGAGTGTTCATTTATTTATGAATGGGGATACTAATGTAATAATCATAATTCCATATTTATATAGGAAACAATCAAGGATGCTGTTGAAGATTCAGTCACATGGCCAGTTCGAATCGTTATACCGATACTAGCAGGCGATTATAGGTACACCTGTAATCTAGAAGTTTTACCTACATTGAGTCTTCAAACATATATGAACGAATAGCCATATGAACATAATTATTCAAACATGTATCCTTATACGTGGCCATCGGTTTGAGTAAAAGTGTGTCTTTTTTATAAAAGAATGCATGTGTGCAAAGACAGCCCTCGACATCACCACAAAGCCAAGGCTCCCTAATACCTTCGTTTATATGCGTAGTTATAGATAATACTAGTATCTTTTTATCTGGTAATATAATTATATTTGTGCCATAGATTATTTTCATCATCTTTAGTATCTTTGTTTTAGTGACTTGGAGTTATGCGTAGTTATAGATAATACTAGTATCTTTTTATCTGGTAATATAATTATATTTGTGCCATAGATTATTTTCATCATCTTTAGTATCTTTGTTTTAGTGACTTGGAGTTGAAGCCTACTGGAATACTAGAAGTAAAGCTTATAGAAGCGAAAGAATTGTCTAATAAAGACTTAATCGGAAAATCTGATCCTTATGCCACATTATTCGTACGTCCACTTCGTGCCAAAATGAAAAGCAGCAAGACAATTGTAAGAAAAACACAATATCCCTTTAAGTCTTGTTTGTTTTTTTAACTTGGTAATAATGTATTGTATTTATTTAATGTTTCCGCAGAACAACCAACTAAATCCAATTTGGAATGAACATTTTGAGTTCACTGTTGAAGATCCTAATACTCAATACTTAACAATAAGAGTATTTGATGATGAAGGAGTTCAGGCTTCTGAATTAATAGGGTGCGGTCATGTTGCCATAAAGGATCTTGAGCCTGGCAAGGTCAAAGATATCTGGATCAAACTGGTCAAGGATTTGGATATTCAAAGAGATAATAAGAAGAGGGGTCAGGTACAACATCAAAACTACTTTTTCTCTATCACTTGCACCACTCTTTAGCACTTTCTGTGTCTTTAAATGATTCATTAGTAAAGTAAGAAATTTTGACTCGTGCTTTATCGACCAATCTGGGACTCTGGGTGATAGTTTATCTCTATGGTGCCAAGGAAAATATATTTAAGCTAACAGTGACATGGGCCAAAAGAATCCATTGTTTCATGTACGTGTAAGACTGTAAGCCAGCTGAATGCGCCTCAATTTACGGCTTTTATAAAAGTGTCATTATCAACACTTTCATACAAAATAATCTTTTAAGTTTTGAGTTAACCAAGTCTGAAACACTGTTGATATGCTTAGTTCTTTTACAATGGTTTCTCACATCTTTTATGGTCATTCTGATGGTTCTAGGTGCATTTGGAGCTCCTGTACTGTCCTTTTGGCACAGAGAGTGGATTCCTAAATCCATTCAACTCTGACTTTAGATTAACTGATTTAGAGAAAGCCCTTAAATCTGGAATTAGTGAAAATGACGTTGATCCTGCAAAACTTGCTGAACAAAAGAGAAAAGAAGTCATAAGGAGAGGTGTTCTTTCTGTAACAGTAATGTCTGCTCAAGATTTACCAGCCGTCGATCTTATGGGAAAAAGTGATCCTTATGTTGTACTAATAATGAAGAAAACGGAACAGAAATTGAAGACCAGAGTAAGTTTGTAATGTTTTTCATTTTGCTTTGCTATCTCCTTTCCAAAATCTAATGTTTACACTTGCGCTAAATACAGATTATGTTGTGGAAGGGGTAAACTAAAAAATTACGTAGTTAAGAAGGAAACGGGTCAAATTGGTTGAAGTCGTCCAAAGTGTATTTGGTAATGCATAAAACTTCGTAAATTGGTAATTAAAATATATACTGGACTTATTTTAAAATTTTAATCATAGTTAAGTACATTTATCCTCATTTTCTCAAAAATAGTGTTATGGTCACCACAACCCGTACAAATAGTACCAATTTGACCCATTACCCAGCCAGTCATCCGACCCGTTTGGCTACAACTACCAAATTGTTTAGATAATGATCCGATATTTTACATTGTTGTAATGATCTCTACCTTCAGGTTATAAATAACACTCTGAATCCCATATGGAATCAAACGTTTGACTTTGTTGTCGAAGATGGATTACGTGATATGCTAATGTGTGAAGTGTGGGATCATGATACTTTCGGAAAGGTAAACCTCAGTCTTAAGTATTCGTTATATTAGTCCATGTGCCAATTCCAGATATGGGTAGATATGCATGGGACACAAAATGAAGACGTGAAGAGAACACATATAAATGTTCACACATTCATATATAGAACTACTAGCTAGATATTTATCGTTCATCTCAACTTATTAAGTTTGTGCTCATTCTTCTTTCATCTGTTCTGGTCTTGTATCAGGATAAGATGGGTAAATGCATCATGACCCTTACAAGGGTCATATTAGAAGGCGAATTCACAGAGACATTCGACTTAGATGGATGCAAAACAGGAAAGCTGACTCTACATCTGAAATGGACCCCACAAACAATAGTCCGTGATTAGTGATAACTTAAAACCAAATGCAAATTCATGTGCATAAGAAGTTCCACAGCTTTCAGCGTTAAATCTCACGCAAAGAACTTACTGGTCCGACGTTATAAGAGAGAAACTAAATATGAAAAGATGGAATTCTAAAGTCATTTGCTCTCCTTTTGTTATTTTTTAACAACATTTTGCCTTCATTGAATTCATTCTTTTTTTTGTTATTGTTTTTTCTTCTCAAATTTGTTGAGTTAACTGTAAATGACATATAGATTACAACCAGTGCAACAAGTCGAAATAAAGGTTTGTTGCAATCCCATTGCGATGAAAATATCGCTATATCCCCATGATAAGTGTATAATGCAAATATTATGCGCTCAAAATATCTACTATACTAGACGAGTACCCGCGCCTAGCGGCAGCGATGTCTAGTTTTCTGCAAAGTTCCGATGACCCATAAGTTTCTTTCAACAAACTGTATTTGTAGCATTAGAGAATCGTTTTCGAATAACTACAATTCTGATGCGTGGTTGCATAACAGCATAAATATATAGTTTTTTAAAAAATTATGTGGAGTCGATCTAAATGTGTGAGTATATTTTCTAATAGGATTATTTTAAGTTATTAAGATTTTTAGTAATAATAGATTCAAGCATTACAAAAAGCAAAATAAACCAAAAACTACAATTATTTGGTCTCTCCTTTCAAAAAAATTGTCACGGGTTCCACAACTACTTCATCATTTCTCATATAATTTTGTCAAATTTGAAACCCGATTTCACCCGGGTGGTTCAACTGGTTGAACCGTTCGATAAAAACAGTCGATTTAAACCGAGTCAAACAGATAGGTTAGGTCGAAAAATGTCAAATTAAACCGGTCACCCCCGGGTTTGAAGCGTCCCGGGTCAACCCGGTATCGGTTTCAACATGTCAACCCGGTATCGGTTTCAATTGGTTGTTTTTAATTTGGTAGATGTGCTTTTAATTGGGTGTACAATGTGAATAAATTATTGTACTTTTAAGTAATGGGGTGTTTTAATAATAGTATTAATTATATTATTTATTTCTCTCTCCATTGACCATGTTTTCAACATTCAACTTTCAACATTTTTCACTTTTTCCACTTTGACCATTTTTCCATTTTATATAGTATAGATATAAATATATATAGGGTCTAAATAGAAGAATGTTAGACCCACATAAAAATTACACAAAAAAGAAAATCCTCACAAATGAAGTGATTGGTCTATTTTGCTATCATTTCTCTCTCTTCTCTCTGATTAGACCAATCACTTCCTGACACATAAGCATGTGGATTTTTTTTGTGTAATTTGTATGTGGGTCTAGCATTCATCATATAAATAATGTAAAACTTTTTTATTTGTAGAAGTCTTATTAGAGCATCTGCAATGAGTTAGTTTTACACGACTTTTAATTATTTGAAAAAGCTATTTGAGTCATTTGAAGCATTCAGATAAAAACTTGACAAAGACTTTTTGAAGAATGACTTGTAGAACATCAAGTCTTATGCAAAAAAAAAAAAAAAAAAAAAAAAGTTATTAACATTAAATGAGTTAATCGTGAAAAAAGCATTAAATGCATCAACTCATTAAAGACTTATGCAATGTAGATGAAGTCTTAGGGTGTGTTTGGTAAAAGTAGCAGTAACCTGTGAGCAGTAGCCACTGCTCACCGCTCACCGCTCACCGCTCGCAGCTTCTTAAAGAAGCATTGAAAAAATGAGCATTTCTAAAAAATAGCAAAGCTCACCGCTCCTTTGCCAAACGACTACCAAAACCAAAATGATCATTGTTCACTACTCATAGCTCCAAAAAGCTCAACACCGCTCTGTGCGAAACATACCCTTAAACTTTTTAAACTTAAACACTTGAGTTCTTTTCTTAAAAGAAAATTATTCAATTTAATACAAGTAATTATTCTTATCAACTATTTGTAAGTGTACACATAATTTGAAGATTAAAACTTAAGTTAAAACAATATAGATGCAAAATTGTAACTAGACAATCTATAGTAAGGTCATTGAGGTCTTAACTACACATATGTATAATGATCATTTAATTTTTAAAATTCAATTTTTTAACTAAATATTAATATAATTATCAGTACAACTTATTATTTGCAACTTATTATCTCATGGACGATTTTACATAGGCATGTTTAAGTTTAAACGTTAAACATGGTGTATTAATAAGTTTTACGTAATTTATGAGGAACAATTACCATTGTTGTTGATTTTAATATATATTTTGTATCGAGTTACATCTTATATTCTTTTATTAAGAAAGTTTCATTAAATCCATTTTCATAACTAGTTACATAATATAATCAAATATATGTATTCGCTTTTACGTTATAAATAAACGATACATGAATTTCCCTTTTTATAGTTGCAATTAACAATTACTAAAGCAAACAACCACAAACAATTTTTTCTTCTTTACCATATACTAGGCGAGAACATGTGCATAGCAACGGAAATTCCTTACGACAGACAATTAACGATATGCAATATTGCGATAAGTATTTCATGTAACATTCAAAATATAACATGAAAAATCATAACATTCCGGATTATAACAAAATGATGTTTAGACTCTACTTTTAACACATTTAACATTAAAATATCATTTCTCATGAAACTTACAAGAAGTTATTGCATTACTTCCTCCGTCCCATATTAATTGTCCAGTTTGACTTATTATAGTTATTTTTTTTTTTTTTTTTCAACTTTGACCTTAAATATTTTTGTTTGTGCTATATAATACTTGATGCAAAATATATGAATAGATTGCGTTTTAAATGTATTTTCATTGATATAATTATCATCAAATATTATATAACACAAACAAAAATATTTAAGATTAAAGTTGGAAAAAAAAACTATAAAAAGTCAAACTGGACAACTAATATGGGACGAAGGTAATATTATCTAAAACAGGAAATATGCAAACTAAAACAAGTTTTGATTTCATATCATATCAAATAGAGGATGATTTCAATTCATATATATGATCACAAAACAAGATACGCAAGATCTCTTTAAAATTGAATAACATTAAATAAAACCTACAACATAAGCATTACCATAAGAAAACCCCAACACCATTAACCAAAAAACCACATACTAATCACATTTTATTATAAATGATCATCATCTTGCTATTGTTATAACTAACATATGAACCCTTAGCTCATTATCAACCTCACTGTACCCACTTTTGTCACCAATTCTCACAGTAGAGTTTTTCTTATACTCACATTGTTAAATCATTTAGACTTCCCGATGGTAGAAGAATAAAACTGATGCTAATGAGTCACAATAATATTTTAAAAACAATCATGAAACCCCAAATAGCAAAGACTATGAAACCCTCTTTTGAAATATGTCTTAAGATTCAAAATTAACCCCAATATATGTTCAATTGCTCATGGAGAGCTATTAGAAAACAATATAGAAACAACCGAGTAGCATAATGTTTATACAGTATACTGTCATGCCTTATAGGTCATGGCCTCATCATCCCACATATCCATACACTTTACATATTAGTCATCAACCACTTCATGTAACATTTCCTCTCTCACTATACTATGAATCTATGATGTCCAACCCACTGTAACAACATATGAGCAAGTAATCCTGCATCATATTATACTTTTTATTTTATTTTTATTTGAAAAGGTTTATTATATTCTACTCAATATCCAACTCCAGTTCATACATAAGAAATAAGAAATACATAATGCAAGTTAAGGACATCCAACATAGAAAATAGCATAGCAGCCTAATACAAGGACCAAAACAACTACTAAAACGTATCATGTGCAAAAAGAATCTGGATAAACTAACTGTACATAGTATACATACAAAAACATTTAAAACTATTGCAAACATAAACCTATTTGGATGAACTAACAATGAAATTTAATACTGTACAACTTTTAAACCATCTCATTGTAACCACCCGCATTTTCAGGTTACTTTTCATTTTCGAGAATTTACTATTCACTTTCACTATTCATCACGTGATTTTTTTTTTTAATTTTACTATCATGACAAGATAAATAAACACGGCAAGTCGTCCTGACGGCGCACATTAAATCAATTCAGAACCGTTTTCACGAAACCGTGTCCGAGAACTACTTTAGGGTTTAAACGTCATTTGGACATCCCGATATGTCCAGTAAACCATATAAACATTAGAAATATGTATTTCTACCATTTTACGACAATTACATAAGTTTTGGAATTTTACGTTTTCCAGTTCTGCGTTTTACGCGAATTACGCGTTTTTGACCCGTGTTTCCAGCTTTAAGCAGCGTTTTTGCACCCAATGAGACTTATCACTCATTTTATATTTTTATATGGAGTATAATGATGAGTTTCATCATTCCTACAAGTTTCGTATTTTTACGATGCCCGATTTTAAGTTTTATGGCTTAACAAATTACGGTTAGCATTTAACGGAACCAATTTATACTCTAAAATCAAGATAAGACTAAGACTTATCATCTAAGCCTACTCACCACTTTGTGACAGCCCATATGGGGTGAGTCACCTTGGTGGTGGCTTGATCCTAACCATGCTTCATTTTGATGTTTACATGTGTCCTAACTTAACCATGGTTAACATTTTACCCAATATATGGTTAGTCAAACCTTTCCTACTATAAATAGCAAGTTAAAACTTCATAAGAACCTCATCCTTTCACCTCTTGGTTGTTCACCACTTAACACAAACAACCTTCTCATAATTTGATTCATAACTCTAACGCTCTGTTCTCGAGTTTTTTTTTAAAGTAATGGAAGGGGATGGGAAGGGAAATCAAAAAAAGGGGCGTTCTTGAGTTTTTTTAAGATGGAAAGGTAGGGGACAGGAAGGTGGGAGGGAGGGAAGGGATGGGTTTTTGAGTGTTATTTTGTTCCGTCCAATTTTGGGCTGATTGGGAAGGGAAACAGGTTTTCAACATTACAAGCTTTTGTTAAATTACAATACTATCCTCATATTCATGCACGATCTTTTATATTTTGACCTAATTCTCCCATATCACAACAGCTATTTCAAACCGGCTTAGCAGACATTTTTTTCCTCTCAATCACAAAACCAATTGTAAGTTTATTGATGATACTGTTTATTGATGGTACTATGATGATGATGCCTACTGTTTGGTATTTCTCAGTTCTATGCTGTGAGGGTACTAAATAAGGATCGCGTGCAATCATCATATGCGGATGCCTTTGTAAAGAAATGTCCATTACTACAACAGTTGACCACAGTGTATTATCGAGAGAAATAAATGGTTTGTGTTAGGCTACAACTCACTACATGTCTACACGAATTTTCAACAAAACTGCAATGACTATTACTTTAAAAAAAAAACAAGTAGCGTAATATCATAGTTTATTTCTTAGTACTAGGGGTGACAATTTCCACCATCCACATGGGTAGTGTTTTTAAATGGGTTTGACAAAATCAAATGTTATGTTAATAACTTTTTGCAGTCACCATTAACAGCATCAACTATTTAAACAAAAGTATAATGTTAGACTTTATAATGTATCATACATTCAACATGGTAGTTTAATAAAAATCCATAACAAAACAAAAATGTTTGTTTATATTATTAGCCATGAGTATATAAATGAGGGTATATAACGAGGGTACTTTTTTGCATTGTTAGCCACAAGTATAATAAAAATCCAATTATCTTTCTTCATATATAAACGAGGGTATATTGGTAATTTGTGTAGCTTTCTTTCCTTTCCTTGCTACTTTAAAAAAAAACTCAAGAACACAAAAATAAATAACCATTTTCTTCCCACCCCATCCCCTACTTTGCCCTTCCCATCCCATCCCCTTCCATTCTTTAACTTTTAGACTTGAGAACAGAGCGTAAGTTTATGCTAAGAACTTTCAAGTAGCAAGTTACTACATCAAATCTCTAGCAAGTTTAAGTGATCTTTTTTAGTTTAGATCTACTCAAGTCACTTAGAACTTCATCACCAATCCTTAAAGATTACAAGGGTTGTTGAAACTGTAGACCTTGATAGATCTTGAGCACTCGCAGATCATTAGTATTACTTATGTAATCACAAGCAAACTAATAGACAATCTCTACTACTTATATTCTTTAGCGGAAATCAAATATAAGCACAAACACAATAACTAAGAACACGTTGATCCTCTATGGAACTTTATATTACTAAAACTTTGTTTTTCAACTCGTTACATTAATCATACTATTGTGTTCCTTTTATATGCAAGGAACCCTAACTTGTTTCCTAAGAAACGTATAATCATAAAACTAAATAAGATATACATAATCACTTCCTAATAAAGCTCATGCATATCCTAACTAAATATAAAATATACGGAATAACTATTTCCGCAGAAACAAACTACGTACTATACTACAGCAGATTCTGTTCTTCAGCATAAACATTTAACTTCAGCAGAATCTCTTCGGCAGAAACATCAGCAGAATTCTAACTTAGCAGAATTCCCAACAATCCTCCCCTAAACTGGAATTTGACTTGGTTAAGTTCCAGTTTCTTGATAGATCTTCAACACGTCAGAGGATTGTACTCGAACATCAGCAACAAAGACACAAAACATTGACACCTCGATGATGACAAATCTTGAAATCTCCATTTCTTTGCAGCAACAAATGACATAATGTACATCAAAACATTTTAGTTTCATACTATTCTCATCACATCCAGGTGTGTTAACTCCTGTGAGAGGTGAATCATTGAAAATAATGGATTTGATGTCTCTTTACCAATAGCCATCACTACTGGAGTAGCCATATGTTTGAGTTCGAAAACTATGGTACACTGATAACCATCTGATTTATTAGCAAACCAGCAACCATATAAAAGGATTTGAAATGTCGTTACCTGTAGCCGTTTGCTCAGGACTAGTCAATTCTTAGGATTGGTGAACTGATTACCAAATATGGTATTCCACTGCCTTTACCACAAGCCATATACATGTGGGCTAGTCAATTCTTGGATTCCAAAAAGGAATAAACCATGGTGAATTGAGGACCATACAACCCTCAGCAATTAAGCATGGGTGGTTGCATACCCTATGATTTTGAGCAAACCATGACAGCTATCAACAGATTTGATGTGTCTTTACCAAAGTTGTACCCTTTGGACTAGCCAACTCTTTGACATACACAAGGTACATCTGGTGAGTTAATAACCATGAAAGATATACAACAAACCTGCAAAAAAAATATTAGACAAACAAAAAATATATACATAGATTTTTTATTTTTTTATTTTATTTTTTTTTAACTAAGAAACAAACAAACAAACAAAGAGAACAACTATTACAAAACATACAAATTACCACAATCAAGATGAGGTTCTATGTTGCAGAAGCTGAGTCTTAATGATTCCAGCACATTGTTCAGCATGCAACTTATCATTTTCAATTAGATCGGGAGGAACTTCCAATTTCTGGCTAAGCATTCTTTCCATCAGCCTCATAGACAAGGGATAAATCTTATCAGCAAACATACAGACAGTAATTCCACCCTTTGTCTCCACCACATGCACACAAGGAAAAGGATAAAATCTCCAAGTCTCAACCTTCCACTGATGTGAATTCTTCCAAATATGATACCCTTTACCATTTGGAGATTGAGAATCAAACAACACTTGAAGATCACCCAACAAAAATAAACCAGAACCCTGTGGTGAATGAATAGCATAATACTTAGTAACCAGATCATACAGAGTGTTCAAATCTTATCTATCCACCAAATGAAATATTTCCTTCAAGAAGTTGAACTTCATAGTAGAATTATCCAGACGATGAATAGTGTTAAGCTCCCCATCAGTCAAGGTCCAATTAATCAACACATCATGAGATCCTTCAGGAAAAACAGCAACAGATCCTTCTTGAATAAAAGTTGATTCAGCAGCTTTTAGATCCAAAGTATCATCCTGAATAGGTTTCTTAACCTTAGATGTTTGAGACCCAGAAGATCTCATAGATCTCCATAAGGAAGAAGGTTTCCTTTTAGACATTCTCTTCTTCCTCCTACCTGGGATATAAATACCCATACATGGTGCCTCCTCAGAATCATCATGAACATCTGTAGCAGGAGTAGAAGATGAAGACTTATTTTGAGCAGCACTGCGCAACTGATGCATTCTCTCAAGTACCTTTCTAGCCTCCTTAGATTTAGCAGCTTTTTGTTCAGCTTCCCTACCCAACTTTGCGTCTATAGTATCAATAGGTACCACTCCAGGTAATGTTTCAGTAGAAACACCATGAGACTCAGCAGAGTGAACCCTTTCAGTTGAATGAGTAGATTCAGGAGTGTCTTCAGAAGGAACACCAAGAGGGTCAGCAGATTGAACCTTTTCAGCTGAATGGATGGCTTCAAAAGATGATTCAGAAGCAATGACAGGAGAACTCTTCTTTAGTGACATATCATCAAAGTTATCAACAATTTCAACTGTCCTTTGTTTCTTTGCTTTAGGAGCATCAGAAGTACCAGCAATCCTCTTCAAAGTGGATGATAATGTAGAGACAGACGAAGTAAACTTCATAATCCTGTGATACCTCTTGACCAACTCAGAATCAGAAAAAGCCAAAACTTGTTTCATTGTTAGACCAGAGTTAGTACAACTCTGATTTTTCACTACTGTCCTCATATATGCTTTCTTCTGAGCTTCAGTAGGTGGTTTTTCCCTTTTTGCTTTATTCTTTTAAGCAACAAGAGCTTTTCTTTTGTCAGCTGCCTCTTGCTTTCGCTTTCGTCCAAGAGCTACCATTTGTGCAGCATAATTTTCACTGCCAAATTCTGCACCTAAGATACTCTGAGCAAGTGTAGGATCTGAAGCAGCTTGCTGAGTATACACATCCCATTGTGCATCAGGGATCTGAGTAGCCAAATCATCCAGTTCTTTTCGTCTCTCATGAGGCAAAGTAGAAGTAGACTCAGCTGCAATCTGTTTAGCCAATGCATCACTTTTCTTCAAATTTGCACACTCAACTAACATTCTTTCTTGTGCTATCCTTTCCTGTTCACTAACCAGATCTGGACCAAGTTCATCTTCATTCATTACTCCTTTCTCTTGATCAGCAGATTTATGATCAACATCAACTGGCGAAGTATCACTCATAGGTACTTCAGAAGAAACATTCAGATGAGCATCAGAAGAAACAGGTTGAGACAAAACTTCAACAGGTGTTGAAAATACATCAGCTGCTGGATTTAAATCAAAAGTTCTTCCAGCAAGAAAAACTTCAGAAGTATCTGCTGAAGGTGTAGAAGCAGGTTGTGCTTGCACAGATGAAGCTTGACCAACGTCAATAGCAATATCCATCATAGGAGTATCAGCAACAACATGTGCTTCAGTAGTTAAAACATCCTCACTTTGCAATGTATCCTTGCTCAAAGATTGCTTTCTCCTCCTTCTAGTAAACAAAATTGGCTCCTTTTACTTTACAGATTTAGCAGCCATTGGAGTAGAAGCATTAGATTGTTGAGCCACATTAGCCAAAATATCAAGTGACTCAAATTGAGTATCCATATCCTCCTCATCAGAAGAAACATCCAATCTCCTTTTTCCATTATGACCCAGTTGTACTTCCAAATCCTGAACCTTCCTTTTCAATTCTACAATCTCACCACCAAGTGAAGATTTAGTTTCTGCAAGCTCCTTCTTGAGATCAGCAACTTCAGCCACATACCTGTTCACTAGAGCATATAAAGATGTAAGTGTAATAGGGTCCTCAGCTCCACCAGCAGATTGCTCTGTGGTAATGGGAGCATCATTGGGCCTTTCAGAAGAAATATCAACATGCTCAAATAATGGAACACCATCATCAACTGAATCCCTAACAGGACTAGGAGTGGTCAGTCTATTACTCTCAGTCTCAAACTCATCATGAGTAACCTGTGTAGGTGGTGGACTAGAACTAGGTCTAGGTGAAGGTGTGGGTGAAGGTTGGTCAGGAGAAACATGAGGTGCTTCAGCAGCATTAGAAGGGCCTTCATCCATTGTAACTGATGGATTCCCATCAGCAGCAACAGTAGTAGAAGGTGGAGAACCAACAACATTCCCTTCTTCAGCAGCCTCATTGCCTTGAGGCAACATAGCTGCTAGCAAAGGATGATGTTCCCCCTCATATTTAGTTCTCATTGAAGCAAATAGTTTAGAAGTTAAAACTCCTATGGGACAAAAAGCTTGAGCTTGGGTAGTAATATCCAAAATCATTTGGAAGAACCTAGGGTACATCAAAAACTTATGCTTTTTCCTATGTATATTTTCAACCATGTTATCAAAAATAAACCTAGAAAAGTTATAAGTTAAACCCTGAGAAAGACATACAATACCACATCCCATTTGAGTAGAAAACTGGTCCCATCCTCCTGATTTATTGCTTATGCATTGAAGCAATGTGTGAACCAAAAACCTCCACATAGGACACAACTGATTCTTGAACCATATATCAGTCCTTGTCCCCTTATATCCAAAAGCTCTCAACCCAGCAATAATGTCCACAACATTAGAATGATAAACCCCATTCTCATCGTCCAAACGAAGCTTTCTTCTAATCATCTCCTCTGTCACAACATACTCTGTCCCGTCAACCATAGCTACAATCTCTGAATCACTCCTCGTTTCAGCAGTTGCCCAAAATTGTGTAACCAATGATTCATAAACCACTTCCGGAGAATGCGTTAAAGCATAATGAATCTTTGATCTCTTCAAGAATTCCACCATTGGCTCATACAGATCATCACCTTTTGCTTCTCCCAGAAAGGCAACTTTGTTATGATCCTTTTTCAATTGAAGCGCCATGAGTGAAATTGTTAATTAGGGTTATGATTCTTTCAAATGGAAGTGTTGTGAACTTAAGTGAAGAGGGAATCGTTTAATTTAAAGAAAAGATATGCGTGTAATGGGTTGGTAGAAGTTACCCAAAATATAGTCAAAAATATCGGAACATATGTTGACCATATCTTACGTGTATTTTAACTTTAACCAAGAGGTAACACTTCAGCAGAAACACAGTCAATCTGCTGATGTAATACGCTTCAGCAGAAACAACCCAAGATACAAGATATCCTCAGTAAATATCTGGAGCGTTACTATGCCACCCAACTCACATTAAATTACATTAAACCTTGAATCCGTCTATATAACAATCCCAATGCACACTTCACATACATCATTTATCTTCAATTTTCATCACAAAACCCTAATTTCATCACAAACCACAATCAACCACAACCAACCATGAATACCAAACCGGAGGTTATTGATTCAACCTCTTCTCCATCATCATCATCATCAAGTGATGATACTAACCTTTGGCGACTTTATATTCCTCCACAAACATCACGACCAAGAAAATCTCCCTTTCTCCCTTCTTCTGAAGATGACAGTGTAGTGGATCCAAGTGAATCTTCTGATGATTCTGATGACTCCACTAAGGAGATAACTTCACACCCTCAACCTCCACCACCTCTAGCTAACCAGGTGGTGTTCTCTCTTCCTGCGCCATGGTCTGGTGCTTCATCTCATATCGTAAAGGGAAAGGGCAAAAGGAAGATGGATTGATTGCTTTTTGGTGAAACCAGCAGATGAAGCACAAAGGACACAGTCATATCACACATCCATCTGCTGTATTCATCTTCATCATCTTCGGTTTCCTTAATCCATCCTTCCCATTTTGATCCTTAGCTCATCGTACTGGTCATGCATATCATGGTCATGCATATCCAGCAGTTGGAATAGAAGATATGAGCTAGTAGATGATAGGAACATAGTATAGGTTCAGTAGATCATGTAGTTATGAATCTTGTATTTCCATTTGAAGTTGATTGTATGCAATGTAAGCTGTAAGCTGTAAGCTGTAACTTGAATCAATGAGCATCTTTGACTTGAGTACTTTATCTTCAGTGGAAACAATATGCTCTCTTCAGTCTCTTTAGTACTTTGCTTTCAGTAGAAACAAACTTTTAAGCTTACATGTCCATCTCCAAACTTAATAAACTCCAACTTATATATGCAAGATGCAAAACAGACACAGAGAAACACACAAACCAAACCAAAACAAACTAAAAGAACATAAGTTGGTTAGTGTTTAGCAAATATATAAACTAATATACAAAGTTTACATCCAAAATCCTCCCCTGAGGCATATGCCTCCCCTGAGGCCTATGCCTCCCCTTAAACTTTGCAGTCAAGGGTTAAGCATACCAATATGAACCACAAGGTGTTGAAACCTTGGTCCATCAAAATCCTTAGTTAACAGATCTGCCACATTATCATCAGTGTGAATTTTAACCACTTTTATCAAATGTTTTTCATATGCATCTCTTATAAAGTGGTGCCTGATTTCAATATGCTTAGTTCTACTGTGAAAAACTGGATTTTTAACAATGCATATGGTACTTTGATTATCAATAAAAATTGTTGTGTTCATGAAGTTATACCCATAATCCAACAATTGATTTTGTATCCAAAGAACCTGTCCACAGCAATTTGCAGCAGCAACATACTCTGCTTCAGTAGATGAGGTAGCCACAATAGTTTGTTTCTTGCACTGCCAAGAAATCAACCTCTTTCCAAGGAATTGGCAACCTCCAGTTGTGGATCTCCTATCCAGATTTGCACCAGCATAATCACTATCACTATATGCTTCCAGCTTAAAAGGACTTTCTCTTGGGTACCAAAGGCCTAAATGAGGTTGACCTTTTAAATACTTAAAAATCTTTTTCACTGCATTCAAATGGGAAGCAAGTGGAGTGACTTGATGTCTAGAGCAAGCACTCACAGCAAAAGTGATGTCAGGCCTAGAAGCTGTTAGATACATTAATGAACCAATCATAGATCTGTATAAATGAACATTCACAGGTAGATCTGGTTCATTGTTTGTCTTTGACTTTGGAGCTTCATAAGGTGTTGTGGCAGTCCTGACACTCTCCATTCCAAACTTTTTCAAAATGTCCCTCACATATTTGTCCTGACTGATAAAGATACCATCAGGTTTCTGCTGAACTTGAAGACCCAAAAAGAAAGTAAGCTCCCCCATAGCACTCATCTGAAACTCTCCCTTCATCAGCTCCTCAAACTCCCTGCACCAAGCTTCTTTAGTGGACCCAAATATGATATCATCCACATAAACTTGCACAAGAATAATGTCTGTGGAATTCTTCTTCAGGAAAAGTGTTTTATCAATGGCACCTCTTCTATAGCCATGCTTCAGCAGAAAGGATGAAAGCCTAGCATACCATGCTCTTGGTGCCTGATGTAGTCCATAGAGAGCTTTAACTACTTTGTAAACATGATGTGGATGATCTGGATCTTCAAATCCTTTAGGTTGAGTGACATAAACCTCCTCTTCTATTTCACCATACAGAAATGCACCTTTAACATCCATTTGATATACCATGAAACCCATGTAAGATGCATAAGCCAAGAATATCCGTATGGCCTCTACTCTAGCAACAGGTGCAAACACTTCATCATAATCAATCCCCTCCTCTTGTCTATACCCCTGAGCTACTAATCTTGCTTTGTTTTTAATGACAACACCCCTTGCATCTCTCTTATTTTTCAATATCCATTTTGTCCCAATAGCATATTTCCCTTTAGGTAGTGGGACCAATATCCAAACCTGCTGATTTTGGAACTGTTGCATCTCTTCTTGCATTGCTTCAAGCCAACTTGAATCTTCCAAGGCTTGAGTAACACTGGTTGGTTCCACTTGAGAGAGAAAGCAGGCAAATAGACAATGATCAAAGTCTGTGTGATTATCTCTTCGCTGGTTTGAGACATAAGAGATAAAAGCCACTTGACCATATTTAGAACTTGTCACAGTACCCCTAGTTCTAACTGGTGCAAGAGGATCACCAATAATATTGGACTGTGGATGGGCAATGTTGATCCTTTTAGTAGCAGTGGTGTTTACATCAATGGAGGTATCAAGATTAGTCACAGTTAGTTCAAAATCTGTGTCATAGGAAGGTGAGGTGAAGATGCCAGCTTTAGGTTGATGATGACCAAGATCTGAAGGACTTGGAAAACGTGTATAAGGTTCTCCCAAGTCTGTTGACACTCTAGTAGAAACGGGAGTAGAAACAACATTCCTCTCAGCAGATTTGGTGATGATAGGAGAAACAGGATCACTTTCAGCAGAATGGTGATTTCCACTGATTGCTTCTCTTGCAATCTCCTCAGCATTCCTCTCAGCTTTTAGATTAGCTGCATACTCCTGCTTCTGAAGCCTAGCAAGGTCCTCTGCATAATTGGACTCATCTTCACTCTCCTTAGAAGGAATTTTGGAAGTGTCACCTGCAAAATTGTTAGGGGAGAAAGAAGGTACAATAATAGGATGCTCATCATCCTCAAACTCACTATCAGAATCAGCATTCAGGGTAGCAGCACTGTCAGTGGGAGACACTTGTGTACCTGCATTTTGGTTAGCCACATGTCTAGAATAACCCAAATAGTCAGTTAAATAATCAAGGTCAAATGACCAAACATGACCTTGTCCTTGAACATTAGGCTTGTCTTCGAGATATCTCAGGTTCAAAGTCTCCTCTATCTTCTTAGCATTCAAATTGTATACCCTATATGCCTTACTATGAGCCGAATAACCAACAATATATCCCTCATCAGCCTTCTCATCAAATTTACCCAATGGATCACTAGTATTCAAAATAGTCACTTGGCAGCCAAAAGGTTTAAGGTAATGAATAACAGGAACTTTCCTATAGAGAAGTTCATAAGGTGTCTTAAAGTGAGGTCTAGTGATAGATACCCTGTTTAGAACATAACAAGTTGTGCCAACTGCTTCAGTCCAAAACATAGTGGGTAACTTAGAGTCTGCAAGCATAGATCTTGCTGCCTCTATCAGGGTCCTATTCTTTCTTTCAGCCACCCCGTTTTGTTGAGGTGTTCTTGGAGTACTATAGTCCCTTTTGATTCCTTTAGACTTACAGAGTTCTATCAAAACAGCATTCTTGAACTCTGTCCCATTATCACACCGGATACCTTTAACCTTTTTGTTCAACTGATTTTCAACAAGAGTAATGTACTCTTTTAAAACTGGAGAGGTTTCATATTTAGTCCTCAAGAAGAATACCCAACAAAACCTGCTAAAGTCATCAGTAATAACTAGACAAAAATACTTGTGATCTATGCTTCTGACTTGAGTTGGACCAAAAAGATCCATGTGAAGCAACTGAAGAGGTTCTGAAATAAGGCTCACTGCATTAATAGCTTTGTATGAGGCTCTGTGTTGCTTTCCTTTGTTGCAGGCAACACAGTTATGTTCATTGGTGAAAACTTTAGAAGGGAGTCCTTCAACAAGACCCAGTTTAGATAGCTTGTTAATGGTCTTGAAATTCACATGTGCCATCCTTCTATGCCATTTTGTAGACTCATCCAGGGATGCTTTAGCCACCAAACAAGTTAAGTCACCTTCTGGTTGTACATCATTTAAGTTGAATGTGTAAAGATTGTGAGTACGAGGAACTCTCAGCAAAATATATGTATCTTCTGGAATTTTGAAGTCTTTAGACAGCACAAGACATTCATCCTCAGAGAATAGTACTTTGTTCTTTGTATCACAGATTTGTGAGACTGAGAACAAGTTGAAGTGTTGTAGTTCCTTGACATAGTACACATTCTCAAAGTCCAGTTGAGGTGTTTTGATGGTCCCTTTCCCAGTGATTCTACCATCACTTCCACCAAATGTCACATTGCCTCCTCCTTCAAGGGGTACAAAATCATGCATCATATCTCTGTTTCCTGACATGCTTCTAGAGCAACCACTATCAACAATGCCAACTTCCTTGTGCTTAAGAGGATGATCCTATAACAACAACAAAAATATACAAAATGTTAGTACACTATTAAGGCTCAAGTCATTACTGACTTGAACCTGCCTTGTGGATCTTTAGATTGAGGCCATGCAGATTTATAAGATCCACCATTGTTCTTGGGTTTCCATTGAAATTTAGGTCCCCTTTGTGGCCAAGAACAACCTGCTAAGGGCTTCACAACAGTATCCCAATAACCTTTCCCAGCATTCATTGAGTCAACATATCCAGGGCAATAACCATTTTTAAAGTATGAACTAATTGGTTGCACATATGGTATAGCTACAGATCTTCTCCAAGGAGAAGGTTTATGAGTAGCTTGTGGAATATAAGGTGGTATACTAGTAACATTAGTCCACATTGGTCTAGATTTCCCAGCACAAACACCCATTCTTTGCTCATGATAATCACAATCCTTAATTAAATGAAATTTACTTCCACACACAAAACATGTCTTCTGTTTAGAAGATTTATTCAAACCAAAAGATGTTCTATTACAAGCAGAAGTATTCAAACCAAAACCATGAAAAGAATTGTTTTTAACAGAATTATTATTCAAAGAATGAAAAGACAAGTCTTCAGAGGAAACTGTCTTGGAAGATGATTCCTTAGCAGCAACTCTAATAGGCTTGTAAGTAGGCTTGGGTGCAGGCATGGGTGAGGTCTTGGGTAGGTCTGACTTATCACTTGAATCACAGCGGGCATAAGAAGTAGACCCTTGATCAGAAGATTTGTCACTGTCAGAGCAAGAGACAAAATCGGTAGATAAAGAATCAGGGTCTGGCAAGTCTTTTGACTTTTTGCCATAAAGATGGTGTGATCCATCAAAGTCAACAGTAATGGAAAGGTCAACTGGCATAGGTATTCCTCTAATAGATCCACGTACAGCATGTAGGTCACCTTCTTTGACATAATTAGCTAAGCCTGCTCGTGTGGATTTACGTGTGTCATCTCTAGCTTCTAATCCTACATATTTCTTAAAGCCTAAGCCTATTGAAGTATTAGGAGTTTGACTAGAGTAGAGCTCTTTAGCTAGATTTAGGCAAGCTTTTTGCCAATTGTTATGTCTAGCTATTTCTGCATCTAATTTTTCTTTCAACACACTGTTTTCAGACACCACATCAGCTTTCAATTTCTCAGACCTTTTTAAGTCATTTTTTGTACATTCTAGATCACATTCTAGCACCCTAATCTTTTCATCATAAGATATTTGATTCTTCTGAAACCAAACCTTTTGTCTTTCTAATGTTTTTAAACTATGTTTATAAGCTTCAACTTCAACATAGCATTCATTATATTTAGGTTTCAAAATATCATATGCTTCCTTAAGTTCATTATAACGTTCACTACAACCAAACAAACAATTTTGTACCTGAGAGATGCCCATCAAGGCAATCTGATCATGCCTATCTTTTGAAGTACAACTTGCTAGCAACCCAATATTATCACCACCAGGACCATCATCATTCTCAGACTCATGTGACTTCCAGTCGACATTGGCATCCAAAGTGACCATAGCAACTGAGGATCTAGGCTTCGAAGTTCCAGCATCCCTTTGATTCTGCTAATAGGAAGAGTATCTCACCTCATCTCCAGCCTTCCTATCCTTGCATTCTCTGGAGAAGTGACCCATCTGATGACATGTAAAGCACTTGACCTTCTTCTTGTCAAACCTTGCTGGATCTCTTTCCTGGAAACCAAACTTCCTCCCAGCCTTACGCTCAAATTTCTTGATGTCCATAGATAGCATAGCCACTTGCCACTTCAACTTCATCTCTTCCATCTCCAGTGGATCTACCTGATCAAAATCCTCATATGCAAGTTCCTGCTGAGGATCATAATCAGCAAAGAAGGATCCAAGCACATCTTCCATTATACCACTAGTTGTAGATTGAGAACTTGATGGAGTGGTAGTGTAAGATGATGATGAGTAAGTTGGACTTGGAGCATGGATCATCTTTGGAGTGGAGGCTCCAACAAAGGCTGTGTGACTAGCAGTAGATGATGAACGGAAGGGACTTCTGACATCATGCTCAAGAGCTTTAAGTTTGTTGTATAGCTCATCAAAGGTAATCATATCAAGCCCACCTTTAGTTTTGAAGGCAATGCTTACTTGTAACCAGGATTGAGGTAAAGATCGCAAAAACTTGGAGTTACAATCTTCATTATCTGGCTTTGCCTTAAGCTGATTCAACTGACTTAAGATCTTGTGAAACCTGTCATAGCCTTTGTGAATTCCTTCCTCTTCAGAGACTTGAAAATCTTCAAACTGTTGTCTTAGCATCGATTTTCTCATTTTCCTAGACTCCTCATTCCCTCCAAACTTAGCCTTGATTACCAACCAAATATCCTTAGCATCATTCATGAAGTGAAAATCACTCAAGTGATCCTCAGGAATAGCTTGAAGAAGAATTGTTTTCACTTTGGTTTCTCTCTGAACCACTAACAATTCTTCAGCAGATTTGGGAGGTACATGAATAAGATTACCATCAGGATCTGTGGTAGTTCTCTTCAAGTTGTTTCCCTTCCTGACAATTTCCCACATATTCCAATCAATGTTGGAAATCCAGTTTTGCATCTTCATTGCCCATAAATCGTATTCCTCCTTCTTTAGATAAGGAAACTTGGCGTTGCTGTTCGAGAGACTTAGTTGTTGCAGATGGGTGGTGTTCTGGTTGTTGGTGACTTCAATATCATCTTGTGATCCAGGCATGGTGAATGATGTGTTGGTTGTATGAGTGTTTAGAAAAGACTATTCTTAGTATCGTAGAGACTCTCTCGAGGCTCTGATACCACTTGTTGAAACTGTAGACCTTGATAGATCTTGAGCACTCGCAGATCGTTAGTATTACTTATGTAATCACAAGCAAACTAATAGACAATCTCTACTACTTATATTCTTTAGCGGAAATCAAATATAAGCACAAACACAATAACTAAGAACATGTTGATCCTCTATGGATCTTTATATTACTAAAACTTTGTTTTTCAACTCGTTACATTAATCATACTATTGTGTTCCTTTTATATGCAAGGAACCCTAACTTGTTTCCTAAGAAACGTATAATCATAAAACTAAATAAGATATACATAATCACTTCCTAATAAAGCTCATGCATATCCTAACTAACTATAAAATATACGGAATAACTATTTCCGCAGAAACAAACTACGTACTATACTACTTCAGCAGATTCTGTTCTTCAGCATAAACATTTAACTTCAGCAGAATCTCTTCGGCAGAAACATCAGCAGAATTCTAACTTAGCAGAATTCCCAACAAGGGTGCCAAGGTGTGGAAGTCTTGCTCAATCCAAGGTCCTAAGTGTTCAATCAAAGTCATATCCTTACTAGTTACACCTTTCTTGATTGAAAGCCAAAAGTTGTAAGAAACTAATCACCACCACCATCTCATGTTTATTATTCCTAATCTTGTCAAATACATGCTAAATATATGGTTACTATGTTGATTCATGATGTACATATACTCAATCACATGTTTTAATTCACATATTGTCACAAAAGTAACAAACTGGTAAACTAGTCATATTCTACACATTTGAGACCATTAAAACCAGTTACATATGGACTTGGTAACTTACCTACTATTGTAGACAAGTTTAAAAGGTAAACATAGCAACTTGAATCACCCGAAACAGACAAACGAGTCAAAAGTTATAGTCAAAAGAAGTTAGCGAAAACCTAGAAACGCCAAATAGCTTGCTGCCAAAGTTTGTCCAAAAAAATAAGTGATGCTTCTGGTCCAAATCATCAAAAAGTTAAAACACGAAAGTTTTCCGGAACGATGTTTTACGGCTACTCCAAGGGAACTCGGCCTAAAAAGACCAAACGATATCATTATTTGCCTAAAATTTGCAAAACATTTTTTACCGGTAAAAGTTGGATTTTCACAAGTTAAGAATATAGAAACCAAGTTATTTTCATAGCTAGTTACATAATAAATTAACAAAACTTCATTCAACCTTCGAAATAGTGTTTTCGCAAGTAACGGAAAAATGACCATTTTACCCTTTTCCGCCAATTTGTACAAAAACATCATTCTTGACCATATTAATAAGTTGTGATCATTAGTAAACGACGAGAACTTGTAAAAACTAGATATTTATTAAAAACATGATAAACTTATTAATATAACAATCTTCACTCAAAACATATGTTTTATCTACTAAGTGCTACAATAGTAGGGAGCTTCATGTGAGGGGTTTCATTTGAGTAAAACGTATCGACGAGTTGCTAGATTTACGATTTAAAGTGTCCTAGCTCCTCGAACGTTTACTACATTACCTCTGAATTATGATGACCCGAACGGTAGTACGATATCTATAAACTAAATACGTTTTCACATATTAAAACTGTTACTATAAACATCAAACTATAAATGAATACATCATGATCAACATAGAGACATATATAGGATGGTTTATGTTTTTCCTAAAAATTATTCCCAACCTAAGTCGCAACATTCCATTTTTTGGTTGCACGTAGAAGTTTCTCGATTTATCCATCACATCCGTTAAAGTACTTAACATCATTAACTCTCATTGAGTTCATAGCCCCACTTTTTATTACTTAATTGTTTTACAAACCCTTAGGGGAGATACATGCTTTATTTTAAACCGAACACATTGCTTTCAAACTGTATGATTATCTGAATGTTTTATTAGCACTAAGTTACCGCATTTGCCAAACATAAAGTCCTTAAATCATGAACCATTAATCACTGGAGAGAGTGAGCACGAATATTGTGAATAGATCTATTGGGATTGACGAATCCCGTTTGTGTTGGCCCCATTAAAGGCAAACAAACGCAATATATTTGAGTAACATTAGGTAAAAATGACAATTTTACCTATTAGGGCTGGTACCAACAATTTCACCAATTAATTTTGGAACATGTTAACGCCTTTGGTTGCATGATGCTTAGTCTAATACCAACTATTTTGTTTTCAAACCATTGGTGTGAGTCTATAGCTCACACTACCAACATAATGTGTTCAACCATCAAACAAACTCTTTGAATATCACTCAACCTTTGTGTTGACAGTTTTAAGCATGTATTTCAGGTCCATAATGTCGGAAGCTGGCACGGAAGGGCAAGGACAAAATGAAGAAGGCTATAAATATTTTATCATTCACAAAACATCAAAGACTTTATATTGATGTATTTTGTAAACAATGGAATCAACTAGGACCTATTTTGTAAACTCTTATATATTTGAATGATAAATCCTTTTTAAAACGACTCCTTTAGAGATCGTTTTCTATTATTATGACTGTTGTGCCATCAAGTAACACCTAGTTTGAATTCCGCTGCATATCATGAAATTGGGGGTGTTACACTCATAAAATTGATAGAAGCAAATAAAGTCAACTATCTTAAACTCATTTGAGAACCAAGATCCATTTCTCTTTAGCTCCTACAACACCATCACCTTCGGGTCATTTGGGCTCCAAATGCAGGAAAAAATTAAAAAGCAAAAGTAAGTTACATCTCATAGTTGTAGTTGTAGAAAAATAAATATAGCGGAAAACTTACAATAGACAAGAGGGTGAGAGAAGGCATCACGTATTAGTCATTTAGGCTGCAAGTGCAAGAAGGAAAAAAAACAAAGAAAGAAAGAGTAAGTCGCATCTTATAGTTAGTTGTAGAAAACTAAATATGACATTCAAACTTATAATATACGGATGAAAGAATTTTATGGAATGAAGAAGAAAGGTTCGAGTAGTATTTGATGAAAAGAATATATCAATGTGGTCAGTATGATCGGTATGAAATATTAAATGAATGTTTACATTGGGGTTGTTTATCTTTACTACATAAAATACAAAAAAGGTCAAAGGTGAAAAGTTTTAAAAGTTGAATTGTTGAAAATGGTCAAATGAAAGAGAAGAAAACTATGAAAATGTTGAAACCCAAAGTCTGTATCTAATCTCACAACTCACGCCACACAAAAAACACACACATAAAACTCTCTCCATCTCTTCCACCATTCCCATAACCATATAAACACCACCATCACACGTCACCATCACCGCACCCACGACCCCAGAAAACAAATTACCACCGCACGTCACAACCACCAGAACCCCTCAACCACCGTCACCCCTCCACCACCGACACCCTTCACCGTCGGGCTCTCCACCATCGACACCCTCCGTTTTCGGACCTCTTGGCCGCCGGAACGTAACCACCACAGATCCTAACCGCCGAAATAAACCATCACTAAAACCACCTCTTCACGGATTTAAGGTATTTTTGCATTTATTAATAGATCTATGTATTTTAAACATGTTTTGGAAGATTTTTTTTACAGATCTATAATTTTTTCTAACAAATATGTAATATACTTTTGTAGATATGAGTTTCTATAAGATTTTAAGCATTTTTTGTAGACCAGACGCCTCTGTTGCCGCCGTTCCACTTCGTTGCCACCTTTGCAAGTATACGCCACTGCTACTTTTATAATATTGTCTTGGTAGCTTGAATTTTCTTGTAATATGATTTTTATAATTTGTTGGTATATGTTCTTATAATTTGTTTGATTTGTTAATATACCAATGTTGCAAAAATCGAGAATCGTTAGTCGGGCGGTCGACCTCCCTGTAGCTTGTAATCGGTCTAGACGGGATTAATCGGATTTGCATTTCCGACAATTTTTTAGTATTTTCGGCAAATTTTTGGTATTTTCGACAAGTTTTAGGTATTTTCGACAAGTTTATGTATTTTCGGCAATATTTTTCTTGAAAAACATCTCGTAATAGATATAAACAATGGCCATAAGTTATTCAAACAATTGTATGGGTAGTTTTAAGTATTTTCGGCAAGATATAAAGGTTTTCGACAAGTTTGACCACCATTAACCGTCATTGACCACCATTGACCATGGTTGACCGATTTGTTTGACCGATTTACATAAATCGGAAAGGTTGGTGGCCTTGCAACACCTAATCGGCGATTAATCGGCCTTGTAGGCCTTGTTTTGCAACACTGTAATATACTATTGATAATTATAATGGGTAAATCATAATATTTAAATATTTGTTGCTAAATTTTTGATAAATTTTGCATATAAATTATTGGAACTAAAAAGTCATTAGAATGTGTACATTATATTACTTAAAATAAGATTAGTTGATTGTGCAAGCTGTTAACAATATGGTGTATATAATGTTAAGAATATGTCATATATATTTTAAAATCAGATTTATCAAAAGCTTTTATTAGTTGTTTACGGGTTTCAATTTTTATTATTTTAAATTTGATTATTTTAAATAAAATCTTTTTCTGTTTGTTTATTTGTTTCCTTGCAAATCTGGTTTTCAATTTGAGTTCTGTTCTAAAAATCAAAGTTTTTTTCTATTTATTATTATTTTTATTTTTTAAAATTTACGAATATGCGGTTTTCTTCTTCTTCTTAAAATTTGTTTTTTGGTTGAAAGATAAAAATGTGATATCTTTCAAATGATGGTAAATAACTAAATATGATAATTATTTTGATTAAAAGATATACTAAAACTTTATCAAACTTTTGTTTGTTTTTAAGCAATTAAAACGTTTTAAAACTTGAAAGTTTATGGATCATCGATTAAGGTATTACATAAGAGTGAACTTGGTAACATTATTAAAGTCAAACATGATTACTCGCTATGTTTTATAATTTTTTAAACCTCTTCAAAAAGTTATAAGCTTGTTTATAAACAATTTTCTTTTTAGAAAAACAACAATAAAATAAACCACAACGAATAACACTTATTTACAAACAATTACAATGAATATATAATGCTTTAATCGCATAAGTCAACAAAACCCTTTCATGTTCACATAAAATACTACTGATGTTTTATAAACTGTGTACGAGTATGACCATAGTATCATAACCATAGACTTTTTATGGTTGTTAGGGGTCAATCTACAAGGACATATTATTTGGACATACGTTTTAAGTCTTGTGAGTAGTATTATTGTGAGGTATAAAAACTATATTAACTTTTTTTTATTGTTGTCCATAAATGATGGATTTGTGAAGGACACCATAATTCTATAAAGATTAGTTCACTCCATTATTAACCAGCGATGACCACATGCTTCTAAAAAACGCAAAGAAAATAATGAAGTCACATACATACTGGTTAACGTAACATGATTTAATGAGAGACTACATTGTCGCGTATGCGCGAGTGCTCATAAGTTAAGTTATTTGGCATCGTCGTATGCTCGGATACCGTATCTTTACCACCAAACCACATAGGAACACACAAATTGACGCATCGGGATATTAACAAAACTATAAACCGCTACATGTGTATCAGATTACAATGTTAACACCTGCTACACAAAAAATTAACGTTGTCAAATTTCAGTCTCACAAAATATTTTTATATGTTGTTTGATACATGTTAATTTTTTTTGCTAGAGTTGAATTATCGTATGTTACAACCGTTCTCAATTACATTTTGATCTTTTCACGTTCTATTTTGAACGGTATACACTACCACACAAACTACTTTTACCCACAGATTTTTTCCCACGGAAACAAAACTGTGTGAAATTTCCCACGGAATACCAACAAATTACACACCAACTTGTTGACCAAATTTTGGTGGGAAATATGTCGTAAATTTCCCACGGATTTCTCACTATTTACACACTAAATTGTTGACCAAGTTTTCGTGTGAAATCCGTCACAAATTTCCCACAGATTTGTGACAGTATTCACACTATTCATGTTGATTAGACGTTCGTGGGAAACTAGTGGCACATTTCACACATATTAGCCACGACCAAAATTATGTGGCAAATTTAAAATAACTATTTAACTTGTCCATGGGAAATCTGTGGGTCACTAGCCACGTATTTCCCACAAAATGTTGTTTTTGTGTTAGTCGTGGGAAATACGTCGGTACTTTCCTACAAATTTCCCACAATTTTTATTTTATTTTTTTGTTTATGTATATTTACACATTCCACATTACTTAGTATGTCTTCATATGTGTTTGGTGGTTTCATTATTATATGTGTTTGTTTATTAATTTAACTATTATGTTAGTATCAAAAGTGTATGTATGTAACAAACCATTGTATATATGTGGATATCTACACGTATATGTTCTGTATGACTGTTTATGAACTTCATTGTATCTCTATATGTTTTGTATGTAGGTAAACGGACGCTATATGCGTGAACGTGTAACTATATTAGAAAATTAAAAGAAAACGATTATCTCTGTGGGAAATTCGTCGGTAAATTTCTATGGATTACCTACCAATCTAATTAACCCGTGGAAAATATGTGTGTAAATAACCGTGGATTTCCCAAAAAAAATATTGTTTTTATGTTTATGTATACTTACACATTCCCCCATTATCTTGTATATCTTCAGATGTGGTTTGTAGTTTCATATTTTATGTGTTTGTTTATTAATGTAACTATTTATGTGAGTATTATAAGTATATGTGTAGGTTTAGGTATAACCTTATTGTGGAACAAACCATGGTATATGTGTGAATATCTACACTTGTATGTCTAGTATGTATGTTTATGACCTCCATTGTATCTATATATGTTTTGTATGTAGGTATACGGACGCGGGATGCATGAACGTGTAACTATATTTAAAAAAAATTAAAAGAAAATGATTATGTTTATGGGAAAGTCGTCGGTAATTTCCCACGGATTACCCACGAATCTCATGAATCTGTGGGAATTATGTGTGTAAATACCCACAAATTTCCCACAAACAATATCGGTTTTATGTTTCTGTATACTTACACAATCCCCCATTACCTATTATGTCTTCATATGCGTTTTTAGTTTCATATTTTATGTGTTTTTTGTAATGTAACTATTTATGTGAGTATCATAAATGTGTACATACCATATCAACTGAAAGCAATATACAAATCAATACCAATCTATACCTCATGAGTAGATGTTGATCTATACTTCTCTACAATGCCACTTATTTTGCCTAACTCTTTACCGATTCCCGTATCAATATCATTGGCTAGCTATAGTGAACACATCAATAATACCATAAAAAAACCGTAGTCACTTTTGTCGTTAAAATACTAAATCTAGCCTTGTGAACTAATTAACCCTGTAAGAATTATAAGCTCCATCAATCTTTAACCAAATTTATATATAAAAAAATTAACTATATGGACACCAAAATTCAGTTAGAACTGAACCGAACAAAATTAAAAATTCATTTTTCGATTTGGATATGGTTTTGGCTATCTGAACCGAAAACCGAATTTCCATAAATATATGTACTTTTTATATATTTACATATACAAAAAGATGATTTTATAAAAAATATTGAAGTTTGATATATATATATATATATATATATATATATATATATATATATATATATATATATATATATATATATATATATATATATACATATATATAAAATCGTACGTACGTCAAAAGCATATCAATATTAGGCTCGTTTTGTTCGAAATTTAGAGCTTTTCACAACGCTATTTTTTTTATTAACGAATTCACTATATATTTGCTAAAATATTTGACGAATAAAGTTTGGTATATAAAAAAGTTATAATTATTAAAAAGTTTAAGGTAGTTTTGGTAAGTTTTATTTTTCAATTTCAAAAAAGTTTTGATATATATATATATACTAGAAGGGTACCCGCGCAATGCGGCGGCGGGTACCCGGTGACTATTTTTGTGACGAGAAAATGTTTTTTTTATTTTAAACTTCTTTATTTAGCATGTCCCAAATACTATAAAGTGGAAGAGATATATTTTCAAAAGTAGAACGTTTAAATTATTAATAGTGTAAATGGTTAACACTTTCATTTTTCAAATTTTAGTATTAAATTGATGTTTATAAGATTAGTGAGGTTTTCTTATAAACAATTTCAAATGTATCATTATTAGAGGGCGGTTACATATGATTTAAATGAGACTTCAATTTTCTGATTTTACATTAATTTTCTACTTTTCCTTTTATAGTAATGTTTTTTGTCTTAAAATTTTAAGACTTCCTTTTATAGAAAGTCCCAAATGCTTTATAATGTAGTATAGATATATATATATATATATATATATATATATATATATATATATATATATATATATATATATATTTATAAAATCGTACATACGTCAAAAGCGTATAGACATTGGATTCGTTTTGTTCGTAATTTAGAGCTCTTCGCAACGGTATTTTTTTATTAACGAATTCGTTATATATGCGCTCAATATTTGATGAATAAAATTTGTTATATAAAAAAGTTATAAATATTATAAAGTTTAAGGTAGTTTTAGTAACTTTTATTTTTTTAGTTTTAAAAAGTAGTTGCAATATTTCACAAACAGTTGTGTAACAGAGAAGTGAATATGAATGTGCAAGAGATTGCTGCTTATTTGAAGCGAAATACTTGTTTTTTTCTTTTTTTTTTAATTTTTCGGTTACATTAAATATGGTGTTGACACGTATCCTTAAATGAATTTTCTGCCTTTTTGAAGCGAAATGCATAGCCTTTTTTAAAATTAAGAAAAAATAGGACCTCTGGTCCGTGCAGGGTCCTAACACGTAATTTTCACTTAAAAGGTACATCCACCTACAGGATCAAAACGAACCTTGGTAGGGCATTAAAAGGCACATCCACCTACAGGATCAAACAATCCAACGGTTGATAAAAAACCCTAATCCCAAATGACCATTATATAGAGTCTCATTTGCAGTCTATCTTTCTATCGCTCCTCTCCTTCATATCGGCGACTCTCACACACACACTTTTACTCAGATTCATCGCTTACTTAAATCTGTTGTTTCTATATCAATCTGTATGATATGTTATCTATTTAGCGAATTTCAATCGGTGATGATTTATGGATAAAAGTTAGTTTAAGTTGTTGATGATTGTTTTAAATAGTTTATCATTACTTTTGCACTAATTGGCTAACAACCTCAATCTCACTTGCTACATACTCTTTTATCAATTTCAGCTAGCAAAACTTGCTTGTATTTGGACCAGCCATGGATTTTGGCTATGAAAGGCGTGTGTGGCATGTGGCATGACGTCGTTTTTGTTGAAATAGGTGATCTCGGAATTATAAAATTGAGGTTATTGTAACAAGACATGCCTTCGATGTTATAATTCCGAGACCACCTATTTCGAGAAATGCCCAAATGTGTTATATACGTTGGTAAGATATTCTTCTTCAGGTAATGTCTTGTCCTATTTTTAGTAGCTTTCTTTTTATGATACTATCCCGGCAATTTTTTCCTTGCCCTTCTGGTACCCATTGTTGATCGTGGGTTGGGGGATAGGTGTGCCAAAACGAAAAAGAAGGCCTCACAAATAGTCGCCAATATGTGTTTCTTAGTCACTGACCCAAAAATTAGGCTTCCTTATATTGGGTTGCTTCTTACTGAAATTAAGAAGCTATTTATGTAGAGAAACATTAAATTTTTATCTGTGTAGTAGTTTATGCATTGCCGGAAATAGGTATTAGTGGATCCAATCCCTGCAGTGTGATCTGTAGTGGGCAGAGCAGTTGAATAGAGGAAGACAACTTCCCTGATCTTGTACCGTGGTTACTAGACACAAGTCTGAGTGGTTTGTTGTATGAAAGTATCATCTTCATCATCTGACCGTGGTTACCTAAATCTTAAAACTGATCATAAAGAATTTGGAGATGAAGTGACTGAAATGTTTGAAGGAGAATCCATTGTTTAGTACCCCCGCAAGTGAGATCTAGATTGGATATGACCTTTTGATTACAATATGAGCTTTTGATCACTAAATTGTGTAATTTGTACTTGTGAACTTAATTGCAAAGAATTTAGTCGAACTGAATGTTCACATATTAATATATTATCATTACCCTGTATTTTGATTGTGTAAATTAATTCTTAAGCTGACTCGTTGTTTTTAATTCTGTGTTGATTATTTTCTTGAAATTTCGATGGTGTGTGGTTTTTAAATAAGATTTGATGTGAAGTTATGTATGTGAGAAACAATACACTCGTGGACAAGTCACAATAAAAATTTGCTGCAATCCCATTGTGATGAAAATGCCCCTCTATCCCCATGATAAGTGTATGATGCAAGTATTTCATGTTTAATATTTATGCAATTTAAGGATGTGGTTTTCCATGTTCACGTGACCTTTTTGACTTTGATTTAGGCGGTCTCACTTGGTTAATCCCCGAACCTTCCTGGCCACCCCCAACTTACGCACCTACACCTAGCGAGGTTCTCTTCTTTACTTTGATGTACGCGGTCTCACCGGGTTAATCCTTGAACCTTCCTGGCCACCCCCAGCTTACATGCCTATACTTGGTCTTTACTTTGATGTATGCGGTCTCACTTGGTTAATCCCTGAACCTTCCTCGCCACCCCTAGCTTACACACCTAGACCTGGTTCTCTTATTTGAAATCCCCCTTAACACTAGGTCATTTGGTGGTGGTTAAAATTTATGTATGCAACATACCCTTAAAATTATAATGTAGTGCAAAATTATAGACCACTTTGCAATGATCGTGAATTCGTGACTTGAGATTATGCAGTGTCACAGAAATTAATAATCATAATTGACACATTAATAATTGACCCAGCCCATTTCAATCTAATCCCTTTATGACTAACCTAAGTAGGGGTGTTATCGGTTCGGGTTGAGTCGGGTTTTGAGTTTTTATAAAATGACCCGCAACCTGACCCGATAAAAAAATTGGGTTATCGGGTTCAGGTGTGTATCGGGTCGGGTGATTCGGGTTGTCGGGTTATAAGATAAATTTAACTCTACATAAATAAACCGGTCGATAGCCAACTTATATAGTTTTCGAACAAAATATCACAATATATTTACTCTTCTAGGTAACCAAGGCAACCAGTTTATATATCATCCGAAACCTTTTTATTGCTTCAACCATTTTGCTCTAACTTCATTGCAAACGGTACAGGTTTTTTATCTCTTAAATACAGAATGGTGACCACTGACCAGTTTTATGTAGATAGACAATAACCAGTCTACTTATATGATCATTTTACACTGTTTATTAATTCTTCTTATTTATCATTCAGTTAGTACATCACTTATGTAGTCTTAACTCTTAAGTCATACATGTCATGGTTTGCAGTATCATCTTTTTTAATAGGGGAAATTCCCAAAAGGGGACAAAAAGTTGGGCATTAGTCACTTTGAGGTACAAAAATAAAGCCTCTTCTCAATTTGGTCATGTGCGAATGTGCGACTCCACCCAAATAGTGACACGTGTCCACCCAATTGTTAGACAACAAGTACCCTTCCAATAATTATTTCCCACTAACCGGACAACAAGTACCCTTCCAACAACAATATCCGATGCAGAGAACGTCAACGACGGTGTGAGATTTTCGGCTAATGTGCGATTGAAAAAGTGGATCTCTGAAAAAGGTACCATTGGAAACTATCAAAATCTTTCTTCAGGTAATCAAATCCTTTTTGTTTTTTTTTGTTTTTTTAGTTTTTTAATTTAGTTTTAATTTATCAATTCAAAATTGTGAATTAGTAAATCAAATTTACACACACAAAATCACACACACATTATCCAAACCGTAATTCTTTCAATTTTTTGATACAAATGGTATGTTTATCGCTATAATTTATGTTTAATCTCATATTATGTTTTAATTACATTAATTTTTTGGATTAGGTTAATTTTTTGGTTCTTGATGATAACCCCTGTTTTGATAACTCCCTAATGATAATCCCCTTAATTTTAAGTTACCAATGTTAGCCGGTTACCCCTGTTTTTGTTGGTTTTTGCAACCCCTGTTTTTGTGGGTTTTTGGATTAGTTAAATTTTGTGGGTTTTTGATAACCCTGTCCCGACATTTGGTTAAGTTATGAATGTTAGCCATTTTGTAAAGTAGATGCCCGATCTTTTTAAAATCATGTGTTTAATTTAGTGAAGAAATGCAAGTTCTGAATTTGAATGCTTGTTATTATGATGTTTGTGAGTGAACTGCAAATTTAGAAAATATGCTGAAAATGATTATAAATGTGATTATAACTGTTTAATTTGTGCATTTTTGTTATTATGTTGTTATAATGATGTTTTAGAACTGCAAAATAGATAATATGCTGATTTTGAGCTTCAGTTATGTGTATAATTAGGATGAATAATGAATGGATAAGTGTGTATGTGTATAATTAAGATCTTGTTTAGAGAATTGTATGTACTTCTAATTGCTTTGTATGTATAGGAATCTGATGCGAAGCTTCATGTTCGAAGCAAACTGCGTTACTTTCAATTGGTTAAAGACAGACTAAATGAAAACCGTCGTAGACTGTTTCGGTCAACATGCTTTGGTCCATGGTTGGATTTGAATTCTTTTGAGAACGATGAGAGTCTTATACATTATATGCTTCAAAAGCAAATTAAGTCTGACGATGACCAGTTTGATTTGCCACTACTTTATGATGTTAATGGACATGATCTTCATTTTGGACGGCGTCAATTTCACCTCATTACTGCTTTTAAATTTGGAATGCCTAGTTTCCGTAAGTTTAGAATTGGTGATATCATATTTCGTGACCGGGTATTTCCGCATAAGGTAGGTGAGGACTTAAAAAGCATAGATCTTCTATGTTTGATTGAGGATGAAGTGGTTTTTACCAAAGTATCTGATGAAGACGCAGTCCGAGTTTGCCTTTTGTTATCTCTTGAGGTCATATTTATGGGGCGTGACTTGTTATCAGTGGTTGATGATACATATCTTAGGATGGTTGAGAATTTTGAAGACTGGAATAAATTTCCTTGGGGGGAACTCATTTGGAGACAGTTGTACGATGCCATTCGAAATTTCAAGTCATATCAGAAGATGGAATATTCGTTGTCTGGATTTGTTTTATGTTTCAAGGTTAGAATTGTTTCACGAAATTGTTTTTAACTATAATTATTTGTTTTAAGTATTGCTAAAAATCTGTTTTTAACTAAAATATGATATCATAAATATATATATGTTTTTTTCTTTCAGATATGGATCTTAGAGTCTTCTACACAGAGCTGGCTTTGGTGGAGTAAGGAAACAGGTGTTATCCCAAGAGCACTTTCATGGTCTAAGAATGTTTCATTTCAAAAATTGGAGAATTTCGGGCAGCTTTTTCCTGAGGCAAGTGTTTGTACTATCTTTCTAAATGTACTAGTTGACTATCATTATTGTTAATCCTTATCTTACTTCATGTTTAGGACAAAGAAACAAACAATGATCTATATCCGACGAGAGCTGAGGCCGATTCAGAGTGGTACACAGGAGGCATTAGGTTTTTTAACTGGTATGCACCTAGACCCCCGCCTGTTGTCCATGGAGATCTTTTTGAGGATTATCTGCGTAGACGAGCAGAAGCTCGTTCGAAAATGCATAGTATGTCGAACCTGAGCGAAGGCTCGAGTTACTCTTCAGGATCGTGTTAAGACATTGCAGGATATTTACAATGGTTTGTTGATTTTACCTGCAGAGGTCAAAAGTTTGAGAGCACGGGTTTGGAAATTTGAAACCATTATTCAGGTATTTTGTATAACGATAACCATAAACACCACGTATATATACTGGCAGTGCTTCATAAGAGTTTACTAACTGATTTTGTATATACGGCAGTGTTTCATAAGAAAAAAATATGATGGACATACTCAGCAGTACAAATCACTGGTTAGTATTATTTTTTTTCTTTACATGTTTGTAACAAGAGGCGGAGATAGTTATCTGAATTGCCTATATTTTACAGCATAGTGATGATAAGGTTACTGATCTTGGTGATGAGTATTGCTCAAATTTAAATGATAATTTTCTAAATGTGTTTGATTCGGCAATCAAATCATCACGGGAGAAAAGTATTGATGATTTCCAAGAGGTTTTTACAACTTTTACTTTTAATACATATTACTCCTTTTTTTTTTTAATTTTTTTTTTACTTCATGCAGAATGAGTGTGACGAAGATGAGAAATATGTCGAAGAGGTTTGTACAGCCTGAGCTACATTACATATTACTATTTTAAAGTAAATACTAAGTTTGTTTTTATTACCATGCACACAGAATGATTGTGCGTTTTTGGCTACCCAAGATCGTGTAGCAGCTGAAAAGCAAAAGGCTGAGATTCGACGGTTGCAAAGAGTCAAGGAAGAGAGGCTACGGGTCTTGATGGAAGAAGAAAAACTGTGAATAGTAGAAACCATATGTTGAAAGCCCCTCACATGAAGCTTGCTTTGCAAAATTGTGTGTCAAAGAAGAGGCATCATCAACTAGTACCTAGGCCAGAATTTACGGAAGTAGATGCTCCTGTGAAAGTCCCTCCTCTGGAGCAACTCAAAAAGAAAAATGATATCTGCAGTCCTTATATGATTAAGTTGTGTAGTGAACTCAAACCTTGGCAAGAGGTATGTCATACGATAACATATGTATATGTTGTACTCAAGGTCATTTATGTAGATGTTGTACTCAAGGTCATTACTTATATTTTGTATACCATGTAGGATCTAAAAAGGCCGTCCAAAAGGATTGATAAAGTTTTTGTCCATCGTGAGTTGGAGGATTTTATACAAAATTCTTGGTGTTCTCGTTGCAAGTTTCCTTGGTCCAATGATATTGTTGTTGATCGTCTTTTCTGGGACTGTTTTGTTGGGCTTGACTCTAATCGTGAAGGCTGGTTCCGTGATGAGGTAATTAAAATAAGCCTTTTTTAGTATATGGTTTTCTTTTATGGTATTTAGTCTATATGCGCTTTACCTCTTTTGTTTGTGGTTAACTGTTTGTAGTGGTGCACACAGTGCTGTCAGTATTGCAATTATCCAATCTTTTGTATGTTCCTTTTTTATGATTGGGTTTATAGTGTGTTTTATACTGTTGGTAGTGGCCTATCTATTGTTCCTTTTATTTTGTATAAATGTTAGTTATGTCCTCCGTTCAGTCCTTTGTAGTTTGGTCTGGTTGCACATTTGCATTGGTAGCTATGTCGCGCCCTGGTCGTCTAGGTGAGCTTGGTTTTGCGTGCGATAGTGATTCTCTTCAGGATCAGATGTGTCTTTTTTTTTAGAGGGAAGTCATTGCTGCTCGTGAGTGGGAAAGTATGGTTCGCGTGCGCTGTTTTGATATTGCTGCACGTATTAGGTATTTGGATGACTTAATCCATGAGGTTCTTCGGAGCGGCTCGATCGGTATCGGCTAATTCCGTTACGTTTCTCAGAGAGGTGCGGGCTCATGAGCGTTCTAAGCAGGTCACGTTACAGGGAATGTTACGCTAGGCACATGCCGCTCTTCGTGCTGCATCGCGTTATATCAATAGTATTCGTGCGTTGTAATGGTTCACTGTGTGTGATTTGAAATGTGATGTATCCGGAGCATAATTTAAAGTTATAGTCTAGCTGTAGTTACTCTTTCGCATAGGTGTTGTGGTGTTTGATTTGTGAGTGGTATGTGCTGGTCTGTGTTTGAATTATGTTTGTAAAAGTTCTGTTTAATATAAAGTGCGGTGTTGTATTTTTTTCGATTTGTTGCTTTGTATTTCGTATATAGTGATGGTATTGTGTGGATATGTGCCTTACATATGTTTTTTTTGGTACATGTGTACAGCATATTGAGCTTTGGGTGATGTATTTGTGGCACTTCAAACCATCTTTTGCAGATTGGTCCATCGTTAGCAGTTATTTCTTGACACTTCTACTTCAAGATTCAGTCCCACTATTTTATGCTAATAAAGAAGTTTACCAGTTGGCATGGGCTGATGTTGATCGGGTATATACAGAAATACAAAGCAACACATCTTATTTATATAACTTTAATTTTTCGCTTTTGGAATTGATGTTATTTTTATTTATATTGCTTGCAGGTGTTCATTCCGATAAATGAACCTAAGAAGCATTGGTCGCTTGCCTAGTTTCACATACAATCCGGAAATGTTATATTTTATGACAGTGCTTATCGTTGTGAAGATGAAGGTCGTGATTGGTATCTCAATATGAGGAAATGTTTGGAGGTCAATCTTCCCTTAATTCTACTCGAGACAGGTGTGTTTGACAGAAAAGAAATTGACCCGAAAACCTACCATATCAAGTTCCATCTTGCACAGAATGTTCCAAAGCAGGGAGGTTTATTTGGTGATTGCGGGGTCTTTGTCTGCATGTTTCTTTACAGGTTAGTAAACCACCCTGATTATATTTGCTATTACTAGTTTTGCCAGTCATAGCCTTACCACAAGTGTTTTGATTAAGATAGGCATGACACAGACCACTAAGATTAACATAAACATAAATTTTCATGAAACATAGGATTACATGACAACTACTTAAGTTACAAACACTCGTGTTAGGCATCCTGAGCCCGCAACACTTTTATTGGAAAACACACTAGCCAACACTGACAACACCATTGCATCATCGACCCTACCATGGCAAGAAACCCTTAATCTTATCTGTGAAAAGGTCAATATCCCGACCCCTTAGTTCGAACTCGCTAGCCGAACCTTCACCCATCAGTTTGATGTAATTTTTCCTTTGAAGTTCATTTGAAAACTCTGCCATTTTCTTAGGTAGAAACTGTGCAGTTGCAGTCTGCAACTCCTCCACAAATTCACCCCTTTCACGATTCATCAGATCCACCTTCATGCAAACCCTGTTAATATCCGCCGCCAGCTGCCAATACTCGACCGATGCCCTCCGACAGTACAAGATGAACATATCCTCCCATTGATAAGAATTTGACGCTTCACGTAACTCATTCAACTTAAATTGTCCTGCCATGGCTTATTTTTTTACTTTGATCCAAATATTAACCAAAACTTGAATCATGAATAGATGTATATGCATGCTTAAATAGCATAATCAATGACAAAAGATCCAAAAAATAATCACATGCAAAGCCTTAATGAAAGGATGGGAATTAACCAAGGTAGAAAACAAATAAACAAGCATATTTCAGTTTGACCAACTTTATGAGGTAATCTGATATGTCATTTGACTAGATAATGTTGAACATAGGCATCATAAAACAGTATCTCATTTGGTTGTGTTTCCTATACTGTATACCAACAGATCCACAATGTACTAGTTCACCACATACTGATAGTCCTTGTATAATTAGAGTTGTATTGTATTTGTCGACATATTCATAGTCCTTAGGAAACTGGCTTAGATGTGGTTCATTTGGGTAGTATGTAAAGGTGAAAACATGGATGGGTTGTGTAATGGGTCAAATGGGTATCTTGAACTAATTGATTGGTTTGTATCTTGAAACCTCAATTATATAGGCATCATAAACAGGTCATATAGTTAGTCTAACCAAACTACAACAGTATCCTATACTGTATACCAACAGATCCACAATGTACTAGTTCACCACATACTGATAGTCCTTATTTATTAAGTAGAGTTGTATTGTATTTGTCGACATATTCATAGTCCTTAGGAAACTGGCTTAGATGTGGTTCATTTTGGGTTGTGTAATGGGTCAAATCGGTATCTTGCTTGGAAGGCCAAGAACTTTGTTCCTTTCATCAAAAGCTTTCATTGCAATTTGTTTGGGGGTTAGGTTACAACTAGTTGCTTCATTTTTTGAGCTTGAGTCACACTTTGTATACTTAATTGAATTTAGTGGCCAAACCTCCTCAGGAGATTATGGCCTTATAAAGTGGAGGATAAAATTGTTTGGTGAGTTATGGATATTGAAATGAAACTGTTTTGAGTCACTATTATAGTCAAAAATCACTCGTCATCATGACTGCATTTTGTATCACCGCTTTGGTATTGATTCTCACTTTAGCACAAATAATTGAGATGTTCTATTGTAATTCAGCTTTAGCATAAAAAATAGGAAACTGGTAGTTGGCTAATATGAAAAGTAGTAGTTGGCTAATATGAAAAGTAGTAGTTGGCTAATAATTGAGATGTTCTATTGTACAAAGATTACTGGGATATGCATTTTGGCATATATGAAAAGTAGTAGTTGGCTAATATAAGTATAAAGGAAAAGTAGTAGTTGTGGCCTTGGGGCACTCAAAATGGCTTAGGAAACTGGCTTAGATGTCTTAGGAAAATGGCGTAGGAAACTGGCTTAGATGGGTTAGGAAAATGGCTTAGATGTCAAAGGTCAAAAAACTGTAATGGTGAAAACATTGATGGGTTGGCTAAAATGTTAATAGAATCTTAATATTGCTGTATTGTTCTGTATACAGGTTGGCTTATGGAATTCCTTTGCATGTTGATAATCCAACACAGGCCGCACTTGCATATCGAGAGTCATTGATCCGTTATTATTTCCAGAACAGGATATACTGTGCTTGAATTATTTGTGACTTGTTTTTAGGCCACAATTTGTATTTTTGAACATAATTCCCGAGTTTTTCCGGGTGAACATCTTTGTGGCTTGTAGCAGGCTGACTTGTGTGTATGGCTGTCATGTATGTTGATTTGAAAAACTTAGTCCATTAAGACTTATGCATTACTTTGTCTACAATACTTGTCCAAAATGTGTGCCATTGGCACTTTGATCTTATCAGTTATACATAAAGAGAGGTCTCATACTTTAAGCTACATTCTTGCAAGTACAACACAACTTCATTCCAAACAAACAAACTGGTAGCCTTGCGACATTTATTGTCTCTTGTTTTCTGGACTTCACTTCAATCATGGGTCAGCCAAGTTAACATGCTCGTAGCCTTGTGACATTGATGGTTGTAATCCTTGTGAGCTTCCGGGTGTGTTTTGTGATCGTCCGTGATTGCTTTGGGAGCCGCCTCCTGTAGATTTCTTTGCCTGTAATTTATAAAACAATATTATCAAGCGAATACATTGTTCAATAAACCAATGACAAATAAAAATCAAAAGATGTTAGAACGTATTAGTTACCTCGTTCCTAGGCAGTGGCGCATTACAAACTCCTCGAGTGTGACCACGTGCACCGCACCGTCCGCATGCATTTTCTTCTGGCTCCTCACCTTGAGATCTAATCCGATCTCTGTTCTTCGGTCTTCCCACTTGGCGCTTATCCATATTTGGTGGCTTTACAACCTGCAAACCCGTTGGAAGCTCCCAACTCGGAATTTCTCCAACGGGATATACCAACCCTTGGTATGTAGCTTTTAGATTGGTTGTTCTAAACCAACCTTTAGCCAAATAATTACAACTAGTCAATCCTTGAGCTCTACAAACAGCTATAGCATGACCACATGGCAAACCAGAAAGTTGCCATTTTCGACATGTGCATGTATCATAATCTAGCCTTACAATATGTTTTCTTCTACGATCATATACCTCGTATATCCTTTTATGCTCAATGGGTTTCACTGTCCAATTAGCACTCTTAAACGTTCTGTCCTTCACTTTTGCACTAGCCCAGTCGCTAAGGTCACCCGGAGTTGCATCTAAAGATTGACATAATAATAATTAATTAACAATAACTATAATAATAAGCTTCTATAAAATTAAAAAGATATAGTTTAATAATATATAAAATCATTTAAGTATATACCTTGATACTTTTGTCGTTTGTCACAAAACCATCTTTGTAGAAGCCCTCTATAGTATTCCATTAGCATTGAAATCGGAACTCTTGAACATCTTTTTGTTAAACTGTTGTGATTACTGCACTTACGTTCGTAGTCATATAATTGTAACGATATCCTGTGCAATGTGCCCTTGACCAATTACTAAGGCCAGCCTCCACCAGTTTATTGTAAGCTTCCTTATTTTTTCGTTCAATTTGTGAGAATGCTTCTACAAACTCGTCGGTTGTGTAACATTTGCAAGTCTTCCAATATAAGGCCTTAATCTTTTTCCCTTGTCCGAAATTGCAATTTAACATCAAATGCCTACAACAAAAACCATGAAATGCATCGGGGAAAACCGTTTGACAAGCTTGTTGTATTCCTAAATGTCTATCAGATATTATAGCCAAATCTGCAACTTCACCGATGCATTCCTTCAAGTGGGTCAAAAACCATGTCCACGCTCTCCCAGTCTCACCCTGAGATACACCGGTCGCGAGAGGAACAATTTGATTATTTTCATCCATTCCAACGGCGAGCATATTTGTACCTAGGTATCTACCTTTAAGATGAGCCGCATCAATTACTATTAGTGGTCGCAAATGGTCCAAGAAACTCCGAATCTAGTTTAGTTAAGCAAAGTATTAGTTTCACAAATAATAATATAACGAATATAAATTTTTTATTAAAATAAAATAGACAGTAATAAATTATTACCGCAACACCAAAGCCTATAAAAAGCATCTCAAAACGGTCTTCATCATCTGTCTCAATGTGTGTTACCCAATTGGGGTTTTTCAACTTTAAATTATAACAATAATACGGTAATTGTGAAAAGGAATTTTTCGGGTCACCGGACAACGTCTCCAATGCTATATTTCTTCCTCCCCATGCCTTTTTGTAAGAAATGTCGATGTTGTACTGAAGGTTGATGTCGTTTACTATGTCCTTTGGCTTATATATCCGACTGTGATCTCCCAATTTTGGTATCAACAAATGACCCAACAATTTTGCGGTTGCATTTCGGTGATTAGGATACAATTGTGTTCTCGGACAAGTGTGAATGTCATTTACTTTTCCTAATTTCCATCTTATACTGTCATCTATCTTAGATGAAATTATCTTCCAATTGCAATCGTTATGTATACAAATTACATCATACCTATATGAATCAGATTTTCGTGTTTTAAACTGAAAACCTTCTAAAAGAGCTTTTTCACCGATTGCATACATGCATAATTCTTTATTATCAAATTCATCATCCTCTTTTAGAAAACGTGAGCAATTTTGTGCGACCCCTACTTTTGGTGTTTTAATATTTGGTGTTGGATGATCGGTGGGAGTAGGCATATAGGTGAATGTGTTATTTTTCCATGCATGATTTGGAGGAGTAGACAAAATAGGTTCGTTATTTTCGAAAGTTTCATTATTTGGTTGATTATATGTGTTGTCAATTTCATCATCAAATTGGAAGTGCATTAAGATCAAATTCAAAAGTATTAGAAGAAGAAGGATTTACCTTTAAGCCTTTTTTACTCTTCTTAATATACAAATTATGCAACACGGTAGACTTCCCTTTCAAAACTTGATGTACAAAAAAAGCCATATCATCATCGTCGACTATTTGGACACAATTATTTCCAACATTGTAAGAAATCCCAATATCATACTCTTCACCGATGTTGAACTTTTTCTTGACTAGAGCAACAAGTTGTGTGCACGTAATATTTTTTGGAAGTGATACACCAAATGTTAAATCTTGGCAAACCAAAAATACACTTAGTTTACCATTCATTTTTTTTTTTTTAGTATACACGAACGAATTTTTTTCCTAAGGGAGTGTGATTGTATATGTCCAAATTATATGCATATTATTTAGTTCGCACGTTCTGTCAAATCGCATTCGCACAATTTTTACTTAAATGCCAATGTACTTTCACGTCTTTCACTCAAGCACCACATTAATTTACATAGGTGGGGCAATAAATTTCAAAACCTACCCAAATATAATTATTTAGTTCGCACGCTTGTTCAAATCGCACATTAAGCACAATTTTTACTTAAATGCCCATGTACTTTCACCCGAACCACATTAATTTGCATCTTTCACCTGCACCACATTAATTTACATGGTCAGGGGAAATAAATTTCAACCTACCCAAATATAATTATTTAGTTCGCACGATTGTTCAAATCGCACATTCGCACAATTTTTTACTTAAATGCCCATGTACTTTCACCCGAACCACATTAATTTGCACGTCTTTCACCGCACCACATTAATTTACATGGTCAAGGGCAATAAATTTCAACCTACCCAAATATAATTATTTAGTTCAAGCGATTGTTTAAATCGCACATTCGCACAATTTTTTACTTAAATGCCAATGTACTTTCACCCGAACCACATTAATTTACACGGTCAGGGGCAATAAATTTCAAAACCTACCCACTTTATTTGTGTATTTTAATTTCAGTTAAAAATATACAAGAGGTTTAATTGAAACGGTGCAGGGGTACAAGTGTTTTAATTGAAGTGGTTTATCGTTAGGTCCAAATATTATACTACCACGATTTTTTTAAGGCAAGTGATTTTGTGTATTTTAATTTCGTTAAAAATATACAAGAGGTTTAATTGAAATGGTGCAGGGGTACAAGTGTTTTAATTGAAGTGGTTTATCGTTAGGTCCAAATATTATACTACACGATTTTTTTAAGGCACTGTGATTGTATATGTCTAAATTTTATGCATTTTAGAATGGGTATGATAAATATTAGAATGTACAAATTTTATAATAAATTTCAAAAACTACCGAAAATATACTTAAATCTTGGCAAACCAAAAATACACTTAGTTAACCATTCATTTTTTTTTTTTTTTAGTATACCGCGAGCATTTTTTCCTAAAGGAGTGTGATTGTATATGTCCAAATTATATGCATATTATTTAGTTCAAGACGTTTGCTCAAATCGCACATTCGCACATTTTTTACTTAAATGCCAATGTACTTTCCGTACTTTCACGCGCCCACATTAATTTACATGGTCGAGGCAATAAATTTCAACCTACCCAAATATAATTATTTAGTTCAGCGATTGTTCAAATCGCACATTCGCACAATTTTTACTTAAATGCCCATGTACTTTCACCGAACCACATTAATTTGCCGCGTACTTTCACCGCACCACATTAATTTACATGATCAGGGGCAATAAATTTCAATCTACCCAAATATAATTATTTAGTTCAAGACGATTGTTCAAATCGCACATTCGCACAATTTTTACTTAAATGCCCATGTACTTTCACCCGAACCACATTAATTTGCACGTACTTTCACCTGCACCACATTAATTTACATGGTCAGGGGCAATAAATTTCAACCTACCCAAATATAATTATTTAGTTAATAGCGATTGTTTAAATCGCACATTATCGCACAATTTTTACTTAAATGCCAATGTACTTTCACCCGAACCACATTAATTTACACGGTCGTAAATTTCAAAACCTACCCACTTTATTTGTGTATTTTAATTTCGCTTAAAAAATATACAAGAGGTTTAATTGAAACGGTGCAGGGGTACAAGTGTTTTAATTGAAGTGGTTTATCGTTAGGTCCAAATATTATACTACACGATTTTTTTAAGGCACTGTGATTTTGTGTATTTTAATTTCAGTTAAAAAATATACAAGAGGTTTAATTGAAATGGTGCAGGGGTACAAGTGTTTTAATTGAAGTGGTTTATCGTTAGGTCCAAATATTATACTACACGATTTTTTTAAGGCACTGTGATTGTATATGTCTAAATTTTATGCATTTTAGAATGGGTATGATAAATATTAGAATGTACAAATTTTATAATAAATTTCAAAAACTACCGAAAATATACTTAAATCTTGGCAAACCAAAAATACACTTAGTTAACCATTCATTTTTTTTTTTTTTTTTTTAGTATACACGAACGAATTTTTTTCCTAAAGGAGTGTGATTGTATATGTCCAAATTATATGCATATTATTTAGTTCGCACGTTTGCTCAAATCGCACATTCGCACAATTTTTTACTTAAATGCCAATGTACTTTCACGTACTTTCACCTGCACCACATTAATTTACATGGTCAGGGGCAATAAATTTCAACCTACCCAAATATAATTATTTAGTTCGCACGATTGTTCAAATCGCACATTCGCACAATTTTTTACTTAAATGCCCATGTACTTTCACCCGAACCACATTAATTTGCACGTACTTTCACCTGCACTACATTAATTTACATGGTCAGGGGCAATAAATTTCAACCTACCCAAATATAATTATTTAGTTCGCACGATTGTTCAAATCGCACATTCGCACAATTTTTTACTTAAATGCCCATGTACTTTCACCCGAACCACATTAATTTGCACGTCTTTCACCGCACCACATTAATTTATATGATCAGGGGCAATAAATTTCAACCTACCCAAATATAATTATTTAGTTCGCACGATTGTTTAAATCGCACATTCGCACAATTTTTTACTTAAATGCCAATGTACTTTCACCCGAACCACATTAATTTACACGGTCAAGGGCAATAAATTTCAAAACCTACCCACTTTATTTGTATATTTTAATTTCAGTTAAAAAATATACAAGAGGTTTAATTGAAATGGTGCAGGGGTACAAGTGTTTTAATTGAAGTGGTTTATCGTTAGGTCCAAATATTATACTACACGATTTTTTTAAGGCACTGTGCTTTTGTGTATTTTAATTTCAGTTAAAAAATATACAAGAGGTTTAATTGAAATGGTGCAGGGGTACAAGTGTTTTAATTGAAGTGGTTTATCGTTAGGTCCAAATATTATACTACACGATTTTTTTAAGGCACTGTGATTGTATATGTCTAAATTTTATGCATTTTAGAATGGGTATGATAAATATTAGAATGTACAAATTTTATAATAAATTTCAAAAACTACCGAAAATATACTTAAATCTTGGCAAACCAAAAATACACTTAGTTTACCATTCATTTTTTTTTTTTTTTTAGTATACACGAACGAATTTTTTTCCTAAGGGAGTGTGATTGTATATGTCTAAATTTTATGCATTTTAGAATGGGTATGATAAATATTAGAATGTACAAATTTTATAATAAATTTCAAAAACTACCGAAAATATACTTAAATTTTGGCAAACCAAAAATACACTTAGTTTACCATTCATTTTTTTTTTAAGTCTACACGAATTTTTTTCTAAAGGAATGTGATTGTATATGTCCAAATTTTATGCATATTATTTAGTTCGCACGATTGTTCAAATCGCACATTCGCACAATTTTTTACTTAAATGCCAATGTACTTTCACCCGAACCACATTAATTTACACGTACTTTCACCTGCACCACATTAATTTACATGGTCAGGGGCAATAAATTTCAACCTACCCAAATATAATTATTTAGTTAAGCACGATTGTTCAAATCGCACATTCGCACAATTTTTTACTTAAATGCCAATGTACTTTCACCCGAACCACATTAATTTACACGTACTTTCACCTGCACCACATTAATTTACATGGTCAGGGGCAATAAATTTCAACCTACCCAAATATAATTATTTAGTTCGCACGATTGTTCAAATCGCACATTCGCACAATTTTTTACTTAAATAATTGAAATGGTACTGGGTACACATGTTTCGAAATCCCCTATAAATATTGAATGCATACTAACAAGTAACACACAAACAAACACTAACAAACAAAAACACAAAATTTTCTCAAAAATGTCTAAAAAAGACTTCAGCCAACAATTTCGGAACAAAAGATTTCGGCCAACAAGTTGATGAAGTTGAAATTTTAAGAGAAATGGAGACAGTAGAAAGAGAAGCTGCTCTTAATGAGGAAGCAGAAAGGGAGATAGCAAAAATAGAATCTACTCTTAAGGAGGAAGCCGAAAGGGAGCGACTTAGGCTCCAAGATGAAGAAATGTTGTTAGAGATGGAGGAACCTGCTCGAAGGGAGCAAGCTGAAAGGGAGGAAGAAGAACGTCGGGACAGAGAATTCGATGCTTTGTACAAAGAGTGGGATGAGAGCAGATTTGAAGGTTGTCGTGACTATCTTTACGACGATGGTTACGACTCTAACAACTCACAAACTTGGGATCACCCAGATTATATTTAGTTGTGTCGAAGTTTACTTATCATTTGTTTGTTTCGTTTCTTTCATGGTGGTAGTTGTGTCTTTGTGCTGTTTCGTTTGTTGTTTGTATTAATTAATATCTTTGTTTTGTTCTAATCTAGATGTCAATTATTAAGAAAGTATATATTGTAGCAATAATTAATATTTTTATTTTTATTTTTTATGTTTTATTTTTTTTTTGTTTGTTGAACATTTTTTTTGGCTATTTTTTTTTGTAACTGTTTGTTTACGTTGCGAACGCTTATTAAACGAAATACGTATTTTCTGTTTTTTAAGTTTAACTTCAACTCCGCTTTGTGAGAAAGTTTCTTTTTAATACCGTCTAAAACGTTCCCGATTGTAATATTCAAAGATGTGGAGGGTGTTCATTATCACAGTATAGGGGCCTGTGAATTAAATTTTAAAATTTGTATTGTTTTTTCAGTTCATAGTGTTAGAACTCTCTATTGTGTTTCCTTTGCATTTTTTTTCATACATACGTTTTCAGTTATGTTTTGTAATCATTCTTTTCGATCTGGGTTTTACCATTTAAATGATTTTTGGATCTATATAATGGTACAATTACCTACGCACTTAAATTATATACGCCCAAATAACCACCAAATAATCTCACCTAATCTCATCTAGATCTGCTTTTTTCAACAACAATGGCCACTCCGAATCTAGATGAACTCAAGGCAGCAGCTGGATCTGAAAACATTGCGACATGTTTCAAGCTACTTTTCAGCAGCGAGTTGGTGGAGCAGCGCAATCTTCTGATGAGGTTGGAGGTACTGGTTGGTCAGCTTAGGGAGAAAATCCAGAAGTTTGATCGTACACAGACTGAGGTGCTCCATTTGGGACCGTATCATGAACAGGGGGTGGATGCACTAGGTTGTCTTGAAAAGATGCAAATCGTGGAGCGTGATATCTTGCAATCTCTTGAAGGAACATTGGGCTTGATACGTGATGGGATTGAACAACAGGAAGAACATGTTACCTTGATGGAGATCAATGAAGATCTGTCAGACGGTTAGTTTCTTTGGGTAGATGTGTTTGGTGTTTTGTGTTTTGGTAAGTTGGATTAGGGTTATGTATATGGTAAGTTGGATTAGGGTTTATGTATATGGTAAGTTGGATTAGGGTTTATGAACAATCGCCTTCCTCTTTATTCACTATTTGTTTATGGATTAGGGTAAGTTGTACCTATTTTGTGGATTTATAATTGTGGTTACAATTTTGTGTACTCAGATGCTGCTAATATATAGTGGCGGCGTTCATGTAATCAACAATTAATCTATGAAAATGTGGTGCTTAGTTTATCATATCTTGTTGTAGATCGATTTTATTTTCGTTATTCTGTATCTTAAGGTATAGCAGCGAAAAGTGGTTCGGTATCCGGGTGCCAATGTAAACGTAAATAGGAAACACTAAAAGCATCTAAAGGATTCTGAATAAGCTAGATTAAACCTAAATAAGCACATGAAACAAAAAAACACTTAGATGCTGATGAAGTTCAGCAAAACAGGTACAAGGGGCTTACTTGGGACCTTACTTGAGATAAGCTAGAGAGGGATTTAGAACATGGGCTTTTGGATAATTAGTGTACAACAACCCAGCTAACTTTTGCCACAAAAAAATAGGCTATCTACAGCTTATAAATAAGCTGCAAATAGGGCTGTTGAGACAGAGTATGCACAGAACAGAAATTCACCCAATATACCCACTTTAACCCATCAACAGACATGGTAAACCATTTTTTTGAATTTTTTCCTCTTGGCAGTGATTAAACAAGCTAGCTAACTGATCATTTTTATTTTTTAAAAATTTTTATCACTAAAAAATCTTAACTAAATTGCTAATGAAAACTGCTTTTTAGCTTATTGGCACTTTGACCTACATTCTTGCAAAGATTGAGATGTAAAGAAGGACCTTATGTCATTTTTCGCCAACATCATTATGTCATATATGGTTATACTTTGTTGATGCACTTATAGAAGTGTGCCCTTGACCAAAAAAAGGTAAAAAAGAAAGAGCAAAATTGTTGTACCCTCTTGATCATGCATGTTGTATTTCATGAGAAGTTTCAGCGATTAATTTCTTACTATTTGCATATTAATCTTCCGGGCACAAAGCAAAAACATCCTACCGTAAAGTTAAAGATCGACAAAGTTCAAACTTAACCATCTCCACTGGCTGAAGTGTAAATGGATTTACAAGCAACTCCTAAATGGGTCAACTTGGGTTATGTTAAACCATTAAAAACTCCTAAACATATATAACATAGATAACATAGAATTTACAAGCAACCAGCATAGTACTTTAGAGTTGGCAATTTCAAGCCAAGCCAGTTACATAGAAATGGGTCAATTTTGGTTATGTTAAACCACCTAAATGTTACAGCACCTAAATGTTTACAAAAGTAGACGTACCAACCACAAAAGATCTAAACTACTACAACACCTAAAACTGTTACAGCACCTAATAGTTTTTCACATACAACACCTAAATTAGATGTAAACCATCTGTTGGTTTGACTGGTTCTATTGATTCTACCTTCTTGTATTTCCAATAGAAAGATATCAATTGCTCACGATAAGCTAGAGCAAATTCAACAGGATCATCGACCAACAATGGAAGACCGTTTGTCAAACGGTACAAAAAAATGCATAGCCAAATTCCACAATCTCCATAATAGCCACCTTGTAATGGAACATCTTTTGCATACTGAAAGGTTATTGAATAAGTACGTGGATCAATGTTTTTACTTGCCATGACCTGACTATCTTCAAGATAAACGGGAATATCACTTGAAAAAGTCTGCCTCCAAGTATCCCACCATGCACGGCCTTCTTCATCTGGACCACCAAGGCTGTCATATATGGTAACAACACCTGATCGTATGTCTAGCACCGCCAAAGCCCAGTGAATATTTGGCTCATTCACGGGAATGTAAACCTACAATATGAAAGGTGTATTAAAAGCAAACTCGTTCTAAAAAACAATGACAAACTGAAAACAGATATGAATTTAGTTTGTCAATCAAACAAGTTGTCATTTATGGTACCATACTGTCATTTACGGTATCATAAATATTAAAGACAATTTGTGCTTGGGATCATTATTCAAGTGCTTGTCTGTAACATACTTACACTATCAAGAAGTATAAGTTACCAATGTATTATGCAGTTTCGAAAGGAAGCTATCAAAATAAAGCACTTAAATTATTTATGAACAATGCCAGATATATATGATTGTTGCAGTAGGTGTTTACCCATATTCTACATGTAAAAACAACTTCACCAAAACAAAAGCCAAGATTTATTTGCAAGTTTCATTGACCACTTAAAGGAGTGTTTCGCAAGCTGTAACAAAAGTGTCTAATAGATCTACATGTTGGTCTTTTATTTTCACTCAACTTCTAAAAAAAATCCAGTTTTGACCCGTTAACCTACTATGACAGCAACAATTTACGGGTAAAACAGACATTTCTTGAGCAATAATTAAACAAACATCTCTTTATGTCTCCTAAAACCAGATAAGTCTTTAGTAACAGGAAGTCAGGAACAAAAACTACAGGTAAATGAAACTGCTAGACAGAGCCTAAGATTAACCATCATATGCTACTTTATGTCTCCTAAAACCAGATAGGTCTTTAGTAACATTTGAGAACACAAATTAAAATGTTCGCTAAAACCCAATCCTTTTTGATGATCTAAGTGATAGTGTACAGACATCTCTTTACACCCGAACCACTAAATATACATAAGGTCCATTATCAGAGATAGGCCCAATCCAATGCACAACACTCCCAGGTAGGGTGTTATCTTCATTGACAATCGAATATAAATTCTAGTAATGGGATACTCTCATATTGACTTAAACACTTATCCTATTACGACTCCAACACATATCTTAAACAATGACTCAATGACACTTATTCCTTGCGACATATCTCAAAAATAATACAAACTTATACTAACTCAACTAGTATCAGAACCCTTAATCAACATTTAATCCTATGGTATTCAGTTAATCTTCATGCCCATCTAACTACCAGATTTTGACTCATAGACAACCATGTGTGAAGGTATTTTTAGACAAGCTGTTACAACATGCTAATTGACCGTAATGAATAAGTTGATAACTGAAAACCAAAAGACTACTTCGTACCTTTTCAACATTTGGGGCTACCCAAGGCACACCATAGGTAATACCGTTTGCATAATACATTGGTATATCTCTACGTAGAAGCTGTGTGTTGAAATATGGTCCGACCATCACCCAATCAGCATCTTCAGGTCTAAAACTCCACATATACAATACCCAGACATCAATGTGCTGCAATATCACAAGTATAGAGAAGAAAACTACATTAGCGAAATGAGAGATGGAATTTAAACGGTTTCAGGGATAATTAGTAGGTAATAATTACATACCAAATCAGACAACCAGCCTTTCCTGTTGCCGTCCTTGCACACTAAACCAGCCCAAAATGTATTGCATAGCTCCGCATTTGACCAAGGTAAACAAAATTTCATGTCCTTCCGTGAACGTAATAACATGTTAATGTCTGAATGACAATTGATTCTGGTGGATGGGGAAGCTTCAGGACGATTCAGTTCCTGCGAAATGATGAAAAAACTCCTATGTTACATCCACTCAGAAGATTAATACTACACATACTGTTAAAGTTGTGGTTTCATGTTCTAAGTTTTGTCCTGATTGTAAAGTGGCCCTTGAAAATTCTATACTAAAGCCTTCTTTGTCAATTTTGACCCGTTACATAAATTGTTTTGTCACGATTCTATACTAAAGGCTACCAGCCGAAATTCTACATATTAAGTATATGACTTCTAATAACTACAATAAGCTTAAACAAAAATGAATTGAATACTAATTAAGTATAAGTACCTCTTTCCATGGTTCAACTTTTATCTCACTTCCATCAGGACCAACAAGGGACTGTATCTTAGATTTATAGATCCTAGATCTAGTTCGACACTTTCTGGCCCTTCTTGGTGTGGTAGGTGGTGGAACTGTGTATGGAGAAGACACGTGGCGGCTTTTCTTTCTCTGTCGTTCAAACGGAACCCTTACAGTTACAACATCATCATCCATAGCCTCATCAAACAAAGAGTTCAAATCCTGAAAATGAGAAGCAAAACTGTTAATCCAGTTAATGATGAAATTTAAGAAATATAATTTGAACTAGGTAGTAAAACTTGCATACCACAACTCCTGAGTTATCCGTGAAATCACCATCCATCTGCTCATCAATCAAACCATTCAAATCCTGAAAAATGATATAAAAAAAAGTTTTATCCAGTTAATCATGAAACTTAATAAATAGAAATTGCATACCAAATTAATTCCCGAGTTAGCTGTGCCACCAACATCTATCTGCTGACCGCTCATGAAACCATTCAAATCCTGAAAACCATTTACATGGTCAGTGTTATACAATTAATAATCAAACTTAAGACATAATTCATAACATTTCCATACCAAATTTTGTTCCGCATCTAACCCATTTACATCCTGAAACTTAAATACAAAATTATACATATCAGCATACACTATTAACTAGTTATAATGATATTTAAATAATATTATGCGGAAGAGAAATGTGCATACAATATTATCCGGAAGAGAAGAAAAATCAATCAAATCTTCCAAATCCTTTGTTTCGTCCTGAAACAATAAATAAGTTTAATTATATATATGATGGTCTAAACTTATGCAAATGGGTACAAAAATGATTCAATAGTTACCTGTACAGTGGTCGTAACATATATGTCTTTAAATACCAAATCTTCCTTCTGCTTTGCTTCCTCCTCAACATCAACTTTATTGTTATCTTCGGAAACCTCTTCCATAGGCTGCTTTGTTTCCTGCTCATCACACACCTTTGCTTCCTGCTCCACATCGACTTTGTTGTTATCTTCGGAAACCTCTTCCATAGGCTGCTTTGTTTCCTGCTCATCACACACCTTTGAATGTTGAACATTTTCCGCCACTTTGTTTGGCTCAGGGAGATCACCAAATAGTTCAATGACAATATTGGCTTCCTGCTCAACTGCCTCTTTGACTGGAAGGTTAACATGTGCATCATCAACAACATTGGCTGGACAGTCAACTCCTTCATTAGCTGGAAGGTTAACTTCAACTCCTTCATCAACAACACCAACTCCTTCATCAACAACACCAACTCCTTCATTAGCCGGATGCTTATTTTGCTCTAAAGCAGCTATACGGTTTTCCATAGCAATCATCCTCTCGTAAAGTTGTCTTTTGGTAACGTGTTTGAGGCAATCATCACTATCGCTTTCTTCAACAGTGCGGACATGAGTACGAACCTCAGTGCGGACATGAACCTCCGTGCGAACCTCTTCACGAATAAATTTTCAGGAAACCCTTGACTTGATCTTATCCCGTTTAACGGGATTATAGGGTCTTGCACAGGAGGCGTGTGGACTGTTGAAATACTCTAAGCTGCTCATCCACCAAGTTGAACCTTTTTCCGCAGCAGTTGGAACCATTTTTTGTGGTGGTGGTTTGGTAACAAAAAGCTTGACATAATCACTTTTGTGAAAAGCTGTTACATTACCCCAAGCAACCCCCCGGGGAACAGCAGTATCATCTTTGTCCCACCACATCTTTGACTTGGGAAAGCTTTCAAGAACAAAAATCTGTAATAAAAACAAACATTATGTTAGATGGCACCACATTTGACTTAGGAAATTTGATAATAACTCCAAAACATCCATGGAATGATAACAGGTAATTTTGCGTAGATAAATTCAGGTGGCTGTTGCTACCTAATGTACTTTTGGGTCATAGCCTGGGTAGTTTGACTTATGACTTTCAATTTCACATAAACAACTCAACCAAAATCAACTAACTAGAAACAAGGTTTTATAATGAAATAATCCTAAACCCTGAAAAGGAGAAATAAGCTAACACTATAAAAGCCAACAAATGAAGCTTATGTCTAAGAAGCTAAAAAAAACTAACCAAAGAGGCCCCTCAAGGCTGCTGTTGCAGCAGAGATGTGCAGCAAATGGGGACTATTTTAGAGCTTATTAAAGGCAACTAAAGATCATCCAAAACACAAAATAAGCAAGGGTAGTTACTAATCTAACATCTAACACACTAATTGCATCATAAAATAGTCCTAAATCTATCTTAAATCCACTTTAATCTTGAGCAAAAAAAAAGTACCAATGGCTGCTGAAACAAGCAACACATATAAAAAGGTAACTAGAAAAACTACTACCACGCCATTATCACTTGCATTAACTTGTAAAAGAGCTTGTGAAATACACTACCAAGAACTTATTTGTGGTCCAAAATCCTATTAAATCGGCCATCACTTTTTGTATGCTGAGTTCGACTAATAATGAGGAATTTAAAAATACAAAAGTAACCACTTAGCCACTGATGAAAGGAATTTTATCTGTTTCAAAAACAGAGCATTCTAAGTCACTATTTAAAATATAACCAAAGATTAGTTCTTAAACTTGTGAATTTAAATGATCAAATTGACATAAATAATCCCAAGGGCAGGTAAAACGAGGCCTCGATGTAGGGAACTCCTACTCTGACTAAAGTTTTGCGATCGTTAAAGACCTATCTCAGAAGCCCCAATATAAAATAACTTCAATTTCCCAAATCATGACATCTAACTCTAACTGATTGTAAACACTTAAACAATAAAGCTTAAAACTAGATTATCGCACACAGGATACCTGATCATACTTCCAACCGATCTTAAAACTAGTTCACTAAAGCTAGATTATTGTTTACATAAAGGACAAGTATCAAATTTCAACACTAAGGACAAGTTAGATACTAATATTTTCACTCACTTCAATTAACAACGCCTTAAAAAACAACCTGTTGGCGCGCAATGTAATAACTTCAATTAACAACGCCTTAAAAAACAACCTGTTGGCGCGCAATGTAATAACTTCAATTAACAACGCCTTAAAAAACAACCTGTTGGCGTGCAATGTAATCGGCTTTAAAATACCTAATCATACTTCCAACCGAGCTTAAGACACTTCACTAACGCTTGTTTACATAATCACCAACTCTACGCTTACATATAAAAAAAGCTTAAGTTGTATTGCTAAATCTAAATAACTTCAATTAACAATGGGTTGTATAGTGGGTCATATTACTAACAGTTTACATATAAAAAAAAGTATACTAACAAACGCATTCACTTATGTATAAACATTGTTGAATTAAATATAATTTGAACCCAAAGTGTACTAACCTTCAGAGCAAAAGCAAATCCATACAAGTTATACACTGCTTGGTAGGACGCTCCCTCTCTTGCAACTCCTTCCATGTACTTGGTTCTGTTCTTAGAAACAAGATTATAGATCCGCTCATGGAATTCGAACCACATATGCTGCCCCCAAGGAAAGGAGTTCCATGCATCAAAATTGTCAGCTAAAACAACTATTTCTGAGGTCATCACATGCCTTAGCTCTTGACCCATGAAAACATAGTCCGCTGCTAAGAGAAGGCAAACACGTACATCATCCTCAACGGTTATGTGAATGAAATCTTGACTCTCCAACATCCTCAATAGGTCCTCACCCTTCAAATACCCATAACCGGGGAACACACGCTTCAAAAAACTCGATTCAACATCATGCAAATGGTCTAAAGATATTTTACCGAATCGAAATCCAGTGATAAGGCAAAATTCCTTCATACCCATCTCTAAAGTGTGTCCACCCACATCAAAAATAAAGGGTGTATCAAATCTTGGATTATCAACATTCCTTTGGTGTTGGAGCAGGAAATTAAGAACATGATTATCATGCTCAACTGTTCTAATATTTAACCAGGGTCTGAACACAGTACTCCTAAAGAGGTTAAATGAATTATCCGCCCTAAAAACCAACCTATCACGTATCTTTGTCAGAATGGATAACCTAGTTCGTATCGTGACACGAGCATTTACCACCTAATTGAAAATCAAAATAGTAACAAAAATTAAACTATTGCAGTAAAACCCCCTAATAAGTTACACTAAATTGAAAATGAAAAAAAAAACTTACATCAAATGGTCGTGTTGGATTAGATGACGATGGATTAGAAGACATTGTTTGTGTTTCAAAATTTTGGTGATGATCAGGGGTTGAAGATGATCAGTGTGTGTTTAAGAGTTTAGCTGTGTGTGTTTAAGAAGATGATCGGTGTGTGTTTCAAGATATGTGTGTTTAAGAAGTTTAATGTGTGTGTTTAAGTGTTTTATGTGTAAAACTGTTTCAAAGTTGTATGTGTAAATTTAAAACGTGCCAAATAAAAGATAGACTTTGACTTATAATTGTTCATTCCCGAGAAAATAAAAAGGTAGATTTTGTACAGATTTGATTCCTTACATGTGTGCATTCCCATAAAGTTATGTTACATTCGCACATTCGCACATCCACCGTTCGCACATTTGTATAAAAAAGTCAAACAAGGCATTGGTTGTCACTGTACTTGTTGTCCCCTTTTGGGAATTAAAAGAGTACATGTTGTCTGGACACGTGTCACTATTTGGGTGGAGTCGCACATTCGCACATTCGCACATGACCAAATTGAGAAGAGGCTTTATTTTTGTACCTCAAAGTGACCAATGCCCACCTTTTTGTCCCCTTTTGGGAATTTCCCCTTTTTAATAACCCTTTTAGATGAAACACATATCATGTTTATGTACAGTAATATACTAATAGTTAGTACCTTCGTTTTCATCTGGTAATATACTAATAGTTGTGCCATACATTATAATAATAAGTGCATTATTATGAGTTCATGATCATATGATTAATATCAGTGTCTCAATTCAAGGAAATTTATGAAAGGCACAATCTACTTGTAGTATGAGATAGCCAGAAAAACGAAAAGAAAGGTAAAAAAAAAACATGTATAAAACTTTCCTAGGCACATGATATGGTCTCTAACTAATGAATTTCGAAAGTTACAAGGACTTTTAGCGAATAGTTAGGTATTTTAGCAAAAGCAAACACACCTTACTTTTAGGTACAACCATCATTTCGTGGAGTTCAAATGAAGCATGTATTAATAACAACTAGCAGGGTACCCGCGCGATGCGGCGGCGGATACCCTGTAATAAAATTTGTGAAGATGAATGTCTTTTAGTTTTATGTTTTTTGTTACAATAACTTTATAGATAGTGAGAATATTCACCCCTCTTCCAAATTATATAGAGCCAACTTTAAGAGAATATATGCCAAATTATTTTCTACAACTAAGCCATGAAACCTTTCTTTAAAAAAAAAAGTCGTCCAAACTAAACTTTACCAAATTTCGGACTTGTTGAAATTACCGGCCCAAGCAAACTCATAAGCAAATAAAAGCCCAATAACAATCAATCCTTTACCTAATATTGCTACCCTAATTTCCCTCTTGCTAATCAACACCTCACACACTTATTTTTGCAGACAACTCTCTTTTCCACACAAACCAAACTCATCTTCCCTAGAACATACACAATCAAGATAGATTTACTTTGCTATTAATTAAAGACCTTATATCACTATAACCCCAAACGAAACACAAACGTCAGTTAATCCTTCTATCTTGTTTTTACAACTGAACACCAACCACTAAGCATATTGAATTTGTTTATGGCTTCAAAGTCTTGAAAAAGGTCTCGGGTAGGTTCGGTTTATTTTCGTTTTCGTTTGTTGTAACCGAATGAAAAGAAAGAATGATAACATATTTGTTATTGTTATATCTTTGTTTTCGTTTTGTTATTTCTTGAAAAAGGTCTATGGTAGTTTCGGTTTATTTTTGTTTTCGTTTGTTGTAACCGAATGAAAAGGTCTTGAATTTGCTTTCGTTTTTTTTTCCGTTTTTTTTTCCATTTGTTGTAGCTTTAGAACGATCTATGATGGTTAGTCTCTTGTGGGTTTGTTCTTTGAATGAATCTTCGATTATGCAAAGAGATAAACTGAGATCTTGAATATTGTGGTTATCTTGAATATTGTGGTTAGGCTGCTGAGATTAAATAGGTGTATATTTTAGTGGACTGGATATTCATAAACGTAACTCCTTTTGTGGACTGGATGTGCATTAATATGTGCATTAATGTGGTGTTTTATGTTTTTAATATGTGCATTAATAAGTTGTATCCTATGCTTATTTGTGTGACAACCCGTACTTTCAGGTCATTTCTCGACGCAATTCATGTCTCATTATTTCAACATTTATAGTAAACTTGGTTTACTTGTTTCAAATTCGCGTAACCTTGAAGGTTTAGCGGCGAATTCATGATCATAACATCACGTACATTTCATATGGACTAAGATTAGTCTACATTTCATTGACATCATTTGCATCTCATTAGTTCATTCATGACATTTCATTTCACATTTACCGCGTAATTTTTATATTTAATAAACGTTATCGCGTGAGTTATTATTTTAAATATTTAACCCGTTACTTTCAAAAATGATCCCGATGTATTTTTATACTTACATTTAGTTTATAAAAACTATATTTTAGTTTTCCTAGTGTTTCAAATTTATTTGGTACATAAATTGTTAAAGTTATATTATTACGACGTTTTCTTAAAAACTACACGAAAATTTTTATATCACTCAAATTTCACAAGGAATGTATTTTTACAATTTTTATGATATCATTATACTCTATTTTGATCTACTAAAAATCTCTTTTACCTAAAAACTACCATTTACTCTACAAGTTAATAATATTTACATACTTACTTATACATTTTTATCAAATTCTACACAAGTACACAAGTTTATAAAAAAAAAAAATATATATTGAGGAAACAAAAGTCCTTAAAAGGCCCATATGGGTGATTGCATTTATTGATGGGTAAATTGTTTTCTACATATTTAGTTCTACACTTCACCTCAAAATTCATACTACACATTTATCATTCACAATCATTCAACAAGTCAAGCAAAGTCTCTCTTGGTTTTCTTCCCTCTAGAACCGGCCTCCATAGATGTTTAGAAGGGATCATCATTTTTTTCAAGTTCAAGCATAAACACAATCTAGTATACACTCTTGTTTAGGTTTTGAAATAAAAACCTAGGGTGTTTAGGTTTAATCCTTGGTTCTAATCACCTCATCATAGCACTTGTAAGCATCTCATGTTTATTTTTCATCTTACATATTCATTTCATACTCATCTCTTCATTTTTGAGCAAAACATGCAAGACTTGTGTAGTTTATACCATTTTTACATGATTTTTAGAGATTATTATATATAAGGTCATCCTATAATTATCCCCTTGTTACATATTGGTCTTGATGGTGATTAGGAACCCATGACACCCTAAGAAGGTGTATGGTAGGATTAGATTAGCTTTGGAGTTGATTTGAAGGGATTGGAATATGTTTAGTACGAGAAAAACTATTTTCGACAAGTATATAATAGTGTTCTGTCCTTATTTTATTTTTCTGGAAAAACCGACAGTAGGCACGACCTTCTGGCCTTGATATTTAGAAAATATACTTTAAAACGAATCCGTGGCCGCTTGAACGGATAAAAACGGACTTATAACGAAAAAGTTATGGATTTTACAAGTTTGTCGACGAAATATATAATTTTCTGAATTTTCAGCATACTATTTTTAGTTTGTTCGGGTCAAAAACGAGCCTTAAGCTTCACAAATTATTTCGACTTATCAAAAATATATTAGTTTACTTCGATACGAAGCTAAGGACGTATTATACGTAGAAAACGGATTTGAAACGACAAAGATATGCACGTTTTCATAAACTTGGCCGAAACTCATTTTTCTGCACATCAATAAGCCAAAACCACCATCTTTAACCCTTAATATCCTTATGTTAGAGACCTTTTGGACGAAAACTCCTGAACTGAAACTTTTAGATATCGATACAAACTTTCCAAAACCGTTGAGTTCGTTCTCTAACGTTCGACGTACACTATTTTACGACTAGTTTTCCAAAGCCATTTTTATTAATTTCATGATAATTCCGACGACATTGTTTTACGAAGAAAAGTGATAATTTCACCATAAATCATTATAAAACCATTGTAGGATGACATTTTGACGTAAAACTTGTAATGTGGTTTTGATTGGTCAAGACGTCAAGCGAGTATTTTTCGACGATAAGTAATATTTTCAAAACTCGCAAATGGTATAAATAACATACGAAATGCATGCATAACATTACATTGCAACTCATTACATGTCATATCATTCATCATAGGTCAAGATTTACGTATCACACTACATCTCGGTGTACTCACTTTTGTCTTCGCATCATTCCACCAGGTGAGTTCCATAGCCCCACTTTTCTTGTTTTACTTGTTTTCATAACTGTTTTGGGGGAGATACATGCTCGATTATTTTATTACATTCATGACTATTTGCAAATCATACGTTTAGCCGAACTGAATGCTTAGTCATACGAAGTAACCTTATTGCCATACTTAGAAATTTCATATTATATTCATTGGTCTAACGGTCTTGGTATATTCATTGGTCTAACGGACTTGGTATATTCATTGGTCTAACGGTCTTGGTATATTCATTGGTCTAACGGTCTTGGTATATTCATTGAGCTAACGGTCTTGGTATACGATTATGGACTAACGGTCTTGGAACGATTTGAACATTAACTCTACATATTCTGCAGTGGGTTTGTGAACACACAGGATGCAAGTTTTGTATGGGCGGGACTTGGAACTGAGTGGATTCACAATGCCTTTCTTTACATAAACGATTCGATACATTGAGTCATACACTATTTTGTGAATTCATTTGACGATTTCTGTTTGAACATTAACTCTACATATTCGCGTGGGTTGTGAACACAAAGGTTGCAAGTTTTGTATGGGCGGGACTTGGAACTGAGTGGATTTACAATGCCTTTGCTACATAAACGATTTTGAAAGTCTTTACATTTCAACGAGTTACAATGCCTTTGCCGCATAAACGATTTTGAAAGGCTTTACATTTCAACTCAAACTCTATGAACTCACTCAACCTTTGTGTTGACACTTTTTAGCATGTTTTATCTCGGGTATCTAAGGCATTCACTTCATGGCATGCATTTGGACACATCATGGAGTCGTGGTGACGACGCGTCTCACTGGGTTTTACGCACTTTAAAACATCGTTTGAATTGTAACAAACTTATTTTTCCGCACAAGTGATTTTCATTTGGGACCTACTTTGTAAACTCTGATTGTTTTATTAAATCAAGCGATGTTCTTTTCAAACGACACTTTAGGTCGTTCAATATAACTGTGATTGTGATGCTATGACAGTCAATCCCGGAATTCCATTCATTTGCCAAAGCAGGTAATTTGGGGGTGTGACAGATTGGCATCAGAGCTTCGGTTATAGAGAACTAGGTTGCATCATTGACCCTAGACTATAACTACATCATCATAGCATCTCATCATTTCATCATAAGTGCATGTTCACTTTGCATGCGATTATACGTACATTTTTTTTCGAGTTATTTACTTTCATTTCATATCGATTGTCACATGGATGCTCTGTCATTCCCTATCACAATTTTTACACCAGTTGACTCAACACCAAACAACATATGAGTCGATTAGTCCAAGCATTGCATAGTTACTCCTAAATTATACATAGCCTGATCACCTATGTCTAATTCAGGAAGAATCATGCAATGAAGGGAGTAGTAGGCTTATATGTGTAAGCAATTCCGTAATCGAGCCAAATTTTCAAAAGATTTTCTTCAAACCACTTGTTTCGAGTTTGATCCGCGTGACAGTTCTTGTTTGATGAGTTGCAAAGATTGAGCTAGAAACAAGTTGTTACCTAAACCGATTTAGCCTAATCGTATGGCAGTTCTTGTTTGATGAGTTGTGGGATTAAGTAAAAATCGGTTACCAAAAAGTCTTTTGAGGGTTTTGCTTGGGAATGGGAAAGTTTGCCACATCAAACCCTAAACCCGTTAGACCTAACAACGACTGAATTCAGGGACTGAATTCCTTTTTGGATGGGCGAATGTGACAACCCGTATTTCAGGTCATTTCTCGACACAATTCATGTCTCATTATTTCAACATTTATAGTAAACTTGGTTTACTTGTTTCAAATCCGCGTAACCTTGGAGGTTTAGCGGCGAATTCATGATCATAACATCACGTACATTTCATATGGACTAAGATTAGTCTACATTTCATTGACATCATTTGCATCTCATTAGTTCATTCATGACATTTCATTTCACATTTACCGCGTAATTTTTATATTTAATAAACGTTATCGCGTGAGTTATTATTTTAAATATTTAACCCGTTACTTTCAAAAATGATCCCGATGTATTTTTATACTTACATTTAGTTTATAAAAACTATATTTTTAGTTTTCCTAGTGTTTCAAATTTATTTGGTACATAAATTGTTAAAGTTATATTATTACGACGTTTTCTTAAAAACTACACGAAAATTTTTATATCACTCAAATTTCACAAGGAATGTATTTTTACAATTTTTATGATATCATTATACTCTATTTTGATCTACTAAAAATCTCTTTTACCTAAAAACTACCATTTACTCTACAAGTTAATAATATTTACATACTTACTTATACATTTTTATCAAATTCTACACAAGTACACAAGTTTATAAAAAAAAAAATATATATTGAGGAAACAAAAGTCCTTAAAAACCGGCCCTATGGGTGATTGCATTTATTGATGGGTAAATTTTTTCTACATATTTAGTTCTACACTTCACCTCAAAATTCATACTACACATTTATCATTCACAATCATTCAACAAGTCAAGCAAAGTCTCTCTTGGTTTTCTTCCCTCTAGAACCGGCCTCCATAGATGTTTAGAAGGGATCATCATTTTTTTCAAGTTCAAGCATAAACACAATCTAGTATACACTCTTGTTTAGGTTTTGAAATAAAAACCTAGGGTGTTTAGGTTTAATCCTTGGTTCTAATCACCTCATCATAGCACTTGTAAGCATCTCATGTTTATTTTTCATCTTACATATTCATTTCATACTCATCTCTTCATTTTTGAGCAAAACATGCAAGACTTGTGTAGTTTATACCATTTTTACATGATTTTTAGAGATTATTATATATAAGGTCATCCTATAATTATCCCCTTGTTACATATTGGTCTTGATGGTGATTAGGAACCCATGACACCCTAAGAAGGTGTATGGTAGGATTAGATTAGCTTTGGAGTTGATTTGAAGGGATTGGAATATGTTTAGTACGAGAAAAACTATTTTCGACAAGTATATAATAGTGTTCTGTCCTTATTTTATTTTTCTGGAAAAACCGACAGTAGGCACGACCTTCTGGCCTTGATATTTAGAAAATATACTTTAAAACGAATCCGTGGCCGCTTGAACGGATAAAAGCGGACTTATAACGAAGAAGTTATGGATTTTACAAGTTTGACGACGAAATATATAATTTTCTGAATTTTCAGCATACTATTTTTAGTTTGTTCGGGTCAAAACGAGCCTTAAGCTTCACAAATTATTTCGACTTATCAAAAATATATTAGTTTACTTCGATCCGAAGCTAAGGACGTATTATACGTGAAAGCGGTTTGAAACGACAAAGATATGCACGTTTTCATAAACTTGGCCGAAACTCATTTTTCTGCACATCAATAAGCCAAAACCACCATCTTTAACCCTTAATATCCTTATGTTAGAGACCTTTTGGACGAAAACTCCTGAACTGAAACTTTTAGATATCGATACAAACTTTCCAAAACCGTTGAGTTCGTTCTCTAACGTTCGACGTACACTATTTTACGACTAGTTTTCCAAAGCCATTTTTATTAATTTCATGATAATTCCGACGACATTGTTTTACGACGAAAAGTGATAATTTCACCATAAATCATTATAAAACCATTGTAGGATGACATTTTGACGTAAAACTTGTAATGTGATTTTTGATTGGTCAAGACGTCAAACGAGTATTTTTCGACGATAAGTAATATTTTCAAAACTCGCAAATGGTATAAATAACATACGAAATGCATGCATAACATTACATTGCAACTCATTACATGTCATATCATTCATCATAGGTCAAGATTTACGTATCACACTACATCTCGGTGTACTCACTTTTGTCTTCGCATCATTCCACCAGGTGAGTTCCATAGCCCCACTTTTCTTGTTTTACTTGTTTTCATAACTGTTTTGGGGGAGATACATGCTCGATTATTTTTATTACATTCATGACTATTTGCAAATCATACGTTTAGCCGAATGCTTAGTCATACGAAGTAACCTTATTGCCATACTTAGAAATTTCATATTATATTCATTGGTCTAACGGTCTTGGTATATTCATTGGTCTAACGGACTTGGTATATTCATTGGTCTAACGGTCTTGGTATATTCATTGGTCTAACGGTCTTGGTATATTCATTGAGCTAACGGTCTTGGTATACGATTATGGACTAACGGTCTTGGAACGATTTGAACATTAACTCTACATATTCTGGCGTGGGTTGTGAACACACAGGTTGTAAGTTTTGTATGGGCGGGACTTGGGCGAGTGGATTCACAATGCCTTTGCTGCATAAACGACTTCGATACATTGAGTCATGCACTATTTTGTGAATTCATTTGACGATTTCTGTTTGAACATTAACTATGCATATTCTGGCAGTGGGTTGTGAACACACAGGTTGCAAGTTTTGTATGGGCGGGACTTGGAACTGAGTGGATTTACAATGCCTTTGCTACATAAACGATTTTGAAAGTCTTTACATTTCAACGAGTTACAATGCCTTTGCTGCATAAACGATTTTGAAAGGCTTTACATTTCAACTCAAACTCTATGAACTCACTCAACCTTTGTGTTGACACTTTTAGCATGTTTTATCTCAGGTATCTAAGGCATTCACTTCATGGCATGCATTTGGACACATCATGGAGTCGTGGTGACGACGCGTCTCACTTGGGTTTTACGTACTTTAAAACATCGTTTGAATTGTAACAAACTTATTTTTCCGCACAAGTTGATTTTCATTTGGGACCTACTTTGTAAACTCTGATTGTTTTATTAAATCAAACGATGTTCTTTTCAAACGACACTTTAGGTCGTTCAATATAACTGTGATTGTGATGCTATGACAGTCAATCCCCAGGAATTCCATTCCGCTGCAAAACAGGTAATTTGGGGGTGTGACAATTTGGTTGTAAGTCTGAAATTTATGTGCTTTCAAGTGTTGTACTTCATGCTTAAGTTGTTGCAAGTCTGAAAGTCTGAAAATTTATTAGGAGAGAGATTCATTTGTGTATTATAAGTAGTAGAGATAGAGATATCATATTGGTCAACTGGAGGATAAATCGTGGACTCATTAGGTGGATATTCGATGCAACTCGACAACTCACTAACAAACATGTACACATTTTAGTCCCTTAACTTCAATATATAATTAATTTGATCCTCATAAGGTTGGTATTTTTAATTGGACCATTGATTACATTCAAGTCAAATCTTCATAGATCAGCAACAAAGTATGATGTTTACAAGTCATGCAATGGCTTATATATTATTAAAAGTAAACGAAATCACATTTTCCATCTTCAAGTATTCAAGTATACCAACAACAAAGGAATTAGTCACATGATAAAAAAATATATATATTAAAAATGGTTTGTATCGTTAGAGTTATAATTTGTACCGTTTTCATTCTCAGCATGATACTAATAGATTTATGCTCTTAACTTTCTTCGCATGTTTTACCCATGATGTTATCTTGGCCACTTTCGTGCAACATCTTCAAAAGAAATTAATGACTGGTATGCTTAAAATTGCACCCACGTTAACATGATGTTTAATCAATGATGCGTAAAGAGACCACTTAATAACGAACCAATAGATTAATGTTATGTAGGTCTATTGTTATAGAGTCATATTCTCCCGTTAAAACACATTAAAACTCTTCCACCATTGATTAGTTAAAAAGAGCATAGCACCATGGCTCTTCCATTGTAATTTAGACTAGAGTTAATGGTCATCAAATTCATCATTTTTGCATAAGCGTCGTCACATTATTATTCAATACATCATCAAACACATCACCAAACAGATGTAGTAGTGATCACCAAATAAAAAACATAAAAATACACCACTTTATACTAACATACCTCACAAACACAAATAAAAAAAAATACACCACCAAACGAGTATAAAAAACTCACCACCATGTGTGGTAGTGGAATGAGGGTGGCGTAGTGGTAGTGGTCACCACCTGTGGTCTACTAGACTACCACCTATCATTATAGTCTTAGATTCGAAAAGGCCACCTCAATTGTCCGCATCTTTTTTTTAGCTAAATGATACTATACCTTTCGTTATTTCACTTCATATCGTTTGCTTAGCAATAAAATGAATGATTTATAAGAATGAAAGCATATTTGAAATTCCTGATGCTCATTACAAAGGGATCCTATTAGAGATCCATCATGGAATATATGGTTTACACGCTTGTCACCGTTAGAATATAAACCGGATTTACTAAATCATTCTAATAAGGTGAGAAGAAATTCGTTGAAGTTAAAAAAGATGATAAACAACTAAACATACTCTCAAAAGTTATGTACTCCATCATGAGCCTTAAATACACATAACTCATTCAAATTAATTTTTAAAAACGAAAAACACATTTTATCCAAGTTTCAACTTGACTCTACTCGCAAAATTCGTCATATAAACTTTAATTTAACGAAACCTCATTTAATTTATATTTCTAATGAGAATGTGACGTATCATAATATTTTCCGCACCTAAATAATATAATTACATCACTATCTTTTTAGACGGACGAGGTTTTTTTTTATGTTATTCGTGGAAGGTAATCTTTTGAACATGCGCGACCTCACAGGGTCGGTATCGTTTTTGACCCTTCCTTAGCCACTTACAAATGTGCACACCAAGCGAAATTTGAACCTTTGACCTCTTGTTTTACTTTAAAAGAATCACTTCCAAAAACTACTAGAAATCACCCGTTTGCGGAAAACGTCAAGATCGTAAAAACCTATTCGAGGCAGTTGACAAGTTTGAAAAATTAACCACAAAAGGTGACTCAGCGGTAAGAATACCAGCTTTTTAAAGCATAGTCAAGGGTTCGAATTTAATGAGGATAAATAATGACAGTTGATTGAGAGAGAGAGTTTATGAATGTGGATGTGAATTCATTCCATTAAAATGAGAAAGACATACATGAGAAGTATTTATACATATACACTAACTACTCTGCTACTTAGCTTTTCTAACTAACATAACTACCAAAAACTAAATTACATTACACGTCCTTAGACTTTGAAACTTGTGCATTTGTTGCTTGGAAGTTCTCTTGATGCTTTGTACAGTTGGTGTTGGTACTCCTTTACCCCCCCCCCCCAAGTAGGCAGTGTGTATGGATCACACATGCCATACTTGGATAGACAGTAGTAATGTGGAGCTTTTGAGAGTCCTTTTGTGAGAATATCTGCAGCTTGATCTTTTGTGGGAACATAAGTAGGTTTGACTTGGCCTTCTAAAATCTTGTCCCTTACAAAATGACAATCTATTTCAATATGTTTGGTTCTTGCATGATGGACTGGATTTGAAGCTAAGGCAATTGCTGAGGCATTGTCACAAAATACAGGAACTGGGTAAGATGTAGAGATACCAAGGTCTTTGAGCAGACATTTCATCCAAGTAATTTCACAAGTTGTATCTGCTAAAGCCCTGTATTCAGCTTCAGTAGATGATCTGGAAACCACATGCTGTTTCTTTGATTTCCAGGATAGTAAACAAGGACCAAGGAAGATAGAATAGCCTGAAACAGATCTCCTTGTGAAATTGCAATTAGCCCAATCACTGTCACAGAAAGCCTTCAACTTGAGAGTATTGTGTGTTGGGAAGTAAAGTCCCTGACCAGGGCTACCTTTTATGTATCTGAGAACCTTAACCAATGCTTTGAGATGAGTAGTTCTTGGGGCTTGAGAAAATTGACTAAGGGTCTGAGCAGCATAAGCAATGTCTGGTCTGGTGATGGTAAGATAGAGAAGTTTGCCAACAGTTGCTCTGTAGGTGGATGGATCTTGCAGTAATTCTCCTTCATCAGGGGTGAGTTTGGTTAAGGGATTGAAAGGTATGGTGGAAGGTTTAACATTCAAGAGTCCTGCACTTTGGATAAGTTCTAAGGCATACTTTCTTTGAGTCATCATGAGACCAGTGGAGTTTCTCAAAAATTCAATGCCCAAGTAATAGTTCAAGGAGCCAAGGTCTTTGATGCTGAATTTTTGATGAAGATGGTCTTTGATAGTAGTGATGAGAGTGGGGTTGTTACCAGTGATGAGTATATCATCAACATAAACCAAGAGTGAAAGAAATGTGGTGTCCTGTTTGAGAGTGAAAAGGGATGTGTCTGCATAACTCTGCTTGAAACCAAGGTATTTTAGGAACTCAGTAAGCTTAAGAAACCATTGTCTGTTTGCTTGTTTGAGGCCATAGAGGGATTTTTGGAGTTTGCAGACATGGTTTTTGTTGTGAGGTAAGTGATATCAAGGGGGAATCTTCATGTACACTTCCTCATCCAAATCTCCATGCAAGAAGGCATTATTGATGTCCAATTGAGCAATGTGCCAGCTGTTGTGAGTGGCAATGGCAAGCATAGCTCTGACAGTAACCATTTTTGCGAGCAAAGGTATCATGAAAATCAACTCCTTCCTTTTGGGTATAACCTTTGGCAACTAGTCTTGCTTTGTATTTATCAAGAGTGCCATCTGCCTTACATTTCACCCTGAAGACCCATTTGCAGTATATAGGAATTTTATCAGGTGGTAGTGTTGTGACTGTCCATGTGTTGGTATGTTCCAGGGCTTGGAGTTATAAATTAATTGCATTTACCCCATCTAGGATCCTTAGCTGCTTGGGTGTAGGATTGAGGTTCTATGATGTGATTGATAGTGTTAATGGGGTGTCTGTTAGAAGGTGATTTGATGTTCTTGTAGTTTATGAAATTGGCATAATGATGTTTGATGTTTTTGAGTGAGGGAGGAAGTGTTAAATGATAGTCTTGAAGTCTAGTGGGTAATTTGTGAGTTCTGGTAGAAGTCCTGGGTGGTGGTGGTGGTATAGTTGTTGATGAATCATTGGAGAGTGGTGGTGATGGGTTAGTATATGATTGATGAGATGGTGGTGAATTAGGTGGTGATGGATCAGATTGTGATGGGAGAATGGGTGGTGGATCAGTGATAGGAGTTGGAGGTGATGAATTTGGAGATGGTGAGTGAATAGGATCAGGGATGGAAGTTGGTGTTGTGTTATGTGGAGATGATGGTGTAGTATTAGATGGTGTAGTATCAGATGGTGTATGTGGGGAATGGGTTTGTGTTGTGTTATGGGTAGAGGAAGAATGCTCATGAAGGGGTGGAAAGGTAGTTGGAGTTGGTGTTGGAGATTGTGAAGTAGTAATGGGAGACTGAGGATGTGGTTTAAGGTGAAAGGGAAATGTATCCTCATGAAAAGTGACATGTCTGCTAGAGAAAAACTTGTGAGTTGTGAGATCATAAAGTATGTAACCTTTTTGAGTTGTGGGGTAGCTGACTAGGACATATGATATAGCTCTTGAAGCAAATTTATCCGGGAGGTGTTGATGGGCAAATGTTTGACAACCAATGACTCTGAGATGGTTAAGGTTGGGTGGTATGCCATAAATAAGTTCATAAGGGCTTTTGTGGTGAAGGGGTTTTGTGGGGAGTCTGTTAATGAGATAAGTGGTTGTGAGGAGACAGTATCCCCAGAAATGGATGGGGAAGTTTGCTTGAAATCTTAGGGATCTGGCAACCTCAAGTAGTTGTCTGTGTTTTCTCTCAACTCTGGCATTTTGTTGTGGAGTGTATGGCAAGAAGTTTGATGGATGATGCCATGGGATTGGAAAAACTCAGTGAGAGTGGTGTTAAGGAATTCAGTGCCATTGTCACTCCTAATGGTTTTAATGGTTGTGTTAAAGTGATTTTTGATGTAAGCATGAAATGATTTTAGTTGAGAGATTGCATGGTGTTTGGATGGTAAAAGGAATGCCCATGTTGCTCGTGAATGATCATCAACAATAGTTAGAAAGTATTGACACTTGTTTATGGTTTTGTGTTTGTATGGGCCCCAAATATCAACATGAATGAGTTCAAAGTTCTGTGAAGCATATGAAGTACTATTTTGGAATGGTAAAGTAGATTGTTTAGCTAATGGACAAATTTTACAGTTGAAATCATCTTGAATACATGAAACATCAGAAGAGATACACTTTATTTGTTTCAAAACAGAAATGGATGGATGTCCTAATCTAGAATGCCATAGAGTTGGAGTTGATTTGGTGCTGAGTACTTTGGATGATGGTTGGGCAGTGGTGGTGGTTGATTGAGGAAAGATGATGTAGAGTCCATCACACAGGGTACCATGAGCTATCTTCCTGTTGAGTGTCTGAAAAGAGCAAGATAAGGAAGTAAAAATAGTAGCAATAGACATCTCCTTTGCTAATCTGCTAACAGATAAGAGGTTGTATGAAAAAGTGGGTATGTAAAGGACATTAGTGAGTGTGATTTCTGAGTTAATGGTGACTGATCCACATTGTGTGACTTCTACTGTTTGGCCATTGGGTAAAGTGATAAGAATAGGTGGGTTGCAAATGTGAAGATTGTGCATAATTGTGAGTGAGATGGAAATGTGATCTGTGGGACCACTATCTACTACCCAAGCAAGCTTATAATTCACCATGACAGAAGCAATAAATTTATGTCTCCAAATTGTGATAGAAGTGATGATACCTGAAGGTGGATTTTTCTGTGTGTTCTGCATCATTAGCATGACTTGATTAAGTTGATTCTGCAACTGATCCATCCTGACAAAAACAGCATCATTATCACCACTTGTTCCAGTTTGTAAAGGAGTGTTTGGTTCTTGTCCTGATGTTTGTCCTGGTCCACTGACTGAATTAACTGTCCTGGTGTTGCTTGGAGTAGTAACACTTCTAACAATAGGTGGTTTGTATTTGCCATGAAAAGGGTGACCAATGGGATAACCTTTCAATTTGTAACATTCATCTCTAGTATGTCCCTCCTTGTTGCAGTTTGAACAATATACACCAGATTTGAATGTGCTTCTTCTGTCAGCATTTCTGTTCCCATAACTGCCATTTGTTCTTTGAGTGTAATTTGTTGTTCTGGATAATGACAATGCAACTTGTGGGATTAGTGGTTTTGGTAGAACACCCTCTCTCTGCTTTTCTTCCTGTCTAATCATCCCATATGCTTTGGCTACAGTTGGTAATGGTTGCATTATCAAGATTTGACCTTTAACATTTGAGTAACATTCATCTAACCCCATTAGAAACTGCATGAGTCTTTTCCTTTGATCTCTATCACCATTCACTTTCCCATTTTCACAACTACAGGGACAAATGCAAACATAAGGTGCTTCCAAAGCATCATGTTCATCCCATAACCCCTTCAATTTCTGATAATACATCTCAACATCACAGTTTTGTTGCTTCAATTGGACAATGTCATGAATGAGTTGATAAATTCTATGACCAGTGAGTTGTGAATAATGTTCATTCAGTTCAGACCAAAGTGCAGATGCTGTGTGAATGAAGGTTAGGCTGTTACTTATCTGATCTGAAATGGTATTCAAGATCCAAGATATAACCATGTCATTTGTTCTCTCCCATAGAGCTCTTGTGTTTGAGTACAGAGATGGTTCTTCAAGCTCTCCTGTAACAATCTTGAGTTTGTTTCTTGCATTGAGAGCAATCATCATGGAGCGTTTCCAGGTACTGTAGTTGTTAGAACCAGTTAGCTTCTTGGAGATTAAAATCATACCAGGGTGGTCATTGGGGTGAAGATATAGAGGATGATTAGGAGAGTTTGTATCATCAATTGGTGGTGTTATTGTTTCAGTATTGGTTTGATTTGAACTTCCAGTAGTCATTGTTGGAGGTTGAAGATGATCGGAAAATTGTTGAAGGTGATCGAAAAATTGATATGTTGATTAAAGATTGGTGTTAATGATCAGAAGAATGTGAGATTGATGAAAGAAGGGATTGTGAGGTGATTAGAGATTGAATTTGTGTTGTTAATGGTGGCGGAATGTGGTGGTCGGAAAAGTTTGTTACGGTGGTTGTATGGTGGTTGTAACAACTTTGGGAAGTTTGTTACGGTGGCTCTGATACCATAATGACAGTTGATTGAGAGAGAGAGTTTATGAATGTGAATGTGAATTCATTCCATTAAAATGAGAAAGACATACATGAGAAGTATTTATACAGATACACTAACTACTCTGCTACTTAGCTTTTCTAACTAACATAACTACCAAAAACTAAATTACATTACAAGTCCTTAGACTTTGAAACTTGTGCATTTGTTGCTTGGAAGTTCTCTTGATGCTTTGTACAGTTGGTGTTGGTACTCCTTTAATAAAATTAATCCTTTTGTGGCCATAAATGTTTACGTGCGCCGTGCTAACTCTGAGCTATCTAAAAGGTAGTCCGATTAGTCTGCTCGCTATGTGAAGTCAGATTGCTAACTTAAAAAAAAAAAAAAAAAAAAAAAAAAAAAGTTTGGAAAAAAGTAGTTGTAACAAATACAAAGTTACCAGTTTTGTGAATTAGATTGAGTTGAAGCAACCCCAACATTCCCGAACTAGAATATTTGGACAAAAAGGTGATCATTCATTGGCCAAAGAAAGAAAAAGGTGATGAAAACATTATATAGATAGATTAAAAAATAAGGAAGAAGAAAGAGAGGGTTGGGCTAAATAATTACTAGAAAAACCTTGGGTTGGTTGGTTGGTTTTATTAATTTTTACCTCCATCCCCCTCTCTCTCTCTCTCTCTCAAGACTGAATTAATACTGAAATCAAATCTCAACAAAACCCCATTTCATTTTCATTTTCATTTTGATTTGACTCAACATCTTTAAACACATTTACGTCGGTGGGTTCGCTAAAAGATTCAATCTTTGAGCTTTTCTTGAAAATCTTGGTGTCCAAAACCACAGATCTTTTGTAAAATATTCAACTAAAAGATTTGTGGGTTTAATTGATTGATGGGTTGGAGATACCAAGCTGGTTTGTTTCTAATTGCAGCTGTTGTTATCATTTGGGTCTTTTCTGCAGAAGTTACCCAGGTTTACTTTTTTTTTTTTTAATTATCTACTGTTATATACTTTTATATCAATGTCTTTAAACTTTGTATATATGTCTCTCTATATGCTTCTTTGACTTCTGATCTTTGATGATATTAGTATTTTTTATTGTTTGACTTATGTTTCACAATTGTAGTTAGATCACATGTGTTTTTGTGATTCTGTGACTAGTTTTTTCTGGTTTAAGGTAGGAAGTTATATGCTGGTTACTGCTTGCCCATCTAGATTGGAAATACGGTTACAAAGTCAACCTTTATCTTTTTCTTGGACAGTCGTAATTAGTATTCGATGATGTTTAGTCTTTAAACATGGATCTTTTAGCTCATGTCATAGGGGATCTTTGTTTGGAAAGTGTTAAGGGTCCGGGTTTTCTTGTGTGTGCATTTTGGAACTCATAATCGCCGCGTGGATAGTTGAAATTATAATGGTATGCTTAGGATATCAGATAATCTGTTGATCACAGCTAAAAGATAGGTAGGAAATTTTCATATAAGGTTTGCCCCAGCAATATGTTTTCTTGCAACGACGTCATATGTTCTTCAAATCTAGATACTTTGACCCTGAATAATGAAGAAAATCAGAACTGATGCGTACAACTTTAAGTCACAATGATCTGTTTTACATCCAGACACCCCTTTTAGTTAGGTTTAAAATAAAGTAGGGTTCTTGTAGTTTTCTTGTGAATTTATATAGGCTTATCGCTTATGATGAAATCACTATTAGGGTATATGGTAAGTTCATGTTATATTTACCTGGTTAAAACCCGTTACCCCAAAAAAAAGTTCATGTTAATAAAAATTTCATTCTTATTGTAAGGTATTCAATTAATACCTATAATAGGTAGTTTTAGGGAGTTATGGTTGTCCGCTGTTATGATGAGTTGGATTCTCTTGGTATAAGCAATTCCAAATTTGGTTGGTTTACTTCAGTTTCGCATTGATTTATATGTGCTAAATAGAAAAGCAGGTTTTCTGTGACATGTGAGGTTAGTCAATTTTATGAAATAGGGAACTTTGTAACTGTTTGTCAGATAATACAAGAAAACGTTGCAATGTGGATGAAAAAGATATTTCCCATGTGATCAAATGCAACATTTGTTCACACGAAATCCCAAGATAGAATGACTTATTTAGTTATTTTCGCTTGCAAGTTATTAATGGGATTGCTTCTCGTCTAGGTGATTCCTCTGTTTCTTCATTTTTGAGGGGCATCTTCAACATTTACCTAACTGCACAATACTATATCTCTACCCATGCTTTGTACTATAAGAGATACCTAAGTTGGAAGTATTCTACATTTCTACTCTCTAGGAAAACTATCGTATTTTTCATGTAAAATTAAAAAATAAATACAGAATGATTTTAGTTAACTTAATTCTGACTATGTTTGTACATCATAAACAGGGGATATTCGATGATTATAAACAGCCATTTGCTGTGACATATCTTGGAGCTTCATTGATGGTGATTTATCTTCCGATTGCATTCATTAAAGATTGGATATACAAGTTAATTCAAAATAGAAAAAAACAATCCCTTATTGGAGTGAATTCCCCTCTTAAGTACATTGGTAGCTCAACAGTGTTTGAAATGGAAGTTGAAGGGTCACCATTAAGTCGAAAAGATAGTGATCATGACCTTTCCAAACAAGAAGAAGGAAATCCGTTAGTCCCTAAAAGCAAAACTGATATTTCTCCATTGAAGCATGATGCACAGGTTACAACGAGAGAGGTCGCAACTTATGGATTTTATATTGCACCTATCTGGTTTCTCACAGAGGTAAATATTTATGCTTATGCAAGTTATTAATGGTTTAATGTGTCGATGCACATTTTACTCTCAGGTGTTTGTGTAAATCAAGCATGACTAGTTTATTTAACTTTCATTTCAGTATTTGTCAAATGCTGCACTCGCACGTACAAGCGTTGCTAGCACAACAGTACTCTCTTCAACTTCAGGATTATTCACGCTATTCATTGGTGCGTTTTTGGGCCAAGATTCTTTAAATGTGACCAAGATTGTTGCGGTCTTTGTAAGCATGGCTGGTGTTGCCATGACAACAATGGGCAAAACTTGGGCGGCAGATGAAGTCACTAAAAATTCCTCTTCGTAAGTAGCTTCTTCCCCTAAACACTTTAATAATCTCTTTTTCATTATTTTAGTAGTTTGCATGAATTTCTTTTGTGGTAATGCTGTTAGGAACTTACGGTTGTGATTGAAGATCACTGTTTCGTATCAAACATTCTTCATATACTAGGATTTACCTTGTAGCAGTCACTGATCTAGGATTTTGATGAGTGTGTGCACCAACTTAAAGCTAACTAAACTCTAAACATTATAGGGAATGTACTTTAATAACCGTTATCTAAATATTGCATTACGAGGTAACCAACTTCGGTCTGAATTTTATATTTGGTAACGAACTTTGTTTTCATGAAAACGCTCAAATTTCAAATATTAAGGTAACACATACACGTTACTAGGTCAAAACGTTGACCTGCCAAATGCTTACTTTTACGTGGCACTAAGAATCCACTAAAGGTTGAGTGTTGCCTTATTTCGAAATTTTAGTAAAGCTTGAGTGTTGTTATGTGTGAAAACAAAGTGATTACTTGAAATAAATCTGAACTGGTTACTGAATTTTGCAATTTATATTTCTTGTAATCAACACAGTATTTTGTAGATTTGAGTATGTGTTTATTGTTGTGGGTTGTGATGTACTATCTCCTTGGTTGAAAATTTTCAATCTTACAACCATGTTTAGGTTTTTCATCAATTTAGTGATCTTATTGAATGTTTCAGGGCATTGACTGATATAAACTTCAACTTTTTGTTTCTTTTAAAGAAATGGTGATCGCTCTCTTGTTGGCGATCTGTTCGGGCTTTCTTCAGCTATGTGTTATGGCCTCTTTACCGGTGCGTATCATCTATTATCTACTTAGTTTTATGCATAGTTACGAAATCTTCTTAGTGTTATGCATAGTTACGAAAAACTTTAATTTAGTTGTAAACTGTGTGATAAAAACCTTTATGCATAGTTGTTAGCGACTTCATGTGTATACTAATCAAAGTCGTAAACTATCATCATTCATCAACTCCTGGGTGAATGGTCTTCCAGATATGGTTGGTTAATAATACAAATTTTATTTTACAGTGCTTCTTAAGAAGTTTTCAGGGGAGGAAGGAGAACGTGTTGATGTTCAGAAGTTGTTTGGATATATTGGTTTATTTACACTCGTGGCTCTATGGTGGCTTGGTAAGTCTGTGCTTCTAATTGGTCAAATATATGGTACTCGTCAAACTTGCCACCATTTTATTATGTTAGAAAGGAATATATGAGATTTACACATTATCTCTTATCCATAACTATATCCGCTCTTGCAAAAAAGAGTTAGAAACAACAAGTTAAATGGTAACATGAATGGTTGCTGTAACTAGTTTAATGGTAACATGAGTGGTTGCCATAACGAGTTTAATGGTGAGATGAGTGGTTGGCGTATAGTTATCTCTAACTTGTAACATTTAGATGACAAGCAAAAACTTTATCGGTAATTGCTACCCAACTTTTCAAAAATGTTTACTTAAGTTATGCATGAAATTGATTTACACGTCAGACCCAAGTTGTTATTTTTTTTAAACCAACCATATCTAATGCGCATTTTTCCTCATTTCAGTTTGGCCACTGACTGCGCTAGGAATTGAACCAAAGTTCAAGATTCCCCACTCGGCTAAAATGGACGAAGTTGTTATTGCCAACGGACTTATTGGGAGTGTCCTTTCCGACTATTTTTGGTATGTATATATAGCAACCATCTTTTGGATTGAAATCCGTTTAGATTACTAAGGCTATGTTTATTGGTATAGGTTGCCAACCTATTGAATGACAAAAAGGACATAAAAATAATATTATATTAAAAATAAGCAACCTAATGAAGCAACCTAGATCACTTGGCAACCCAAGATTGCCAACCCACAATCTTCTTTTGTGGCTTTTGTTTTCTTTTTTCTTTTGTAGTTTTTAATATTTAGTATAGATTGGTTGGGTTGTTGATAAATGATGAAAAATATAGATTGGTTGTATGTATTGGTTGTGTAAGTGGAGGAAGGAGATAATAATATTTTATTAAGAGATTAGGTTGTGATGGGTTGTTGATAAAGATAGTCTAAAAGCAAACAATTTTTTGTATTTGTTAGGGCATTATGTGTTGTATGGACTACTCCATTGGTGGCAACCTTGGGCATGTCACTCACTATCCCCCTTGCTATGGTGGCGGATATGATGATACATGGCCGCCATTATTCTGCCATTTATATCCTTGGTTCTGCTCAGGTAATAAAACATTTCGTTGTGAATTTTGAAATTTTGGATGAGAATGATGCTTTCACTTTAAATCCATGCGTTTATTGGTTAAGTTGAGGTAGAATCTTACTTTTGAGGTCAAACTAGCAAACTTTCTACCTTTAAATGATTTATTACATATTTAACACCGGAACTTTCTATGGCCAGGATTGTTTCGTAGTGATTTCATATTGCATTAAAATTTCTACAAAAATTGGAAGAATGCATACCAAATTTGGAACTGAAAGCCTGCCTTTCAAATTTCAAGAGTTAAACATTATCTTTTGCTTTCTTTTTAATAAGGGTGTTTGGATGTGTCTTTTCAATGATTATTGTGATCTCAAGAATTAAAACATAGTAAGGTAGTTAGTTCAGGTGCATAAAGCCTTAAACTGTAGGCGTACATCTATTTAGCTTCCAAATATTGTCCAGGCTTATTATTATGGTCCTAGGATTCCACTGTGGAGTTATTAAACAATATGGCGACTGAATCTTCAGTAATGTTTATACTGACTTGAAGAGCTCTTTGGGTTTTTCAGGTATTTGCCGGTTTTGTGATTGCTAATCTTCCTGATAGAATTTCCAAGAAAATCGGGTTATAGCAAGTAAATCTCCACCGCTAAATTTTGCAATCTAAAGATTCTTCATTTCAAATCTTGATTCGTTGTTGAACTTCAAAAATCCTGAAAACGCTGATTGTGATCATTGAAGATGGAACAAGTGTATCATCTGTTGTTTGAATATAAACTTGTGGTGCCATATCTTGAAGAGGATGATGTTCAAAATTGTGATATATACATACTTTTCTCATTTCGAGTCTAGTTTTGTTTTCAGTTTTGTGGGGTTAATGTTAGGGACATGCAATACAAGACTAGATAATTTGTACCAACTTTCCAAAATGTTAATATCAAATGTGTTATTGTTTTCTGTCCACTTCTTATTTTGGTTATCTTGCAAACTTTTCCATGTTATATTACAAGTTTATAAAAGTACATTGTGGCAAAGATTGTGATAAGATCTCAACTGTAAAAAGTGAAGTACAAGTACAACTGGGGCTGAGTAGAGCTCATCTCGACAACTAAAACACAGGCTCGAAATTCGAATCGAGCTTGATCAAAATTTAAAGTTCAATCTCAAGCTCGGCGAGCTTTCTAAAACTCGAGCTCGAATGTGCATACATTTCATGCTCGAACTTGATATATTTAGCTTGACTTGACTCTCTTCGTATACGTATTAGTTTTAATAGTAATGGTAATTAAGTTATTATATGTATGGGGATATGATCCCTGCTGCAGCATGCTGCAAGGCTTTTTCGGCCAAAAACCTCCTCATATTTGCTTCCATATTTTCACCCATCCATGTTTGCTTCCATATCCTTTCTCCATATTTGAATTGGGGGGTATACAAGATCATTTGTGGCTGAGGTATAATGGCTACAGTAGCAAAAAAAAGGCTAAAGAAGCCTTGCAGCAGCTGCTGCTAGCGGCATGGATCATATCCCCTATATGTATATATGTATATAAAAGGTAAAAGTGCAATTTAACCATAGCTCGATAAGGCTTGCGAGGCTTACAAGCCAAGTATTCTAAAACTCAACCTCGACTCGAGTTCTACTCAAGTTGCTCGAGTTCGATTTTAAGTATTTTGCAAGTGAATCTCGAATACTTCATGAGTCGTCTCGTCTCGTTTACACCTCTAAGTGCAACAACTAAAATCAAACATGTGAAAGTGCATCAATGTTTATGATCCAAGTCTCACGTCTTGGATAAAAGCACTAAGACCGCGCTAGTGAAATGATGAAGCATCAAAAGGCCGCTTGATGAACCTTTGTCTTGACCTTTTCGACCATTAGGGATTAACGCATTATCCGACAAAGACGAGTCACTTACATGGAAGCCAATTTTTTTACGAACAACATCGTAAATATCATGAACCAAAACAATTGTGAAACAACCCCACATTGGTAGGAGATAATACATTTGAGCTCCTTACATTTTCCCACCACAGTTTTTAGTTAAAATAGAAGGGTATCATAGTGGTCATTGCTTTCGCCATTGGAAGTGTGATTACAAAGTGGAAGTTGTAGTCAATGTTGAAGCATAAATAAGTCAAAGCTTTTACTTCATGTTCGGTGTTACAAACATTTCCATAAATTTCTTTTTTTATTTAAAGTAGTTTACGAGCTTAGAAAATACTACTCGTATAGACTTCTCATAAATTCTTATAGGTTTTGCTATACAATGCTCACTAAACAATGTTTGAAAATCATTATTAACTTGTTATTTTGCATATTTATGATAGTTTTATATAAATTCACTTATACAACTTGTGTTATACACATGATATCTTTTTCTTAATTAATTCATTTTACCTTACACAAAACAATTATGAATACAATCATAAATTTTATTATAAAATTCAACTTAAATATGGAATCAACAAGTTAATAAATAAATTGTATAGCAAAACCCAACTCTTATAAAGAGTCACAAATATTTATGATATTAAGTTTGAAAGAAAAAGAAATAAATGTGTATTTTATAAGGTCATCATCTAAAGCAAACTTGCAAGTTAAAATTAGCAAAGGTAAGAAAAAAAAAAAGTTGAATGGAGATGCAGGGGATCGAACCCTGTACCTCTCGCATGCAAAGCGAGCGCTCTACCATTTGAGCTACATCCCCATTTTGAGATAAAACTCATTCATTTCCCAAGATATAACATTACACTCGTCATTTGTATGTTATCACTCCGGCTTCTTATATTATCTGAAACCAGAAGAAGTCTGTCAAGAAAAAAAAAAAATGGCTGCTGCTGCGTTGCAGTTGTTGAAGCCCCCATTCTCTTTTTTCCGTTCAAAACTAATAATAAACCGCAATACAACTACTGGTCTTATAACCAACAAAAGGAAGCTAGTTAGGTTTATTTCGACAACGTCATTGGGGGATCCAATAACAACAACAACATCGTCGGATGATGATAAGAAAACATTGCAGCAGAAGAAACAGAATCAGGAATTGTGGTTGTATAATACGATGACCAGAGAGAAGGAGTTGTTTAAGCCTAAAGTGGAGGGTAAAGTGGGAATGTATGTATGTGGAGTCACTGCTTATGATTTGAGTCACATTGGTCATGCTAGGGTTTACGTCTCTTTCGATATCCTCTTCAGGTCATTACCATTATTCTCTTTGCTACTAAATTTTACTCTAGGATATATATATATATAAATATATATATATATATATATATATATATATATATATATATATATATATATATATATATATATATATATATATATATATATATATATATATATATATATATATATATATATATATATATATATATATATATATATATATATATATATATATATATATAGGGATATTCATTTGCAACAACTTATCCTACTTCTCACTAATTAGAGCCTTCATTTTGATAAGTGGCACCTACTAACAAAGCAACTCAATTCCTTTGTTTTGGACCAGCCATTTTACAAATGAGTTCTGTTATATCCTTCTAATTCATGTGTCTAGTTAGTAATATGTTTTTTCCCCTCATTATCTTTCTACATCTAAACCGTCAATTTTGCCACTTCTGTGAGTAGGAAGATAAGTAGGAACAAAAAGTAGGAGGATATATGATTTCTCTTTACAAAAATTAACACTACAAATCAAAATTCCATTTCGCCACTCACTTTGATAGTGGCGTATTCTATAATCCTACTATTGGATCTAAAAGGCAAAAATGCTGACGTGTCAATTGCTAACACTACAACCAAAAATTGCCATTCACTGAAGATTAGACTCGAATGGAAAAAAAAATTATATATATTGGGGCATCTTAGACGTGTATTAGTACAATGACTAGGTGGACAAAATTAAAAGTTTGTGGAATTTTTTGTAACTTGTCACACAGCAGTCAACCCTGCTTGGAAGTCTGGATAAAAATTAAAAATGCAGACTGTCTGAATTTGATTTTATTTTTTATATGTAACTAAATACCTCAGGATCGATTCTGCTGCAACTCACACTCGGGAGGAGTGATACACCTTCGAGGGTTTCAAACTGTGTCCCCCCACTCATTGGTGAAATTTGGATTTTTATTCAGTTCAAATTTTTAGTACAAGCCTTTTTATATTGCTAAGAGATTCACTACTATATGAATTGGAATATTGTTCAATCTTCTTAATTCTCAGCTTACATAACCAATAATTGCGTAGATTCTACTGTCAAAAAGATTTAGTAAACCAAATTTGTGGCCGAAAAAGGATGGAAAGGTAAAGACTGTGAGGGTAATAAGATTTGAATAATATGTTAGACGGATAAGGATACTCAAAGTAGATGGGTAAAAGTTGGGCTTTCGGCTGCTACCATATATATTGCAAAACACTTTGTTAATTTACCCTTGTAGATATGCTATACATGGTTAGTAAAAAGGTACCTTGGTACATAATTTCATATTTTTTAAGCTTCAATGGACTCCGTGTGCTCGGAGATATGTCTCTGCAATTTAATGATATACTAATGAGAAATTTGACAATATAATGTTTTGTATCTTAAAGTGTGTACATCCATTGTTTTGTAATTTGTAGTTTCTTTGTCAGTTATTATTTTATAATGTTGGCAAGTGAGTCTGATTTGTTTAGCTGCTCGTCCTGGTCCTGGCTATTACTAACCAGTTTTCTTTTTGTTTGTTTTACTTGACACTTAGGCAGATATCTACGTTTCATGGGATATCAAGTCAATTATGTTCGAAACTTTACCGATGTTGATGATAAGGTCCGTCAACTTTCCCTCCTGTACCTTTATGATATGTGTTTTCTTATAAAGGTTTATAGTTTACTGCAAATAAGACTAGTATGATACCAAATTCAGTCCTTTATTGTGGTTTATGAGAACATCACAATAATAAACGTAGAGGGTGTTTCTTTTCCACTTAATGAGTGGGCCCAAACCCTTATTTCCTCTTATTGGGGAGGCCCCAAAAAACATCTCTCTCTCAAATAAGTGGCTAAACTAGACATTACTTGAAACCGCTTAATTTAAGAAACACCCCCTTAATCTATATATTATTGGTATATCAGCACATGACCTGTTATTTAAATTTTACAGTGCTTATATTATTATAGCATTTAAAGCTTTAGACACAGTAGTTTTGTGGTCAAGTAGTCACGGAACCAAAGTACATTCCCTTGTTTCAGGTCTTTGGAACCCAAATTAAACATGAGTATTGATTGCTTTACTTTTTACTGCAATTAGCCTTACAAGAAACATGTTAAGGATGTAAGTTGAATCCTATCATAAGGATCCACATTACAGAGAACTTCATGACAACCTCGACTTCTGGTTTTTATGCTTAAAATGTCTTCTGCCTTTGAAAACTGCATTGATAAATGCCACAATCTTAATGGTTCAGCAACTAAATTTACTCAAATGATTTGCTCTGTCCTGACCTAAGACTGTGAATTCAAATTCCAACTGCTTGTTATACATGTATGACAGGATAGCTTACTCCAATTTTCAAATTCTGTAGATAATTGCTCGAGCAGGTCAATTGGGAGAGGATCCCATCAGCTTGAGCAGACGATTTTGTGAAGAGTTTCATCGGGATATGGGATATCTTCATTGCCTACCTCCTACGGTTGAACCTCGTGTTTCTGATCACATGCCCCAAATCATTGATATGATAAAACAGGTGTGTCTCTGTACAATATTATTTATATCCATCACTAGGAAATACATTTACTCCTTTTTCAAGACCACTTTGTGCCTAGATTTGTCTCATCAAGTTTCAGTAAATAGCGAGTCACTTTACTTTATTTCTTATTCAGTCACTAGACATTACAAGTCATAATGGTTTGTAAGTCAGATGTTTTTTATGACGGTCAAAAGTTAAATGTATTCACAATGTTTTCCATGGGTTGGATGTTATTAACTACTACTTTTTAGTCCAGAGACCAAACTAAAAATGAAGTGATGGTGTGTTGTTATTTTTCAATGCAATTTGCAGTTTTTGTGCTTACAGACTAATAAATATCTTAGTTTCTGATAGTTGGAAAAGTTTGCATGGGCAGGGGTAGCATTATATTCTGATTAGACATCTCTGTTACTTCTTTGAATGGCTTATATCGAATTCTGCTTGTTCTTCAATTTAAAAAATGACGTTCAAATTCCAATCTTCTTCCGCTACGTCTTATGTTTGGTTGTGTGATTTGTATCTATAACAGATTCTTGATAACGGACGTGCCTACAGAGTTGAAGGTGATGTATACTTCTCTGTTGATGAGTTTCCTCAATATGGACGACTCTCTGGACGAAATTTAAAAGATAACCGAGCTGGTGAACGTGTGGCAGTGGACTCAAGGAAAAGGAATCCTGCTGATTTTGCTTTGTGGAAAGTAAGTTAATGAGTTGTAAAGATCTATATGTGCATGAAGATTATTCAATAACCAGACGATGGTTACCGCAATCCTTAGCTCTGTATTTGTAATCAGCAAAATCGATCTTATTAGAGATAGAAAAATGGATGGGGTGGGTAATATGTAATTTCTTAGTACCGATCAAAGCAGTTTTTTTTTAATGAGAGTTATTAATTTTTTTCTTAACAATTAGTGTTTCTGTAAAGTGATGTAGGACTTTTAAGAACATGACTTTCAACCAGTCTTACCAGTTTTATTTTCAGCTAAGATTGTTTATTTTACCTTTTTTGACACATTAGATATGTAACCTAATCAACCCATGCATAAGTTAGTGGGTCAAAGCTGACAGCTCTAAATTTTAATGATAATTTTTTTTTTTTCCCCACATTGTCTGTTTTACCAGATGAAGAGTAATAATTTCGAATAATTTAAATTGTTTTGGTGCTTATCAAAATAAAGTTAATTTTCTTTTTTCTCCTTGTAGTCTGCAAAGGAGGGCGAGCCTTTTTGGGAGAGTCCATGGGGACCAGGAAGACCTGGATGGCATATTGAGTGTAGCGCAATGAGTGCTGCTTATTTAGGTTACACATTTGATATTCATGGTGGTGGAATGGATCTTATTTTTCCCCACCATGAGAATGAAATTGCTCAGAGCTGTGCTGCATGTGACAAAAGCAACATAAGCTACTGGATACACAATGGTTTTGTGACTATTGATTCGCAGAAAATGTCCAAATCACTTGGCAACTTTTTCACAATTCGACAGGTAAAAATAATAGCTTGTGTTGTTTTGTCATCAAGCATTTTTATTTTGTGGGACTAGTTTCATGATGTGATATCGTGGGCATGAATGAAAATGAAGATGGAACTTGAAGAATGGTTTTTAATGACTAAACTAATAAGATATTAGACGGTTTACTACTGAATCGTATCATCTCTCCATCCCTTGTAATTTGTAATAATTACCAGGGTGCAGGATTACTCCCCTTTACCCAAAAAAAAAAACTTGTGGTATAAGGGAAGTAAAATGGTTGGTCATATGCCAAATATTAAATGGCAATAGACAGCAACGTACTTCCACTTCATTTCAGATTTGGTCACTCAACTATGTCGCATACTTTCAAAGGATAATGGAAAGTTTAATGCTTATTATAATGGGTTTCGGTAGTTAAATGGTTCTTTAATAATTTTCAAAGTCCAATGATCAAAATTGAACTGAAGTGAAAGTTCATTGCCTTTTTTTATTGAATAACAAGTGATAGTTCAGTGCCAATGTAGAAACTAGAAAAGTGAATAAATGTTATCCAACCAAGTCTATACCATCAATCATTTTGCAATGATGAGACACAAATAGTCTCTGTTGACTTACATTTCTTTTCTAAAGATGTAAATGTTGCAATACTCATTAGACATCTTAGAACTTATTTATTTTAAAAAATGATCTTATTTAAAAAATTTTAAAAATATAGTGAAATATAAAATGTATAAAAAAATAAAATAAAAATTAATCCATTTCTCCACTCAAGATTAGAACTGGAAAATACTTCTTTGTAATATTTTCTAATCTTTCAAGATGGAATACTTCTTGTAATTTATTTGTTTATTTGTTTCTCAGGTTATAGAACTTTATCATCCATTGGCCTTGAGACTTTTCTTAATTGGAACCCATTATCGATCCCCCATCAATTACTCCAATGTGCAGCTCGAAAGTGCTTCTGATCGTGCGTATTACATATATCAGGTATCCTGACCATTATGAAAATGGTATTTATGCTTTGATTAAAAATAGATTCATCCACTAAGTTGAAGTTATCTTGGTTGCAGACATTGCAAGATTGTGAAGAAGCTGTATGCCAGCAGAATGAACCAAGTCTGAATGACAATATACCTACAGAAATAGATGATTTAATAGAAAATTTCAATAATGTATTTCTTTATTCAATGTCAGACGATCTTCACTCTGCAGATGTTCTCTCTGCCATTTCTGACCCTTTGAAAACTGCCAACGATCTTCTACATACTCGCAAGGTACTTCATAGTAGATACTGTTGTGCTAGATGGGAGTGTTGTTACCCATGAAATTGTGTGTGCCATATATAGGCGGCAACATACACTGCGTGAGTAGGCCAATATGGGTAAAGCGGGTCAAATTGGTAGAGGTTGGTTGACCGCAAACACCTTCTGTCCACTTTTTGTTTCACATAAGTATGCAAAATTTGGTTTCAAAATATAGTTATTAAAATGATGAAAGAAATGTGGGAGGTTCGTGGGAAACTTTTGGACCGTATGACACCTTTCATTTCCGGTGGAATTTCTAAATTAGACCAATTTGAACCATTAATAATACACAACACCGACCCAAATTATTCCTATTTTGTAAAGCTAGTGACATTGCCCCTCTTTTCTTGACGTGATCTTTTCTGTGATGCATGGTTCACTTGCATCTTTTCTTGACGTGATCTTTTCTGTCATTTGTCTAGATTATGGTCATAAAATACAATCTTTTCAGGGTAAGAAGCAAGGAATGCGAATACAATCACTTGCTGCCTTAGAGAAGACCATCAGGAATGTCCTCGATGTTCTAGGGCTCATGCCAGCAAGTTACCATGAGGTACCTATTCAATCTCTACTTTCGAATTTAAATAAGTTGAGTTTCATTTGTAAATATGACAATGCTTATGCCTTTTGTGATAAATTTTCTTCACTTAGCTCAGATATGTAAAGGGGATGTTTGTCTACGCTTATATTTTGGGCTTGGGCTTATACTTCATAAGCAGCTTATATATCTTATGAATAATAAAGCTCATAAGCCCATTTCTGGGTTAGCTAATGACCAAAAACATGAACATTGAAAATTTTCATTAAGTTACAAGGGTGACTCCACCCTCCTTTAAATAAGCCACAAAGTTTGAGCTTATCAAAAACCCTCACATAAGCTCATAAACCCAACCATATAAGCGTACCTAAACACTTGATTGGGCTTATTTTAGTTATATAAGCTAATATGCTCATAAGCCCCCTAAATAGCAAACAACCCCCAAAAAAGATTATGATAAAACATCTTAGGGGAAAAGAATCTCTATCATAATCACAAATTCATATGTCTTTTTGAAGGTTTTACATGAGCTAAGGGAAAAAGCACTCAAACGTGCAAAGTTAACGGAAGACCAAGTTATTGAAAAAATAAACGAAAGGAATGCAGCACGAAAGAACAAGGAGTATGAACGATCTGATCTAATCAGAAAAGACTTGGCTGCACTTGGTATTGCTCTTATGGATAGTCCCGAGGGCACGAGTTGGAGACCTGCTGTTCCACTTGCAATGCAAGAACAGTTTGCTCCAGTATCATAAATTTTTAAGATTGCACTCATACAAAAGTAAGTATTTTGTAGAAACGCATATCCAACTGCGACAGCATATCCAACAAAATGAAACCAGCCGATTGGTTCGGGATGGGCGTTGTTTGGTCCCGATTTAAAATTTTATAGTTTTTTACGGTTTGAATTGTGGTTCTAGATATACATTGAGTTTATAATTGATTAACCTTTTCTGCAAACTTTTAAATTAACATACGTAAAGATAAAAAAGAGCACAAATGCTTGATTAACCTTTGCTACCAACCTAAGTCTCACACGTTTTATTTTATTTTTTTAACTTTATGGTATTATTTTTTTTCTTTTTAGTGATTGCTTTCTTTTTTACTATTTTTTTAGGTTATTAGTTCTTTTCTTGACTCTCTTTTTAATTGTGATAGTACTTTTTGGACAGAAGAGTTTTATTAGTTTTGTCCACATGTTTTTAGTTCCGCCACAAAAGAATAATAACAATTTCAATCACTCGCAATCAATCCTAGCATTATATGTGGATCATCTACGTGTTTAACATCATGGGTCGTTCTACGTGTCATTTAATACTAGAAACGACACACACGCACAAAAGCTTTACAGAACCAATCCTACAAAACAGGTAACATAACACATAATGATCTTAGTACCAACTTTAAAACGAACAAAAATAAACCACTACTTTAAAAAAGCCTCACCGACCAATCAATCTCATATTGTCATACCCGAGTAGTCTTTGATTAGTAATTTGCTTACCTTTTCATTATATGTAATATATATCCATTGTAGTTATTAGTAAAGCCAAATATTGGTAAAGGTTTGTATCATTGTAATAAAGTGGGGGTCACAATTGCATTAATTATCTGAATCAATGCTATAAATATGTGAGGTAATGACTAATGCAGGCTTTAAACTAAACTTTTGTGGCAACAATGACTTCTACAATAATATATCCTCTTGTTGCAATTCTTCTTTTCAATTTTCTCATCTTCAAAGGTGAATTCTTTTATCCCTTTCTCATCATTTTTTGTAAAAATCCCATCCTTAGTTTTGACTTCGTTTGCTTGTTAAACCATGTACCAATGATTTTTTTTTTTTTTTTTTTTGGTAGTCTAGGGGTTGTTAGCAACTAGCAAGTGTTGTTCTTTTTAGTCGAGGTGTTATGTAGTTGCTCGATCATTGTATTTGATCGTCCATGTATTATCTAGCTTCTTGTTAGTTTTTTTATACGTAAAAATTTTCTTTGCTGTCGAAAAAAAAGTGACTTGAAAAGAAGTCTATCGGTTTTCTGTCATACGAATATATTCAACTTTCTACAACTATATTAATTTTAATTATTTTTTGTTTTATTTGGTTATTTTATGAAACAGTGCACTTTTAGCTAGTATTTGTTTCTAGTTTCTTATGTCGTCTTTTTTGTTATATAGTGAATATTATATATGTTGATTCTGTTAATATTCGTGAACATTTTATGGCATGTTTTATTATTATTATCTACGAGTAGTTGAGTAATATTCCCGCGGTCTTAAATTTATTGTTCACCAATAAAAAGAACACAATTTAAGAAAAATGCATTAACTACTGTTTTGAATTTTGTAAAAGTTATAAAAAGACAGTTTTATCGTTTGAAAATTAATTAGTGATTTCATTAAGTTTTATAAATAATAATTTTGAATAAGAATAATATGGTAAATTTAAACAATTTCAACTATTGTATTTAGTAGTGGACGATTATTTTATTACAAACTAAATGAAATGATAGATAATAATATTATGACGGAGGGAGTATCTTTCAAATGAAATAGAGTATACTTATCAAATTCCTTATGTATTTTATATATGATATAATTTTATGAATCAATACGGTTCAATAATGATTGACCCCAAGTTGGATTCTTTTTTGTTTGTAAGGTTTGAATGTGTTCTTGAGTTTTGTTTTGGATATACCAAAACAAAAGAAAACTACAAATTTTGTGTTGTCGACTCTTTTCCTTCATTCCCTTTTATTCAACATTTAAAATACAACGTTTTATGTGCAAAACGGCCTTTATTATTTTTATTTTTATTTTTTCTGCGCGTAAATCCAATTTCCTTTGATACCATAAATACTGATCAAAGCAATAGTTTAGTTGACATCTGGTACTTATTAATTTGATTTGTTATTAATGTAACTAAACATGTCCTTAACCATTTCTTTTTAGGTATGTGTCAATGTGAACTGAAAGACATAACCATAGGAACAGAAAGAACTTCATCAGTAATACAAGGTAAACAAGAATGGAATGTGAGTGTTATAAACACATGTAAATGTCCTCAACAAGCACTTGTGCTCTCATGTAACGGTTTCCAAACCGTCGAAAAAGTTGATCCAGAAGTCTTTGCACCTAATGGTGCTAATTGCAGTGTCAATGGAGGACGGCCAATTGCACCTTTTTCGGCGGTTCAGTTTCTTTATGCTTGGGACCCTCCTTTTATATTCGTGCCAGTTTCATCTCAAGTCAATTGTGGAGGGACGCCGAAGACTTTAAACTAAGTTTGCTAGTTTATATGTTTGGTATATGGTTGTGCTGATAGATTTATAAGTTCTTAAACTCTCTTTTTCATACAGTACATCACAAAAACTTTACACCTTCTATTTTTGTTTATAATAGAAGTTGACAAATCGACAAGTCTTATTGCGGTAAGCTTGAGGAAATGAGCTCAGTCAAAGTAACATGAGAAGATTTATGAAAACAATGCTCGATATAATATAAAAGTTTGATTAGCCTGGAAATATATGAAAACTATAAAAACAAAGACATATGAGAGCTTGAAACGGTCCATGAGAACTATGTTCAAGAACGCAGTTGCAAGCTCAACCCAAATAACACTCGCTTAAGGCTTATCAAAACTTGAGACAAAAATAGAGTTAAAATCATGTACACTCTGATTAATTCCAATTCAAAGTATTAAGGTTTCAAACCAACAAATTTAGCATGATTATAGATTACAGATTACAGATTACAGATTACACACGTTATTGATTTGTCTAAGTAAAAGTAAAAAACAAAAATGAACTTAAATCAAACAAACTCAGACACAAAAAAATAAAGATTCTGATGAAAACTTAAAATACCATGTTGAAACAAGTCAAAAAAGTGCAACCTTTGCAACCCTATTTGCTCAACATGAGCAAGAGGAAGCTCTATAACAATTTTGCAATGAATGTTTTGTACAAACAATAATACTGAAATCTGACACCAACTATGCATCCAATTCTGTGTAGTCTATGATAACTTACTCGCCCCCAAAACTAAATAATGTACCACTGATGAATAAGTGGCTTCTTGCCAAAAGAAGCACACCTCGTGCTGCAAACAAACAAAAAATAAACAACACGCTCCCACAAATATTTCTGTTCTTCACCTCCGATTGTGAAAATAAGAAACCAAGTCGCATACGACAATCTACAAAAAAACCTGTAAAAAAATTAATGGAATAATTTCAGTGATTAATTTAGTTAAATACAAGATATGAACAGAGCAAGACAGCAAGCATCTAAACTTCGGCTCTGCAATGAATGAGAATATTTAAGCAAATGTTTCGGAATCTGCAACTAAAATGTTTCACGAACTTTTATAATTTCAAAGTGCAGATTCCTAAACATTTCAAATGTACATATTTCTTATAAACCAAACAGTTAACTCAGATGAATCAAAGCATTAGATTAAAACAAAAGATATTAGCCTACAGTTACTTCTACCCCAACAAGCCTTCGGCCTAGCGGCCCATAAATCTTTTCTGATCAGATAAGATCAATCCACACAGTGACTAAAACACAAGAAACGAAAACTGTTTCCATGCCTGTGCAGCGAAATATACATCATAATTTTAGTCCAGAAATGCATTTCGTTTAATCTATTAAAAGGCAAGTATCTTGACATGTATACTGAACCTTATCATGTTAAACAAGTGTGATATTATGTAACAGCAACAGGTTTTCTCAATTACAAAATGGCTACAGCGACGGTCAGCTACTTTCAAGTTTAAAGTTAAAAGCCATCTAAATTTCATATTCTTATCAAATCTATTAGCAACACTAACAAAGTGATATAGGAAGCTCAATGAAAAGCAACTCTGTAGAAAAAGTATCCCACCATACCGTAGAGCGTAGACTAGGAATCTAGGATCATAATCTTATTCAGAGTTGAAAAAAAACGTTCATATTCCATAGTTGCATATGAACAATCAGCCTAAAAAGATACCAATCTTTTGTACTTAGTAACTTGTTAATGTACCCATGCAGAAACAAACTAATAACATTTTACTGAAGTGGGAACTTTGAGTTAAATGGTATTAGTACTTACAGCTTGGCTGATTAATAAATCGAGTTACTAGCAAACAGCAACTAATCAAAGTGTAAAAAATTAAAAATTAACATGTTTTGCAATGTAAAATTAATAATCACTTAAAGACCCTTCTAAGAAACTCAACTCAAATCAAGTACTGCACAGCTATCTGATTATCATGCCATATATGTGCTATAAGCTTGAAGCAATTAGTAACAAAAACAAGATGTAGTCACTCTCAAATAAATGGGTAAACAGATGAGGTTTTCCTCTTCAGGTTACCCGCGGAGGACGAGTCTTTGACTCACATGTACACGGCCTAACCGGGGTATCCTGTGACCGTTTTCGAACCCTGTCCACATAGCCATGTTTACCTAGTGAGATTTGAACCTGAGATCTCTTGTGAGAACATCAGGAAGCCAGACCACTAGGCCACCTTGGTGGTAGTTTCACTCCCAATTTTTTTTAACAAATTTCACTCCTAAATAAACAGAATAAAATATATATACAGATAAAGGATAGTCAAACTTACTTGAATACCATATAGCTATGAGCAATGACTAAATCATATGGTGCTTTTCATAAGTGCGAAAGATAAGCAAGGAAATCTCATAAATGTTCCATGACCGTGTGTAGTTTTGAGACCCGACGCCGGAACAATGGTTCCAGACGGAAAGAGGGAACACCGGTCTGCCACCGCTTGACATCATACATGTCATTCCACGCCTGAACTATTTCATCAATTTTGAAACTAAGACCTGCATTTGGCCGTGTTCAAGAGTAGTATAAGGTTATACTCAGAAAAAATAAACCATCAGTGGATACATGCAGCTCTTATACGAAAAATGCAATGGGCAAAACCCATTTCTTATTTGCTCATTATCGCTTGACTATATAATCATCACTTGAAAGGATCGTTTAACTATTTATTTTGGGTCAAAAATAGAAAAATACTTTCACTTCATTTTTAAGCTTATTTCTCCTCCCACAAAAAAGCCTTAAACGGCTTATTACCTTTGTGAAATATACAATAAAGCTCCCAAAATAAGCTAACCCAAACACCCCCTTAGAACGGTGCTGCAAGTCCAGTGACCAAATTAGAAATAAAGGGGAGGGTGTGTGCTATTTATTGCAAATTTACCATTTTTTATTACTCTTAATTTTGTATGTGTAATTACCTTCAGAAGCTGTTCCATTGGAGCAATGATTCTTTATGATAACTGCTAAATCTGTTGTTGATACTCCAGCAAGCTCAAACTTTTCAACCGCAGCTGCCAAAGACTCTTCCCATGCTGACAAGTCCATCTTAAATTCCACAACAGATCGCTCGTAAAGCAAAGTACCCCACAAGATATAAATCTGAGATCTTAAGTGTGCAGCTTGCTCTGCAGCTTCATCAGCAGACACATCTTTTAACAACCCTTCCAGTCCCAAATTTACTAAGTCGTCCTTATACTTATCGTACAAACTAAGTCCATTTAACCGTTGTTCCTCCAACTCTTCCCAAATCTGCATTCCATGTTCCATGCTATCCTCTGCCTTATTGTATAGATCCAATATTTTTGTAGAAGGTCCCGCCTCTAAAGTAGTATTGGTTCCAAGTGCATAGCTCCACGTAAGCTTTGCTTGTTCAAATTGCTGCTGCCCGAGTGCCAGAAATCCTTCATAGAAGTCGGGTTTGATCTTTATCGACTCTTGGTATTTTAGCCCTGCTTTTACATATTCCTTTTCTGCCCATTCATATCCTTTTTTCACTTGCTCTTGTACCAATTCTTTCGTTCCATCTTCCGCAAAGACTACCCACTTCCTCGCTTTGTTCATATGAACATTCCCTAGATTAAACAGTCCTAGAGCAGCCATTTCTTGGAACTTACCACCAGCAATATCGAAAAGCTTTTGTGCACTTTCGGTTGTAACAGTTTCTTCAATTGCTTCTGAATACAGTTCCATTCCTAGCTCATGAAGATCCAAATACGAATCAGATTCAAATCCCACATGCTCTTTAAACAGCCTAGCAAAGTTGACAATCCAGTCCTCTACACAGGTTGTAACTTTCTCCACTTCCCTAATTTTTCCAACATTTCCGTTCTCAGAAACACTAGATATGAAGCTATTAGCCTTGGGAAAGCCGTCACTTGAGAAACCCTCGTAAGAAGGCTCTTTCTCTGAACTAACTTCTACTAAGTACAGTTTAAGAGTACCTTGAGGATCAGTTGAAGCCTCAGCCATTCTCAACTCGGCAGTAGTTGTGATGGTGATCAAATCGCCTTCTTTATCTTTATACTTAATAAGCACACCCTCTAAGGTAGGAAAACGATCCCAAACTATCTCCCTAACCACGCCAATGCTACAATCAACAGGTACTTGTGCCGACCTTATGTCGTCATCAAGTACCAATTTCACTGTTTTCAGGACAATTTTTTCTTCTTTAACGCTATTTTTATCCTCAACAACTACCTTCTTCTCATCCACTCGATCAACCCTCTTGTCCTTACCTCTCCTACCTTTGTTATATTTCACTTTTTCGACCCTAATGTCCTTAGCCTCTTCAACCTTTTTTTCTTTGACTTCTACACTTTCAACCTTTTCTGCACTGACTTTTTCTTTCTCTTTTTCTTTTTCTTTTTCAACCCTATTATTCTTCCTCTTTCTCGTCTTCTCTTTCACCACTTTGACTACAGACGGCTCAATATATTCATTCGCTAAAACCTCTTCCACCTCTTCAATTTTCAACCCCTTTTCCGCAATAGCCCTCTTCACCGACTCCTCAACCTCCAACGCAGTCAAATTATTCGGCTCCATCCCCAAAACATTCCTGACATCTCTATACGCCCATTCCAACTTCCCCAACGCCTCATAACACCTAGCTCGCTTCAACAAAGCCTTACTATACTTATTCGCAACTTCAAGAGCCAAATTACACTCATGTATCGCTCTCGGGTACTCACCAATACCCATTTGCATATAACAAGCAGCCATATTACTACGCAAAGACGCAACATCTATATGGTTACTAGGTAACAGCTTAAGTGCTTTTTCATATTTCAACATAGCTCCTTCGTTGTCGCGCTTTTGAAACAGCTTATTTCCCTCTTCTTTTAGCTCTTGGGACATTTGAATAAAAACAAAAGTGTCCTCATCAATTTGTTTGGAACTCCTTTCGGGTTTAGTGTTTTGTTTCAAAAGTTTCTCAGCAACACCTTGCACCTTCTTCTTACCAGTAGGCTTACCCATGATGTTATTAAACTAACTTATTATGAAATAATAAGTACTATCTTAAGTTTTATGATGTTTTTCTTGTATGGAAATATATTGAAGTAACTATGGAATAAAATTTTATGAATAAAAATATATGAAAGAAAAAAAGGGAACCTGAAAATGGAGGCTGAAACCCTAAAAAAAGGGTTGGAGAATGTTTTGTTTTTGTGAGTTGTGGGAAGAAGGAAACGTTTGTGTTTGTGTGTTGTGTCTGAGTTGTTGAAAGAGTTAAAAACGTATATTGAAGGGTTTGAATTTTGAAATGAAATGGGGGTTATAAGACCCCACTCCCATTACAAGAGCGTGTAATAACCACTCATCTTCCATATCAAGAAAATGTTTTATCAAGTCAAAACATTTTTAATAAAGACTTTTCTTTACGGCTTTTTGGAAGACTATTTTTAAAGACCAAAATGTGTTTAGTCTTATGTATAAGTAGGGCTGAGGACCGAAGGTTCAAACCGAACGAATCGACGAAACCGACAAAAACATATCAAAATACACCCCGACAAAATCGAACCGAACCGACGAAAAACAGAACCAAATCGACAATATTCGGTTCGGGTTTTTCACGGTTTTCGATCCTCGGTTTTCTCGGTTCGGGTCGGGTCGGTTTATGACCGATGCTCAGCCCTATGTATAAGACATCTTATTGGTTGCAGTTAAACAAACAAATGTTTCACAAATCCTCTTTGTGATTTGGTTAAAAATGCATACATAATATGTGCAAAATTTTAGTGTGCAATTATCATATGATGAGACTTTCAAATGTTGATGCAGTCTTAGAGGGTAAGGTATGGTAACGAGGTGCCTCTCGCCAAACCGACGTGGCTTTCGCCACCCTTCGCCATCCCCTCGTAACCACACCATTGCCTCTCGCCACCCTTCGCCAAACGTGCCCTCGTCACCTGAACGACGAGCAAAATTTCTGCAAGTCAACATGGAGTGGGGCCAAGTTTAGAGGAAAACGATCACAATTTTAAAAAACTAGCCGTTTGCTTTTTTTATTATTATTATCAAATATCACTTTTTAAAAACACTATAAATACCATATAAACACACTATATTTCACACAACAAACACACAATATCATTACCAAAATATCAATACTCTTTATTTACAACCTTAAAAAAACGTCTCAAAATCCAAATGAAGACGGGTATTTTACGTCACTTCTCACCTCAAACCAACAACAATACGTGAGTTCTTCAAATCCGTCTACCCATCGTCATAAAACTCTAATTCTTCCTCGCAACAAATTCCACCATTTGGTACGCAATTATCACCGAACAAATTTACCAAAATCAATATTATGCTATGCAAGGATTCTCAAATTTCCAACAACCAAAAAATTCGGCACCACAAATTTTTAACCCACAATCATCACAACCATCACAGTTTCTTCAATCTCAGTCACAACAATACTTTGAATCACAACCAACCAAACCACAATTCAAAGTACCACAATCCCATGCATCGGCGAAAGGTAAAGTGAAAAAATATACAAAAAAGTCAATGAGAGTCGTGAATTTGGATGCGGACGACGAGGAAGACGCGGAGGATGTTGCACGTATGGATACTCGTTGGAGTAAAGAAGAAGAAAAGTTGCTAGCGGAAACTTGGGTGGAAGTATCCCAAGACAGAGACATCGGGAATGACCGTTTTGTTGACGCGTTTTGGAACCTCGACGTATAAGTGTTTCAGTTCGGGTTGCAATACAAGAAGGTTCTAACAGAAACTCTAGCAGATTTAGTTGTGGATTTCTTAGGGACTCATCTGATATCAACCTTTCAACCATTTGCGACTTGAGCTCATCAAAAGGTGTTTGTGAATGTCTCTATGAAGGTTCAATTTCCAGTGTTTCCACTGTCTGCTCAAGTGCTACAATGTTGGCTTTGATTAGGCCAACAACTTTATCCAGTGTCTTACGAATGGAGCCCTCAGTAACAAACTACAAAGGCTCGGATCCTATCTTTTTAGGTCAAGTTCTAAGTGATGTTGTTGTTGTAGCATATGTGGTGACGGGTTCTAGAGGTGGTTGTGTTGTAGTCTTCTTCTTCTTTGATGATGATGTATGAGTTGGTACTGGCGTTGGTGCTGGTGGTGTTGGTTTTGTTGTAGTTGTTGTTGTTGTGGGTGTTGTTGTTGTTGTTGCTTCTCTCTTTGTTGGTGGTGTTGTTGCTCATGATGGTGATGGAGACGGAATCTTCTCATGCTCGGTATCCGATAATAATCTGGGATCACTGATGTGTGAGTTCGGGATTGAAAGACTTTCTTTTCAACGAGCAAGCTTTACAACCCATTAGGTAGTGTACCTAATCGTTACAGTGTTGTATGGGTAAGCCCAGGGGGTTGATCGTTCTCTAGGGGGAATAGAGATGCTAGTAGATATATATGACGAGAAGGTGAGGTTGAGGATGATTCTTTTTAGCTTTTTATATTTTTTAGAAAACAAGTAAATATCTCGGGGTATAGAAGTGGGGGGTGGTACTTCCAATTGTAACTACTTACTAATAAAGATTAAAAACTACTTAACTAATGAAAAGAAGAAAATAAACTATAGATTGATTGGTGTGTTCTTATGATAATTAAAAGTGTGTTTACTTAGATGTTCTTACTCCCTAGTTATCTCTTATTGGTCGGTTGAATTGTCACATCCTCATTTTAATTGGTGCGTTGTATTCCGTGTTAGTCATAGGGGTGCCTAATTCCCTAGTTATATGAATTGCAACTCTCCTCTAGACTATTTGGGATCGCCAAGTGCCGTAGTATCTCCCCCGAATACTCTATTATCCTAAATTTACAACTCATGCAATAAACACAACGATGGCTCAAGTGCACTCGCAAGCTTTGTGCTATTTAGGACGTTCAAGCATGAAACAATTAAAGAAGAAGCCATTTTTCCTTACTCTAGCGTCTACCAATTAAAACAAGAGACTACATAATAATAATTAACAACTAGATTTCATAGATCTAAGCAAACACAATAGTAATTTAGCTACTTATGATAGATAAGCATGCAAACATACAAACAATTGAACATAGGATAAACATGGTGATATAATGAATTAACAAACTTATCTTTGAGTGTAAAGAAGGGTTTGGAACCCTAAAATACTGCTCAAGAAGGGTTTGGAACTCTCTAATGCAGAAAAACCGAAGTCTGTATATAACAAATGCGACAGCGTCGCCTTTTGATGGTGACGTCGTCTGGTCGCCGTCATTAGGGTTTCGTTTGGGCCAAGTCATCGTTGGGATGGCGTCAGTTGAGAAAGTGTGACACCGTCTGGCTTCAATAGGGACGTCGTCTTGGAATGGGTCTTGATCGCCTGGTGTAAAATAAAGGGAGACGCCCTTCAGAAATAAGGCGTGACGCCATCATGTTGTAGAACCAAAATCACTTTTGAGCCGTCGCTTGAAATTTTATTAGAAAACATTCTTAGCGACGGCGTCGCCCTTTGGGTTGGGACGCCGTCAGGTGCAAAATTCAGCCTTGTTACTTGACTTTGTCGTTTTCTTCATGTTTTCGCTTCTTTTCGTCCAAATATGCTTGATTCCAGCATTTTGCTTCTAAAAGACCTAAAATGTGAAAACGAACGATTTTAAGCAGTAACTAATATAAAATGTGTCGATTTAGGGCTTAAATGACCCCCTAAAAACCTATGTTTTAAACCCTTATCAAATATCCCTACACTTGGAATTTGCTTGTCATCAATCAAATGTGCTTTTGGCCAATCAATTTACAAGTTAGGGGTCATTTAGAATTGGTTTAGGATAGTTTACAACAAGTACAAGCGCCACAATAGTCATAACATGCACGGAAATTATACACTAGCACCTCACAATTGGTGTTTGGATTCTCTTATCTCTCGGGTTTATATGAAATATAACATGTAAGGAAATGAAAGATAAATACTCACTACCTGGCATAGTACATAGATTACCATAGGCTTGAGAATAGATCAAACCTCAACCGGTTTGGTGTAAGCACCTAGGAATAACTATCTAAGAGGTCTTTACAAAGGGTTATAATGTTAGACTTCGGGTAGGGAACTAAAGGGTTTTGTTGGATAAGGGGATATTTAGTGGTGGCAGGTCAAAAATCTTAAGTTACAAGCATGTAAGACGCGGCGTTGCTAAGCCAAGACACGACTCACTAACACTAAATAACAACTTGAAACAAAATTAAAAGACATAAATTTTAAAACATATACATAAATATAGATGTAGGATGGTAGCCCGTATGTTTTCTCTTTTTTTTCACTTCACTCTTTTTCTATTTTTTCCATTTTTTTTCATACCTTTTTACTCTACCATCCTCTAAGATAACATCAAAATAAAGGGATTTATAAGAGCATCCCTACACTTGAGTTTTTATTTCACTAACACTAAGTGACCCGATTTGAAAAGATGAAAACACTTGGAGTACTTAATTACATAGACAAAAGGGAATTTGAATTTGACGTTCCTTCCCGTTACTCCATAAAATACTACTTTAACCCATGAGTCCCAATCGTCCCAAAACTGTATACAAAAGATATGACTCGACTTAGCAACCATCCAAGTAACTAGATAATTGAACTACAGGTTTAAACAATGATTACAATAATGCACTAAAGATGGGTGCATACAAGGTGGGCTAACGCGATTTGGGTGTAACATTTGGGGGTGGATTGTAAACAATGGTCTTCATTGATATTTCGGAAACCGGAACATCACGAGAACCGCGAAAAGGATAGGCTCTGAAGGGTTAACTAGGGGTATCGTGTACTAAAGATGAGTACATCGCAAGGGTGTGGGAAAAATTACTCAACCGATGTGGATGACGTAATTAAATTACAGGTTTAAAACAAGGGTTATCATAATGCCTTTAATCATTTAGTTAATCCTAACTACACGAATGTAGTCTCACTAGCGATCTCGAAATGCATCACAAAACAAGTTCTAGAATCTATTATACTACCGGTACACTTACTAAGCATTAAAGATGAATGCTTTTATTCCTAAAGATCTAGGGGCGAACCTCACATTTTTGAGGTGGAATTTGAGTGGTATATGGTTTGTGCTAGTCATATAATTCCTATCTATGAGACGCTTTATTAAGACTAAAGTTTAACTCGTAAATGCCATAAAAAAATTAAATTTGGTGCTAAAATTACCCTAACAAATATTTCTCATAATTTATACACAAATTACTAAGGACAAGACAAAAGTCAAGTGAGTGAATAGTTTCTAAGTTCTCGTTTTATTCTTCCTCCCTACACTTAAAACATTGTCCCCAATGTTCCCCGAAAGTATCAATGTTATGATAAAGGAAGGTTAATAAAAGAGAAAGAAACTAGTACTCCCCTGATTAGCTCGGTAGGATATGTATAAAGTTGCTGTTAAATCCTCCTCCAAGAAGAATGAACAAGTAATAAGTGCTCCCATCATGTACTTTTTCTTCTTGTCTAATATAACATGCACACTTATAAGAAAACAAAACGAAACCTCGCATAAAATTGGCGGTAAAAACTACATATATAAAAACAAAACTATACTAGAAAGCAAGTAAGATATAATGCTTGTGGAATGGATGTTTGCAGTTTTTCTGGAAAATTAAGAATTTGAATTTGTTTAAACATTGCTTGGCGTTAAATTAGGGCTTTATCGACTTGGTCAGGTTGTTCTCACAGAAAGGGTTTGGTGCGTTTTCTGGAAAAATTACTTCTTTAAAAACCTAGAAAAATTCCTGCAAAACATCCATTATGACTCAATACAAGCATTTGAATCTAACAAACACACAAATATATACAATTCCAATTATTGATAATCTCATTTTCATGCAAGTTCTTAAAAACATATGTGATCTTCCCTATACTTATCTTTTTGTAAAATACCTTTATATGCAATTAAGACGAGGTTAAAAACAAAATAAAGCATTTCACAAAATAAACATGAGACTAAACAACAATGAAAAAGATATATAAAACACACAAACAAAATGAAAAACAAACAAGCAAACAATTAAAGCCGAAACGAATATCAACATACAAAATTAAACATCCAACATACAAACATAAAATTGTCTCCCGATCATCCTAAGTTATTACAAACCAAATAAAAATTGTTTCATAACACACCATCATTAGAATTGCTCATAATAACACCACAAACAAAAGCGACCAATCAGAGGTCAGGGGCTGTATCATAACGGTACTCATACCCAGGAGGAAGGTGGTCGGTGTACCCATATGATGGGTAGTCCTGCTCTTGGCCAGGGAATGGGTCAATTTGCAGATGGGGCTTAATATGATCACGCATGGAAAGATGTTGCATCTGCCTGACCGTGTGATCGTATGTCCAACTAGCCCTCTGGTCCTGCTGGGCCATCCAAGTATCCATCCTACCCATCCAAGCTCCATGGTATGCCCTCCAATCTCCGCTAGCCATGTGTCTGTAGGGATCAGCGGAGCTACCGGCTCCATCCCCATGTTGCTGCTGCTGCTACTTTTCCTCCTCATCTTCATCGTCGTCTTGCCTTGGGGCCTGCGGGCGAAACCACGCATACGAGCCATCCAAATCCATGATTACATCCATAGCCTTTAGAGACTTGGCCTTTACTACCTTGGGTTCCGCTACAACGTTCAGGTACACCAGAATATCCTCCCTCAAGATGCCATAAGACTCGGAAAGCCTAGTGACGAACATGCCCCCACAAACCCTATTGGACGCTCTCATCCCCCTGGTGGTCCTCAGGTAATCAGCTATCTAGAAAGGGATGTTGCAATACACATCTTGAGCATATATAGAGTAGAGGTAGAACAAATCCGGAAGAGTGACACGATGAGTGGTGTCCTTGCGCCCCGCTATGGTGAAAGCAATGCAGCGGTGCGCGAGCCTAATCTAGGATCTCGGATCTGCGAGGCAAGCGTGCTTCCAGTAACATACCCATGATTAGCTATAGAGTTCCAGAACTGAATGCTCCAAACATCATCCCTAACAGTCAACCCTGACTCAGATTAGTCCTAAAGATGTCACTCGTTATCCCACGAAGAATATAGCCCCACTCTCCAACCAAAACCCAATACTGAACAATCCCACCAAACTCCTCCAAACCTGAACCGAATACCTCGGGCTGTCACATCCCCCCTACAAGTCCCAATGCACATAGAGTAGGAAGCGTGAAATTCACACAAAAGCTCGTTATACACTGGCTCTCGAATCCTGAACAACCTCTCCCACTAAGGATTTGTGAACTTATCCTTCCTAATGCTATCTCGAAAGCCCCTCTCAAGTCCATGATTACGAAGAAAAGCCAAGTCCAGAACTGCACCCGAATCAATGGTTTGGTGGAGTAGCTCATTGTACCGGGTTTGGGCTCCATCCATTTCAAAGAAACCCTAGCTTTTTACGGTCTCCGTGATATTTTCATGCAACCCGGAGGACTGCCCCCTGTTGCGCCTCGATCTTTTGCTCATTTTCTGAAACAAAGAATCAAACAATGGGAACCAATGAGTAGTAAAATAGGAAATAAAATTGCGTCAGGCGGTTCTGACGGCGTCACGCCGGCGGGCTGACGTAGTTGTGGTCAGGAAATTTCAAATCCGACATTTGCGAGGGAAAAATCAAAGGTTTTAAACCATATTCCTTAACCTAAACACCCCCGAAAGGGTGGAATGGCGAGGTGGTTTAGTCACCAAGCTTTTCAAAACTCCTCACAAGATCTAACCTACATGCTAACACTACCAATCGGCTAATCTATTGTTTAATTAACAAGATTCATGGACGATGCAGGTTTGCTGACCAGGTTTTAATATTTATAAAGTCTCGTTTACCTATGGTCCACCTTATGCACTCACGGGCAGTGTACCCGATCGTGTGTAGTGTAGTAATCGGTAAAACCGAGGTAGTCCCAAGAGCTATGTGAGCGGATTCTAATTAAGTCTAGATGTCGCTGGTTTTAACTAGTTTATAGTAGAAATGATTATGAAACTAAGAAACAAGAAATAAATACGAAAAGTAAATAAAGTTGTGATCAATAAAGGGAAAGTGTGCTAACCTAATTACTCATCCTATCATGTAATGTTCACGTTTTACTACTTCCAATTGATTCAAGTGGGGTTTAAGTCGCCGGACAACATTTGGTCAATTTGTCCTAACCTATCAACAAAGGCTTCCACCCGAGGTCAAGATTCTACCCTTGATAGTCGAGTTGTTTTTAGTCGCCTAAGCCAAGTCATTAAGTACCCTACATGCAAGATACGAAATAATAAGTGCCCGGGCGCTAGCATCTTAGATACTCATCTCTAACTTCTTAAGTTCATACAAACGACCGATGATCATTTAGTCAGTTCGTACAAGCGAGGAAGGGTCGTTAGTTGGTCAATTCTTACCCTCCCCAACTCTACCTAACTACTTAGGGTCAGTTGGTCAATTCTCCTAAGCAAATAGATACGACCGCCATTAAAAACTACCGTAACTACCAATGAACTATGCATGCATACACTAGAAACAATTATACAGAAGCATGAAAACGTAAATAAAACATTCAAGGAATCATAACTAGGCTAGCACCAAAGGTGCTTAGCCGATCATATTAAAAGAACAAAGAATTCAATGTTTAACAAAATGAAATACATGAATCGAAAGTAAAAGATAAAATGATCGCTAATGCTTATAGTTAGGGAGTGATTTCTCCCTTCGAGATGGCTCTGTATGCTCCGAATGATCTGCCTTTGGAACCCTCTTCACGTTCTCTGCCTTTGAGTTGTGAGTAAATGATGTGAAATGCAGAAATTAGGGTTGGTATTTATAGGCACAATCTAGTTACGGCGTAACTTGAGTTGAGAGTTACGTCGTAACTTGAATAATTCCTCAAATAATGCTCTCGGTAAGTAGGTTACGGCGTAACACTTGGGAAAGGTTACGCCGTATCTTCAATCTGAGGTTACTTTTGCTAAGATTACGCCGTAATCCTTGAGGAGTTACGGCGTAGTTGATGGAGGCGCAAAACATTTCTTAGTTGATTTGATTGTGCAACCTTAGTTGGGAGTTACGCCGTAATTGCCTTTAAGTTGGTCTTCTGAGTCAACGCACTAGCTATGGCGTAATGTGAGAGAGTGAGTTACATCGTAGCTTATTCACAATTGGCATACTATCATAAATATTTAATAAACTCTTCAAATCCGCGTCTCATAAGGTCCAATGCTCGTAATTTACCTGAAAGTGAAATATAAAGGAATACAAGCGTAAATCCATATAAATGATATAAAATACGAGCATTATCAGGAGAAATTGACACTTAAAATTCAAGATTATTTGATCTTATCAAATATCTCCCCACTTGAACTCTACTTGCCCTCAAGTAGACCTTATTAGAAATTTTTCTAAAAAGATATCCCCCATTACCTGGAAGAAATGAGTTTAAAAATCCCTTATGCTAGAATAAATCAAAGCCGAACACCTCACGAAATGGGAAAAAAACACTCAAATTCTCTCAACTATTCTAAGTGTCAATTTCGGGGTGATCACTCAAAGCACAGTCATAGCATGTATTTTATCATAAGCTTGGCGGTTACACAAATCTCCACCACTAGAGTTAAGGACTAAACAATTCTTGAAGGCAATATGGGTAGACACAACATGGGTTAAGGGTGAAATGTCATTACTAACATGTCACGGAAAAGTGGACAAAATCAATGATACATGACCAAGTCCATGGCCAAGACACCAAAGATTTCTCGCTTCATCACCTAGACACGCTTCATGACTAAAGGGTAGGATAAGACATGGGAAATAATTGGTGTAAAATAAAAATAACGAAGCAAATAGTCCTAACCTATAACCAAGTTATCACTGCCTTCCGTTCATCCAAAGTTCAAGATTTAAGGTGAAGAAACCAGATCATGATCAAATCAAGTAGATGTGCCATTAGCGGACATCATGATGGCACATTACCTGTTCTTCAACTATTGGCGCAATAATTACCAACTCAATTCTTCAAATGTGACCGAGGAGGCCTCCTCAATGCTTAATCTTTGATGAGCTCCAATAACAGTGCTTATAACATTGCACTTTACAATAAACAATAAACTACTACTATTTTTTTTGAATCATAACATAACATCCCCCCACTTGAGAGGAACAAATAATGAGAATCTGGGGGGTCTTCAATGATCTTCAAATATAAGTCTTTGACGAAAGCGTGATTTACGAACCTCTCTACTTGAACCTTGAACTTAGGCAAACAATGACTTCCAGATCACAAATTAAGACTACACGGTAGGCTAAGGCGAATGGGTGTAACGAAACAATATATATTGGGTGAACAAAATGAAAGAAATGGCTCAGACGGGTGTATCTAGGGGAATCATGCACTAAGGGTGAGTGCAACAAAAGGGTTTAACATGGGGGGTCGAAAAGTCGAGGTGACTAATCGATAGACACACAAGGATAGGCTATTTGGGTGATAATCCTAAAATATTGCCTTCTCAAACTGATTATTCCATATACATTAAGCGAACTCAACATACCTCGTCTTTGGTCTCGAAATGATGCAAAGGCCAAGTTTTAAAGTTTACAAGCTACTGGCACACTCATAGTTTGGCGGATTTGAACGGATAAGGCTAATCTCACCATAAAATATCAAGGGTTATAATGTGCTCGGCTAAGGTCTAATCTAGTTAGGTTAAGAAAAACATGTCAAAATTTTAAAAATGGCATAATTTTTCAAAATAAACTAGAAAAAAGAGGGCAATTAAGTTCAAGTAATAGTTCTACTTCCGTCCCCCCACTTGAGATGTACAAAGTCCTTTTTGTACTAAACGTTAAACAAATGTGAAGAGAAAGTAGAATTAGAGAGAGAACTTCCCTGAAATTTTCTCCTTAAAAAGAAAGAAGGCCCACGAAGAGAATCGTGCCTTTGCTTAAGCATCCACGAGCAAACTTCATTCCATGAAATCACACTAACCAACAAGCATAATTCTAAAAAGAAAAAGAAAAACAAAAACAAATCTAACTCACATTCGTAGGAATCACGGTTGCATTTATCATATGCAACAAGTAGCTTTAAACCACTTGGTGTCCTAAGTGGACAAGTGTAGTCTCGTGAGGGCTTACAGGGAACATACCCATAAAGTTCATTTAAAAACTAATACAAGGTCATTGTGTTAATATAGGAAAAGGCAGAGCTGCAGGGTAATTACGACGTAACCCTAACGAGGAGTTACGCCGTAATTGAGGTAAAACCAGGCAATTGGCTACTGGAGAATAGCTACGGTGTAACCATATAATTGGATTATGCCGCAATGGTTTATGCCTTGGAGAGAATCGCTACTGAGGATACGTTACGGCGTAACCATGAGGACGAGTTACGCCGTAACTATTGGACAGAACATGTCCCTGTTTTAGTCACTTGTGAATTCTTCTCCAATTCCTGCAAAAATGTTAAAAACACAAAACCCAACAAAAAATGAAATAAAAGAAATAAAAAGGATAATTAGGGTTGTCTCCCGAAAGAGCATTTTTCTTTTTTACCGAGTCTTTAAGTTAGACTCAAGGCCATGGGCTAAAAATGTTTGTTCGTCATTTCGTGGATGTGGCAATCTCCACGCTGAATCCAACTGATGAGATTCTCGTCCCGCTTATAATCCGTGCCAAGCTCTAAGCAACCCAAATAGAATTTTTTGATTTTTTGGTATGGGTGATTAATCCTGTTGGCTTTGTCTTCGTTACTTACGTCAGGAAGTGGCCGAGCATGGCTTAATTGCCTCTTTGTCCACCTCTTAAAGTTCTTCTTAGTTCTTGGCATTCTGAAGACTGTTTTATCATTGCCAATTTTCAACCACACCAGTCATTCCTTTTCATTCCCATCAAGACTAGATAATTCCTAGAAGGTTTTCCCAAAATTACACCAGAGAGTCCGTTCTCCACGAATTCACTAGTGTCATCTAATACCACAAAATCGACCAAGAAGGTATGTGTTCGGACAAAGACATGAACATTCGTTGCGATCCCCAGAAATTTATTCCCTTTATACTCCAATTATTTTACCATAACTTGATTGTAACATTCTTTTGATATGATGTTTACTGCGGACTTCGTGTCAATGAAGGGATGGAAGTCGATGAACCCTATCTTACATGAAATTTGAAGGTTATAAGTGTTCTGATGATGAATCCGAGTTCCCATCTCATAAAACATAGGTCGGTCTGATCGCGAAAAAGTTTCCTCAGAATTGTTGTGCCAAGGGACCATGTCGATGTCACTAGAAAATTCGTCGGCACTGATTCCCAAACTCTCCTCCTCTTCTTCAAAGTTAACAAATACATTAAAATCTTTGCCCGAAGCGATATTTTTAGGATTTGAAGGAGTCTTTGGAGCTTCACTTAAAAATTCTTCCAAGGCACTACCAAAATCGCCGTTAGGGTCAATTGCACAAACCTTCTTAGGGATGGACAAAAGTTCATTTGATCTGAATGTAGCAATTTCCCCATTAGCTTCAAGCATCATCTTCCGAGCAAAGACATCAACTTTCGTATAGGCAGTAGCGAGCATGTGCCTACCTAGAATGATTGGTGTCCTATTATCTTCAGCAATATCTAGGATAACGAAGTCCACCAGGAAGAGGAACTTGTTAATTTTTACTAATACGTTTTCTACAATCCCCAAATGTGATTGCATGGATCTATCCGCCATTTCTATGTTCATTTTACCCGGCTTAAGACTTCCGATCCCCATGCGTAAGAACATTGAATGAGGCATGATGCTAATGCTTACCTCAAGATTAGCCAAGGCATTACAGATGTTAAGATTCCCAATTAGGCAAGGGAGAGTAAAGCAACCTGGATCTTTTTTTTTTGTGTCAGTTCATTTCTTAAAATTGCCGAACACCGTTCATTTAGTTAAACTGACACCGTCTCATCGAGGACATTCTTCTTATCACTTAATTCCTGCAAAACATGATTAGGATTAGTTCTAAGGGAATTAATTAAAGGGATGTTTACCGGAAGAGCTCCAATATCATGAAGTAGGAGTTTCTCCTTTTTAATCCTCCTTTTGACCTTATCGGAGAAGGTAGTTGGCTCCTCATAAACTGTCTCAATTGTTACTGAATTGAAAATTTCTTCATCTCGCTTATCAAGATAATCAGTAATGGCTTTTGAGCATAAGTCCACTTTCTTTTCTAAGCCTTTGATCCGTTCATCATGAATTCTAAGGGAAGATACCGTGCTCTCAACAAATTCTCTCGTCATTTTTTCTTCCCTCTCGTCATGTTTCTTTAATTCTTTAATGTGATTAAGAATCATCTTTTCCAAGTTATTTTCAACCTTGGTCCCAAATAAACTTTTTACTTCTGCTACCCTAAAAGCTTCATTCTCATTAGCCCTCTCCAGTCTCCTCTTTTTAAACATTGCTCCATAATCATTTTCCTTCTTGGTCAAGGTTTTCATTACCTAGTCTTTGGAAATTATCCTTGGGTCCATAACCGGTTTCCACATGCCATTTGTAGCAATGATCAGATATCCGTCGAATAGACTCCAAATCCTGGTTGGGTGTCATGCCTGGAATAGGTCTATGTGAATCGAGAAGTTGACGGGTCTCGACGTTAATGCCTCTATAGAAAACATAGATAATTTGGTGCTTATTGGTCATGAGTAGAACGCGATAAGCTCATTGTATCTTTCCCTTACTTGATACAATGATTCTTCACTCCCTTGAACGAACTGATGGATATTACTAAGAATCTTAGCAATTTTCAAAGGAGCGGTTGTTGAACAAACTCTCTCCCGAGTCGATCTCACGTTCCCTTGCATTTGATAGGGAGTCTACTAAACCACCTTTTAGCTGTTCCCGTGAGAGTCATAGGGAAATTTTTTCTTGTAACAGAATACCTAGAAACATTCCGGATGCTATAAAAAGAAGACAAATAAAGAACTTCTTCCACATGATCTTGCACATATTCATTCTTGTCTCCTGAAAACTGTAGCTCATATAATTCCCGGATGAACTGGTCTGGAATGGAGAATTCCCCCATTTCAGAGTCTTGCGTGAAGCTCTTTGACAGTTTATGTTGGTTTGCACCAGATACTGTTCCATTGTTAGCCCTTCAACATCAACTTCCTCAATTGCTTCGGGCTCAACGATAGATTGATCTGACTCGTAAAATGAGAAGATATTATAGATAGGAATTGTAGCAACTCGTAAATTTTAATAAGGCAAAATGACTAATTTGCCCTTTGACTTTGACTTTTGACTATTTGACTTCTACTGTAACATAAAAGCAAATACTGTAACTAGTAGTAACCGGTAATTTCTCAAGTTAAATAATTCACTCTGTTTTGAATTATTATACTCTGAACATTTTTTTGTTCACCTTTGGCTATAAATAATTATTTAAAGTTGTGACTTTAATAATTACAAAGTTTAATCGTGTACTTTCCCGTGGTCAACACAAGACTACGATAAGTCTAGGTGTTCAAAATACTCTACTTTCACCAATAGTCATATTTTATATGAACTATTGCCACTTTGTTATTTTTACGTAAACATGTTACTTCTTACGTAATACGCGTGCTCAAACCTACGTCATTAGGTTTTAACGACATAGATACACCCTATTAGACTTATCACACCTTTAATATACTTAGTTGGAGTATATTGATAAGTTTTGATATTTTTGTAAGTATTACATTTTTATGTTACCCGATTTTAAGTTTCGCGACCTAAGGGCTTAACGTTAGCAATTACCGAGACCAAACTACACCATTTATACTCTAATATTATTAATAATAGACAAGATGATAATCATGTATATCTCTTATACGTGCAAAATTTTGTTTCAAATTGCAACACTTAACTTTTCTGGGAAATTTAATCATACAAACTTCACACATGGTGACACAACTAGTAACTTGCACCATGCAACATGCAACATCACCTTTAACGTGTTATCCATTTAGCAAACGTGTAATCATGTAACAAAATTCAAATATGACAAGCAACCGTTAAAAGTACGTGTTAAGCATAACATATCACACGTCATGCAATTTTTCCTTATCATGCGATTACCAATGATTTGTTAATCTTAAATCTTTACACGTTGCCTATCTTGCAACATGCCAACTTGCTAGGGAATACCACTCATGCATATATGTGTTATCCGTAGAAATCTAACCTTAATATGTGCAAGCATATTGGTTATCAACACTCGTGCCCCATAACATGCAACACCACCACTTTTGATTTCTAGCTACAAGATTATACACCAAACTTGTAGGTTTTGGTGGTATAACTAGTTCTTGGTTTATTATCTTCAAACAAGTCTTTGATTCCATGGTTGAAATAGAAGATATTCTAGGAGATAATCAAGGGTTCAAGGGCTGAGATAAAGAGAATTCTTGGGAGGTTAATAAAGGTTTTAATCAAGTTTGGTTAAAAGGTTGAAGACAAGGATTGAAGATTGAAAGGGGTTTAGGCTTGATTGTTCTTGTGACCATTCAACCTAAGTCTTGTAAGAAAATTGTTTAAATTTCTTGTCATTCAATATGGTTGTAATAATATTTATTGGATGTAATTTGATATAAGTAGTATATGTAATAGGGCATGATTGATGTTGTACATGAAGTTTGTAACATGAAAAGAAGCTAAAACAAGCTTTAGGTAGGTTTTATGAGTTTGAATTATGCAACAGTCTCAAAGATTGATTAAACTGATCATCTCAGTAAACTTTGAGGTTAATTCATTAAGATAGGCTTGTAGATCTATGTCTTATGGTCATTTCTCCGGGTGGCGCACCTCATAACTCATCCCGATGAGTAAATGAGAGCCAAAATGGCAAAACATGTCAAAATCTGCACACCATATTTCATTTAAGAAAATCCCATGGTTCTGTTCATTTCTGGAAGTCGACTCAGTTTTATGAAATGTAGCTAAGACCTAAACTTGAATTTTGACGAAAGCCGCGCATCAAAACAAGTTGTAGGACTCAACTTATGGTCGTTTTGGCAGGACTGAATGTGCAGTCAAACTTTCTGCAATTAAATATAAGTAATAACTTGTTATTAGACTATTGATATAAGTAAACTTTAGAATTTGGACTTGATTAAGTTTGAGAAGCTGTAAGAGGAAGTAAAAACTAAAACTTGGGCTTTTGAACCACTTAAAAAAGACTTATGGTTAAAAAGTTATAGGCAAATGAAGATGACTAGAGGTAAATATGTTGTTGGATCAAAAAGTTGCGGATACGATTTTAAAACGCGATTTAAACCCTTTTCGGTCGAATCAGCAAAAGTTTAAAACACGAAAGTTGCTTCGGAATGATTTTTTTCTACCAAAATTCAGGGCACATAGTGAAAATGAACGAAAAGTCTTAAAAACAGCAAAAACTAAACGGACCTGTTGTTGACTAGAAAACAACCATGGCTAAGAAACCTTAGTGTATTTTAATCCTTTGAAGCCGAAACGAAGCCAAGGTTAAGCAGAGGCTATTGTCTTAAGGTCTTTAAACTTAGACATAACCATAGGAATGACCTTGAATATCATCTCAAGTTGTTTAAACATATATTAGCCACACGGCTAGTTTGGACTTAATGGTCGATTCTTATTTTAAAGCTTGGTTCATTGGGTTAGACTTTGCTAGACTTTGACAAACTAAGTAAATGACCATATGGCATGTTAAACTACTTCACGACACACAACTTATATCATCATATCGTCACACAAGTCAATCAATAGTCTTTGACGAAACACAACACATGTTTTATATAACATTTGTCTCGTCAAATACTTACTTATAAATGATAAGTACTACAATAGTAGGGAATTTCATTATCATAAAAAGGCCTCTTCGGGGTGTCGTATCGACGAGTTGTGGATTTATGATTTAAAGTGTCCTGGCTCCTCATACGTTCACTACCGCGACCTCTTGATTTTGATAGCCAACAATGGTGCGAGGTTATTTATAAAAGGGCTATATGCCAATCAACACTTAAGGGATACCTCAACTTAAGATTCATGTACAACATCATATTGAAAGCCAACATACTACATATACTTGTACACTTATATCGTACACTATACTAAAACGCGATTATATGCTTTCGTAGGTAATCGTTAAAGATCGTGATCTTGTCATACTCTACCGTTGATAAACATTATATCGTTACACTCCTTGTGATCACTACAGTGAGTTTCATAGCCCCAGCTTTTGTTTAACTGTTTTATAAACTCTTTTGGGGGAGATACATGCTACTGCTTTTACTACATGCTAAAATGCTTTATTATGGACAATTACTTGCAAGTTGAATGCCTTGACTGTATTATTGCATACCACTAAGTTGTTTTTGCATGCCACTAAGTTGTTTTTGCCAAAAGTCCCCAACATCATGGACCACTAATCAGGGGTGGCGCAAATATTGTGGATAGGCTATCAGATTGACAAACCCGTCTATGTTATCGAAATAACAAGGCACTATATTTGAGATTATCTAGGTATAAGGCAAAATACCTACCGAGGCAAGTTACTTATATATATATATATATATATATATATATATATATATATATATATATATATATGATATATATACAATATCGGTCAGTGAGTGCCATGAGCTTTGAGCAATAATAACTTTCAAGAAGATAATTATACACATTGCAATTATACTACAAACTATATTGTCCACTACTGTTTTTACTAAAATTGAGATCTTGTGATCAAACTATTGTACTTACAAACCTATGAACTCACTCAACCTTTGTGTTGATACTTTTTAGTATGTTATCTCAGGTTCGAAAGAAATTAGCTGGCATGGCATGTGAAGGCGCACGGAAAATATTTTGAAGAAAATGCATATATTATCATTCGAAAAACTTTACAACTTTTATGTTGTACTTTTTATGATTGTACAAACTTGTGGGACCAGTTTGTAAAAACTCGATATTTTAATCGAATGATAATTGATTTCAAACGCCTCATTTAGAGTCGTTTTCGTAACTTGCGTGAACTATGAAGTAATACCCCAGTGACATAATCTTCCGCTGCGATAATTTTGGGGGTGTTACAGATTGGTATCGGAGCTTCAGTTATAGAGAACCAGGTTTCATTTAAAACTAGGCTATAACTACATCTTACATTAAACTCGTATCACTCATTGCTGTCTTCAACATTCCGTGCGCCATGCCTACTCCTTAACATAATACTATGTTATTTATATAAAGACTATTTATATAAACGATTGACTAAACATGACTGCACATGCCTATTCCAAGGCATTATGGCACAACCGGATATCCCTGATCATATACATTTTTGTGATCTACGACAGACATTGTAGTTGATACAATGGTCTCATCATTATTAAGACATTGTAAGTATGCAATGGTCTTCCTTATATCTCAAACATAGTGAGATACACAGTTAACATAGACATATTTCAGGCATCGTGAGATACACAATTGGCCTAAATATATCTCAGACAATAAGAGATACACAATAGTTTTATCTATTTCTCAGACATTGTGTGTTGCGCAATGGTCTCACTGGTATTTCTCAAACATTGGGAGAAAACTATTTCATAACTATGAACTCATCGACTCTCTTGAACCCTATGTCGATTTTCTCTGATTATTTTACTCCTCATCGTCTTCGAAGATGAGTGTGAACATTCATTCCATACTCTTGGAACACTTACGAAGTCTCATAATACACCACCTTGTAACTCATCGATTAAGTATGAGTGTTGTGTCAGAAATTCTTAAGTAGGATGATTTGGAATATCCTTATTTAAATGGACTGGGACGCCTTTTCATTTAAATAAAAAATTGTAAATCTCCGAACCATAAGTTTATGATTTCTTACTTACATAAATTGGGACGCTTCTTTAAGTAAGTAACGAATTATAAATGAGTGGGCTTATTTGTATCCGATATGACATGAGTATGAACTCGAGTTCGAGAATCACTAGTATTCTTTGAAAAGGTCTGAAAACGATAGTGTTTTACCACTCGACAAAAATCTTAAGACCTCATTTGAATAACCTAAGTTCAGTCTTAAGTTATCACTTTTTCTGTTACAAATCCTTACAAACATGAACCGGTTGTTGAGCTAACAAAATTCGTTAAATTTAATTGAAACCTGATCTGATAGAATCAGATGTTTCAAGAACATAGTTGAAACCCGACCTGATAGAATCAGATGTTTCAAGAACATAATTGAAAACCGACATGATGGAATCAGATGTTTTAAGGACATAATTCGGTTGCCATGGACTTGATTATGCACGAGTCGAATAAGTCAAAGTATTCCATATTATTGAGCTAACGAGCTTGTTACACTTAGTTCAGTCTCGAACTAACAAACTGGGTACGATGTCCCATTATCCATCACATAAGCTTTCCCATGAGCTCTTTCGATTTGTTGGCTATTATTTTGGGAACTCTATTTCTTGAAATGTTCTCACTTTCCACATCCCATCACCGTTTGTTACTATTGTCGTTACTATTGTTATTTTGCTATTGTTAGATCCTTGAGCAGTCTAAGCTCGCATAACTTGATCCACTAGGTTATGAGACATATGAATTGTTTCATCTAGTGTGAGTGATCAAACGAAGTTTCGTTCTCTTAAATACTGAGTAGAAGTTCTCAGATGAACTTTTCCCATAACATCTCATTGGTTGGGACCATTACTGGGCACATTATTGCCAACGCTTGAAAGCGGCGAATATAAGTTGTAATATCAACACCACTGACAGCAAGGAAACTTCACCTTCGTTTCTTGCACCTCATTTCGAGGGCTATACTTCTTGAATTATAACTTCTTCAACTTAGCCCAAGAAATCTTGTGAGTATTCTCAATACTAATAGATTGAGTAACAACATTTTACCATGACAAAGCATCATTCAGAAGCATGCTTGCGGCATATTTGACTTTGCAATCTTTAGCACAATTGCTGATTAGAATTTCTGAGCTTGCCGCTTACGAAATCCTTGTAAGTAATCTAGTACAAGATTCACTTCCTGGCCCCGCAATATTAGGCCACACATTATCGCCAGAAAGGTTACACAGATGTAAGCGTTAACTTTCAAAATATCATACTAGGATTAAGGTTTTGTTGAAAGCCTCATTGCGGTAAGGTATGATTCGTTTGGGGAAATTAGAAAAACCAAACTTAAGATATATTGGACTTTATACGATATTAGCAAGAATTGGCCTGGTAGCTTACAGACTTGAGCTACCACTCGAACTTAGCAGTGTACACGCCGCCCTTCGTGTGTGCATTCTGAAGAAGTGTCATACTGATGAGACACTCCCTATTTCTCTGGAAGGGATCCAGATTGATTAACGTTTGATCTTATCGGAAAATCTACTAAGATCACGGACCATGAAGTCAAATGACTTAAGAAATGTCGCATTCCTATTTTCAACACCCAATGGAACTCGAGAAGAGGTCCTGAATTCACGTAGGAACGTGAAAATGAACTCAAATATACCGTCAGTAGATAACACTCACTGACTACGTGGCCAGTTCCATGCAATACCCTCACCTCTTCTCGAGAACATCATTAACTCATAACACGAACTAAATCATGAGGACATGATTCCGTAATGGAGTGGAGGCGTAGCAACTCGTAAATTTTCATAAGGCAAAATGACTAATTTGCCCTTTGACTTTGACTTTTGACTATTTGACTTCTCTTGTAACATAAAAGCAAATATGTAAGTAGTAGCGGTAATTTCTCAAGTTAAATAATTCACTCTGTTTTGAATTATTATACTCTGAACATTTTTTTGTTCACCTTTGGCTATAAATAATTATTTAAAGTTGTGACTTTAATAATTACGAAGTTTAATCGTAAAACTTTCCTCGTGGTCAACACAAGACTACGATAAGTCTAGGTGTTCAAATACTCTACTTTTCACCAATAGTCATATTTTATATGAACTATTGCCACTTTGTTATTTTTACGTAAACATGTTACTTCTTACGTAATACGCGTGCTCAAACCTACGTTATTAGGTTTTAATGACATAGATACACCCTATTAGACTTATCACACCTTTAATATACTTAGTTGGAGTATATTGATAAGTTTTGATATTTTTGTAAGTATTATATTTTTATGTTACCCGGTTTTAAGTTTCGCGACCTAAGGGCATAACGTTAGCAATTACTGGGACTAAACTATACCATTTATACTCTAATATTATTAATAATAGACAATATGATAATCATGTATATCTCTTATAGGTGTAAACTTTTGTTGCAAATTGCAACACTTAACTTTTCTGGGAAACTTAATCATATAAACTTCACACATGGTGACACAATTAGTAACTTGCACCATGCAACATGCAACATCACCTTTAACGTGTTATCCATTTAGCAAACGTGTAATCATGTAACAAAATTGAAATATGACAAGCAACCGTTAAAAGTATGTGTTAAGCATAACATATCACACGTCATGCAATTTTTCCTTATCATGCGATTACCAATGATTTTTTAATCTTAAATCTTTACACGTTGCCTATCTTGCAACATGCCAACTTGCTAGGGAATACCACTCATGCATATATGTGTTATCCGTAGAAATCTAACCTTAATATGTGCAAGCATATTGGTTATCAACACTCGTGCCCCATAACATGCAACACCACCACTTTTGATTTCTAGCTACAAGATTATACACCAAACTTGTAGGTTTTGGTGGTATAACTAGTTCTTGGTTTATTATCTTCAAACAAGTCTTTGATTCCATGGTTGAAATAGAAGATATTCTAGGAGATAATCAAGGGTTCAAGGGCTGAGATAAAGAGAATTCTTGGGAGGTTAATAAAGGTTTTAATCAAGTTTGGTTACAAGTTTGAAGACAAGGATTGAAGATTGAAAGGGGTTTAGGCTTGATTGTTCTTGTGACCATTCAACCTAAGTCTTGTAAGAAAATTGTTTAAATTTCTTGTCATTCAATATGGTTGTAATAATATTTATTGGATGTAATTTGATATAAGTATTATATGTAATAGGTCATGATTGATGTTGTACATGAATTTTGTAACATGAAAAGAAGCTAAAACAAGCTTTAGGTGGGTTTTATGAGTTTGAATTCTGCAACAGTCCCAAAGATTGATTAAACTGATCATCTCAGTAAACTTTGAGGTTAATTCATTAATATAGGCTTGTAGATCTATGTCTTATGGTCATTTCTCCGGGTGGCGCACCTCATAACTCATCCCGATGAGTAAATGAGAGCCAAAATGGCAAAACATGTCAAAATCTGCACACCAGATTTCATTTAAGAAAATCCCATGGTTCTGTTCATTTCTAGAAGTCGACTCAGTTTTATGAAATGTAGCTAAGACCTAAACTTGAATTTTGGCGAAAGCGGCGTCAAAACAAGTTGTAGAACTCAACTTAA
>OU343224.1:268263274-268345616 GCA_910596185.1 Chrysanthemum makinoi
AAACAAAACAAACAAAAATAAACAACACGCCCCCACAAATATTTCTGTTCTTCACCCGATTGTGAAAATAAGAAAACCAAGCGCATTTACAATCTACAAAACCTGTAAAAAAATTAATGGAATAATTTCAGTGATTAATTTAGTTAAATACAAGATATGAACAGAGCAAGACAGCAAGCATCTAAACTTCGGCTCTGCAATGAATGAGAATATTTAAGCAAATGTTTCGGAATCTGCAACTAAAATGTTTCACGAACTTTTATAATTTCAAAGTGCAGATTCCTAAACATTTCAAATGTACATATTTCTTATAAACCAAACAGTTAACTCAGATGAATCAAAGCATTAGATTAAAACAAAAGATATTAGCCTACAGTTCTACCCCAACAGCCTTCGCCTAGCTGCCCATAAATCTTTCTGATCAGATAGGATCAATCCACACAGTGACTAAAACACAAGAAACGAAAACTGTTTCCATGCCTGTGCAGCGAAATATACATCATAATTTTAGTCCAGAAATGCATTTCGTTTAATCTATTAAAAGGCAAGTATCTTGACATGTATACTGAACCTTATCATGTTAAACAAGTGTGATATTATGTAGCAGCAACAGGTTTTCTCAATTACAAAATGGCTACAGCGACGGTCAGCTACTTTCAAGTTTAAAGTTAAAAGCCATCTAAATTTCATATTCTTATCAAATCTATTAGCAACACTAACAACGTGATATAGGAAGCTCAATGAAAAGCAACTCTGTAGAAAAAGTATCATCCCACCACCGTGAGATGAGACTAGGAATCTAGGATCATAATCTTATTCAGAGTTGAAAAAAACGCTCATATTCCATAGTTGCATATGAACAATCAGCCTAAAAAGATACCAATCTTTTGTACTTAGTAACTTGTTAATGTACCCATGCAGAAACAAACTAATAACATTTTACTGAAGTGGGAACTTTGAGTTAAATGGTATTAGTACTTACAGCTTGGCTTAATAAATCGAAAGTTACTAGCAAACAGCAACTAATCAAAGTGTAAAAAATTAAAAATTAACATGTTTTGCAATGTAAAATTAATAATCACTTAAAGACCCTTCTAAGAAACTCAACTCAAATCAAGTACTGCACAGCTATCTGATTATCATGCCATATATGTGCTATAAGCTTGAAGCAATTAGTAACAAAAACAAGATGTAGTCACTCTCAAATAAATGGGTAAACAGATGAGGTTTTCCTCTTCAGGTTACCCGCTGAGGACAGAGTCTTTGACTCACATGTACACGGCCTAACCGGGGTATCCTGTGACCGTTTTCGAACCCTGTCCACATAGCCATGTTTACCTAGTGAGATTTGAACCTGAGATCTCTTGTGAGAACATCAGGAAGCCAGACCACTAGGCCACCTTGGTGGTAGTTTCACTCCCAATTTTTTTTAACAAATTTCACTCCTAAATAAACAGAATAAAATATATATACAGATAAAGGATAGTCAAACTTACTTGAATACCATATAGCTATGAGCAATGACTAAATCATATGGTGCTTTTCATAAGTGCAAAAGATAAGCAAGGAAATCTCTAAATGTTCCATGACCGTAGTTTTTGAGACCCGACTGAACAATGGTTCCAGACGGAAAGAGGGAACACCGGTCTGCCACCGCTTGACATCATACATGTCATTCCACGCCTGAACTATTTCATCAATTTTGAAACTAAGACCTGCATTTGGCCGTGTTCAAGAGTAGTATAAGGTTATACTCAGAAAAAATAAACCATCAGTGGATACATGCAGCTCTTATACTTAAAATGCAATGGGCAAAACCCATTTCTTATTTGCTCATTATCGCTTGACTATATAATCATCACTTGAAAGGATCGTTTAACTATTTATTTTGGGTCAAAATAGAAAATACTTTCACTTCATTTTTAAGCTTATTTCTCCTCCCACAAAAAAGCCTTAAACGGCTTATTACCTTTGTGAAATATACAATAAAGCTCCCAAAATAAGCTAACCCAAACACCCCCTTAGAACGGTGTTGCAAGTCCAGTGACCAAATTAGAAATAAAGGGGAGGGTGTGTGCTATTTATTGCAAATTTACCATTTTTTATTACTCTTAATTTTGTATGTGTAATTACCTTCAGAAGCTGTTCCATTGGAGCAATGATTCTTTATGATAACTGCTAAATCTGTTGTTGATACTCCAGCAAGCTCAAACTTTTCAACCGCAGCTGCCAAAGACTCTTCCCATGCTGACAAGTCCATCTTAAATTCCACAACAGATCGCCAGAAGCAAAGCAAACCCACAAGATATAAATCTGAGATCTTAAGTGTGCAGCTTGCTCTGCAGCTTCATCAGCAGACACATCTTTTAACAACCCTTCCAGTCCCAAATTTACTAAGTCGTCCTTATACTTATCGTACAAACTAAGTCCATTTAACCGTTGTTCCTCCAACTCTTCCCAAATCTGCATTCCATGTTCCATGCTATCCTCTGCCTTATTGTATAGATCCAATATTTTTGTAGAAGGTCCCGCCTCTAAAGTAGTATTGGTTCCAAGTGCATAGCTCCACGTAAGCTTTGCTTGTTCAAATTGCTGCTGCCCGAAGTGCAGAAATCATAGAAGTCGGGTTTGATCTTTATCGACTCTTGGTATTTTAGCCCTGCTTTTACATATTCCTTTTCTGCCCATTCATATCCTTTTTTCACTTGCTCTTGTACCAATTCTTTCGTTCCATCTTCCGCAAAGACTACCCACTTCCTCGCTTTGTTCATATGAACATTCCCTAGATTAAACAGTCCTAGAGCAGCCATTTCTTGGAACTTACCACCAGCAATATCGAAAAGCTTTTGTGCACTTTCGGTTGTAACAGTTTCTTCAATTGCTTCTGAATACAGTTCCATTCCTAGCTCATGAAGATCCAAATACGAATCAGATTCAAATCCCACATGCTCTTTAAACAGCCTAGCAAAGTTGACAATCCAGTCCTCTACACAGGTTGTAACTTTCTCCACTTCCCTAATTTTTCCAACATTTCCGTTCTCAGAAACACTAGATATGAAGCTATTAGCCTTGGGAAAGCCGTCACTTGAGAAACCCTCGTAAGAAGGCTCTTTCTCTGAACTAACTTCTACTAAGTACAGTTTAAGAGTACCTTGAGGATCAGTTGAAGCCTCAGCCATTCTCAACTCGGCAGTAGTTGTGATGGTGATCAAATCTTCTTTATCTTTTATACTTAATAAGCACACCCTCTAAGGTAGGAAAACGATCCCAAACTATCTCCCTAACCACGCCAATGTTACATCAATAGGTACTTGTGCCGACCTTATGATCATCAAGTACCAATTTCACTGTTTTCTTTCACAATTTTTCTTCTTAACGCTATTTTATCCTCAACAACTACCTTCTTCTCATCCACTTGATCAACCCTCTTGTCCTTACCTCTCCTACCTTTGTTATATTTCACTTTTTCGACCCTAATGTCCTTAGCCTCTTCAACCTTATTTTCTTTGACTTCTACACTTTCAACCTTTTCTGCACCGACTTTTTCTTTCTCTTTTTCTTTTCTTTTTCAACCCTATTATTCTTCTCTTTTCTTCTCTTTCACCACTTTGACTACAGACGGTCATAATATAATCTATTCTAAAACCTCTTCCCATTTTCAACCTTTTCAATAATAGCCCCTTTCACCACTCAACCTCAACGCAGAGTCAAATTATTCGCTCCATCCCCAAAACATTCCTGACATCTCTATACTCAACTTCCCCAACGCCTCATAACACCTAGCTCGCTTCAACAAAGCCTTACTATACTTATTCGCAACTTCAAGAGCCAAATTACACTCATGTATCGCTCTCGGGTACTCACCAATACCCATTTGCATATAACAAGCAGCCATATTACTACGCTAAAGACGCTAACATCTATATGGTTACTAGGTAACAGCTTAAGTGCTTTTCATATTTCAACATAGCTCCCGTTGTCGCTAGCTTTTGAAACAGCTTATTTCCCTCTTCTTTTAGCTCTTGGGACATTTGAATAAAAACAAAAGTGTCCTCATCAATTTGTTTGGAACTCCTTTCGGGTTTAGTGTTTTGTTTCAAAAGTTTCTCAGCAACACCTTGCACCTTCTTCTTACCAGTAGGCTTACCCATGATGTTATTAAACTAACTTATTATGAAATAATAAGTACTATCCTAAGTTTTATGATGTTTTTCTTGTATGGAAATATATTGAAGTAACTATGGAATAAAATTTTATGAATAAAAATATATGAAAGAAAAAAAGGGAACCTGAAAATGGAGGCTGAAACCCTAAAAAAAGGGTTGGAGAATGTTTTGTTTTTGTGAGTTGTGGGAAGAAGGAAACGTTTGTGTTTGTGTGTTGTGTCTGAGTTGTTGAAAGAGTTAAAAACGTATATTGAAGGGTTTGAAATGAAATGGGGGTTATAAGACCCACTCCCATTACAAGAGCGTGTAATAACCACTCATCTTCCATATCAAGAAAATGTTTTATCAAGTCAAAACATTTTTAATAAAGACTTTTCTTTACGGCTTTTTGGAAGACTATTTTTAAAGACCAAAATGTGTTTAGTCTTATGTATAAGTAGGGCTGAGGACGAAGGTTCAAACCCGAGCGAATCGGACAAACCGACAAAACATATCAAAATACACCGACAAAATCGAACCGAACCGACGAAAAACGAGAACCAAATCGAAATATTCGGTTCGGGTTTTTCCGCAGTTTGATCCTCGTTTTCGGTTGGTCGGGTCGGTTTATGCCGATCTTTCGATATGTATAAGACATCTTATTGGTTGCAGTTAAACAAACAAATGTTTCACAAATCCTCTTTGTGATTTGGTTAAAAATGCATACATAATATGTGCAAAATTTTAGTGTGCAATTATCATATGATGAGACTTTCAAATGTTGATGCAGTCTTAGAGGGTAAGGTGTGGTAACGAGGTGCCTCTGCAAACCGACGCGTGGCTTTATACCCCGCCATCCCCGTAACCACACCATTGCCTCTCGCCACCCTTCGCCAAACGTGCCCTCGTCACCTGAACGACGAGCAAAATTTCTGCAAGTCAGCATGGAGTGGGGCCAAGTTTAGAGGAAAACGATCACAATTTTAAAAAACTAGCCGTTTGCTTTTTTTATTATTATTATCAAATATCACTTTTTAAAAACACTATAAATACCACATAAACACACTATATTTCACACAACAAACACACAATATCATTACCAAAATATCAATACTCTTTATTTACAAAAAAACGTCTCAAAATCCAAATGAAGACGGGTATTTTACGTCACTTCTCACCTCAAACCAACAACAATATTGAGTTCTTCAAATCAGCCTACCCATCGTCATAAAACTCTAATTCTTCCTCGCAACAAATTCCACCATTTGGTACGCAATTATCACCGAACAAATTTACCAAAATCAATATTATGCTATGCAAGGATTCTCAAATTTCCAACAACCAAAAAATTCGGCACCACAAATTTTTAACCCACAATCATCACAACCATCACGCTTTCTTCAATCTCACAACAACATACTTTGAATCACAACCAACCAAACCATAATTCAAAGTACCACAATCCCATGCATCGTGAAAGGTAAAGTGAAAAAATATACAAAAAGTCAATGAGAGTCGGTGAATTTGGATGCGAGACGAGGAAGGCTGAGAGGATGTTGCACGCATGTGAATACTCGTTGGATTAAAGATGAAGAAAGGTTGCTAGCGGAAACTTGGGTGGAAGTATCCCAAGACAGAGACATCGGTAATGATCGTTCCGATGACGCATTTTGGAACCTCGGCGTATAAGTGTTTCGGTTCGGGTTGCAATACAAGAAGGTTCTAGAGAAACTCTAGCGAGATTTAGTTGTGGATTTCTTAGGGACTCATCTGATATCAACCTTTCAACCATTTGCGACTTGAGCTCATCAAAAGGTGTTTGTGAATGTCTCTATGAAGGTTCGGTTTCAGTGTTTCCATTTATGCGCTCAAATGCTACAATGTTGGCTTTGATTAGGCCAACAACTTTATCCGATCTTCGAATGGAGCCTCGGTAACAAACTACAAAGGCTCGGATCCTATCTTTTTAGGTCAAGTTCTAAGTGATGTTGTTGTTGTAGCATATGTGGTGACGGGTTCTAGAGGTGGTTGTGTTGTAGTCTTCTTCTTCTTTGATGATGATGTATGAGTTGAATGCTGGCGTTGGTGCTGGTGGTGTTGGTTTTGTTGTAGTTGTTGTTGTTGTGGGTGTTGTTGTTGTTGTTGTTGTTGCTTCTACTGTTGGTGGTGTTGTTGCTCATGATGGTGATGGAGACGGAATCTTCTCATGCTCGGTATCCGATAATAATCCGGGATCACTGATGTGTGAGTTCGGGATTGAAAGACTTTCTTTTCAACGAGCAAGCTTTACAACCCATTAGGTAATGTACCTAATCGTTACAGTGTTGTATGGGTAAGCCCAGGGGGTTGATCGTTCTCTAGGGGGAATAGAGATGCTAGTAGATATATATGACGAGAAGGTGAGGTTGAGGATGATTCTTTTTAGCTTTTTATATTTTTTAGAAAACAAGTAAATATCTCGGGGTATAGAAGTGGGGGGTGGTACTTCCAATTGTAACTACTTACTAATAAAGATTAAAAACTACTTAACTAATTAAAAGAAGAAAATAAACTATAGATTGATTGGTGTGTTCTTATGATAATTAAAAGTGTGTTTACTTAGATGTTCTTACTCCTAGTTATCTCTTATTGGTCGGTTGAATTGTCACATCCTCATTTTAATTGGTGCGTTGTATTCCGTGTTAGTCATAGGGGTGCCTAATTCCCTAGTTATATGAATTGCAACTCTCCTCTAGACTATTTGGGATCGCCAAGTGCCGTAGTATCTCCCCCGAATACTCTATTATCCTAAATTTACAACTCATGCAATAAACACAACGATGGCTCAAGTGCACTCGCAAGCTTTGTGCTATTTAGGACGTTCAAGCATGAAACAATTAAAGAAGAAGCCATTTTTCCTTACTCTAGCGTCTAACAATTAAAACAAGAGACTACATAATAATAATTAACAACTAGATTTCATAGATCTAAGCAAACACAATAGTAATTTAGCTACTTATGATAGATAAGCATGCAAACATACAAACAATTGAACATAGGATAAACATGGTGATATAATGAATTAACAAACTTATCTTTGAGTGTAAAGAAGGGTTTGGAACCCTAAAATACTTAAGAAGGGTTTGGAACTCTCTAATGAGAAAACGAAGTCAGTATATAACAAATCACGGCAATGTCGCCTTTTGATGGTGACGTCGTGCTGGCCGTCATTAGGGTTTCGTTTGGGCCAAGTCATCGTTGGGATGGCGTCATTGAAAGTGTGACACCGTCTGGCTTCAATAGGGACGTCTTCTTGGAATGGGTTTTGATCGCCTGGTGTAAAATAAAGGGAGACGCCCTTCAGAAATAAGGCGTGACGCCATCATGTTGTAGAACCAAAATCACTTCGAGCCGTGCGAAATTTTATTAGAAAACATTCTTAGCGGCGCCTGCCCTTTGGGTTGGGGCGCCGTCGGTGCAAAATTCAGCCTTGTTACTTGACTTTGTCGTTTTCTTCATGTTTTCGCTCATTTTCGTCCAAATATGCTTGATTCCAGCATTTTGCTTCTAAAAGACCTAAAATGTGAAAACGAACGATTTTAAGCAGTAACTAATATAAAATGTGTCGATTTAGGGCTTAAATGACCCCCTAAAAACCTATGTTTTAAACCCTTATCAAATATCCCTACACTTGGAATTTGCTTGTCATCAATCAAATGTGCTTTTGGCCAATCAATTTACAAGTTAGGGGTCATTTAGAATTGGTTTAGGATAGTTTACAACAAGTACAAGCGCCACAATAGTCATAACATGCACGGAAATTATACACTAGCACCTCACAATTGGTGTTTGGATTCTCTTATCTCTCGGGTTTATATGAAATATAACATGTAAGGAAATGAAAGATAAATACTCACTACCTGGCATAGTACATAGATTACCATAGGCTTGAGAATAGATCAAACCTCAACCGGTTTGGTGTAAGCACCTAGGAATAACTATCTAAGAGGTCTTTACAAAGGGTTATAATTAGGGGTGTTATCGGGTCGGGTTGTCGGGTTATCGGGTTTATCGGGTCGGGTTGATTCGGGTTTTGGTGTCTCAAAATTTGACCCTAAACCGACCCTATAAGCTATCGGGTTATCAGGTTTCGGGTCCAAACGGGTCGGGTTGATTCGGGTTGGGTTGTCGGGTTGTTATCGGGTTGTGCTGAGTTGACTATCCTACTGATTCACAAAACACAATTTTGGATTGGTGAAATTAATATTACAATATTACTTTAATATACATGTTATATAAACGAATGTTATACAAGAAACCAAAGTTTGCACCTTTGCGTTTCTTGTTTTTAACAACTTACACTAGTTTTGGTTCTAGGCCAGTTAAGTTTGAACTTATATACATTTGTATTGTAAGAACTTGTAATATGAGCTGAATATATCCTATAATTTTGTTAGCATTTTTTTAATTTTGTACTTGTATATTACAAGTTGAGTGTCAATGTTGCTGCAAGTGGTAATATAAAGAATCTCTTCAAGTTGTTAGTATTTTTGTCTCTGTACTTGAAGTTGCATTATACATGCATAAACATTGCTGAACATGAACAAGTCAAACAATATTTTCATATGTTCACATGCATACACATGTTGTATTTAATTATATCAGGTAGGGGTTTAACATTTGTACATATCGAGCTAACACTTATATCAGGTAGGGGTTTAAAGTGCTATTAGGAAGGCTTATACATTTATCGGGTTATCGGGTTGAACCCGAACCCGAACCCGATAAGTATAAAAAATATAACCCTAACCCGACCCTATAAGGTTATCGGGTTGGTCGGGTTGACCCGATAGACCCGATAAGCGGAGTTGAACCCGAATGAACCCGACCCTATAAGGCTTTATCAAGTTCGGGTCGGGTTCGGGTCGGGTCGGTTCAACCCTTTTGACACCCCTAGTTATAATGTTAGACTTCGGGTAGGGAACTAAAGGGTTTTGTTGGATAAGGGGATATTTAGTGGTGGCAGGTCAAAAATCTTAAGTTACAAGCATGTAAGACGCGGCGTTGCTAAGCCAAGACTTGACTCACTAACACTAAATAACAACTTGAAACAAAATTAAAAGACATAAATTTTAAAACATATACATAAATATAGATGTAGGATGGTAGCCCGTATGTTTTCTCTTTTTTTTTCACTTCACTCTTTTTCTATTTTTTCCATTTTTTTTTCATACCTTTTTACTCTACCATCCTCTAAGATAACATCAAAATAAAGGGATTTATAAGAGCATCCCTACACTTGAGTTTTTATTTCACTAACACTAAGTTACCCGATTTGAAAAGATGAAAACACTTGGAGTACTTAATTACATAGACAAAAGGGAATTTGAATTTGACGTTCCTTCCCGTTACTCCATAAAATACTACTTTAACCCATGAGTCCCAATCGTCCCAAAACTGTATACAAAAGATATGACTCAACTTAGCAACCATCCAAGTAACTAGATAATTGAACTACAAGTTTAAACAATGATTAAAATAATGCACTAAAGATGAGTGCATACAAGGTGGGCTAAGGCGATTTGGGTGTAACATTTGGGGGTGGATTGTAAACAATGGTCTTCATTGATATTTCGGAAACCGGAACATCACGAGAACCGCGAAAAGGATAGGCTCTGAAGGGTTAACTAGGGGTATCTTGTACTAAAGATGAGTACATCGCAAGGGTGTGGGAAAAATTACTCAACCGATGTGGATGACGTAATTAAATTACAGGTTTAAAACAAGGGTTATCATAATGCCTTTTATCATTTAGTTAATCCTAACTACACGAATGTAGTCTCACTAGCGATCTCGAAATGCATCACAAAACAAGTTCTAGAATCTATTATACTACCGGTACACTTACTAAGCATTAAAGATGAATGCTTTTATTCCTAAAGATCTAGGGGCGAACCTCCACATTTTTTAGGTGGAATTTGAGTGGTATATGGTTTGTGCTAGTCATATAATTCCTATCTATGAGACGCTTTATTAAGACTAAAGTTTAACTCGTAAATGCCATAAAAAAATTAAATTTGGTGCTAAAATTACCCTAACAAATATTTCTCATAATTTATACACAAATTACTAAGGACAAGACAAAAGTCAAGTGAGTGAATAGTTTCTAAGTTCTCGTTTTATTCTTCCTCCCTACACTTAAACTGAACATTGTCCCCAATGTTCCCCGAAAGTATCAATGTTATGATAAAGGAAGGTTAATAAAAGAGAAAGAAACTAGTACTCCCCTGATTAGCTCGGTAGGATATGTATAAAGTTGCTGTTAAATCCTCCTCCAAGAAGAATGAACAAGTAATAAGTGCTCCCATCATGTACTTTTTCTTCTTGTCTAATATAACCTGCACACTTATAAGAAAACGAAACGAAACCTCGCATAAAATTGGCGGTAAAAACTACATATATAAAAACAAAACTATACTAGAAAGCAAGTAAGATATAATGCTTGTGGAATGGATGTTTGCAGTTTTTCTAGAAAATTAAGAATTGGAAGTTTCCAAAAGTTACAAATTAGACATAAAACGAAATTTGAATTTGTTTAAACATTGCTTGACGTCGTCGGGCTTTAGTCCCGCCGTCGAGTTGTTCTGTGAAGGGTGCGTCGTTTTTGGAAAATTACTTCTTTGAAACCTAGAAAAATTTCTGCAAAACATCCATTATGACTCAATACAAGCATTTGAATCTAACAAACACACAAATATATACAATTCCAATTATTGATAATCTCATGTTCATGCAAGTTCTTAAAAACATATGTGATCTTCCCTATACTTATCTTTTTGTAAAATACCTTTATATGCAATTAAGACGAGGTTAAAAAAAAATAAAGCATTTCACAAAATAAACATGAGACTAAACAACAATGAAAAAGATATATAAAACACACAAACAAAATGAAAAACAAACAAGCAAACAATTAAAGCCGAAACGAATATCAACATACAAAATTAAACATCCAACATCTAAACATAAAATTGTCTCCCGATCATCCTAAGTTATTACAAACCAAATAAAAATTGTTTCATAACACACCATCATTAGAATTGTTCATAATAACACCACAAACAACAGAATGTCAGTGGTATCATAACGGTACTCATACCCAAGAGGAAGGTGGTCGGTGTACCCATATGATGGGTAGTCCTGCTCTTGGCCAGGGAATGGGTCGATTTGCAGATGGGGCTTAATATGATCACGCATGGAAAGATGTTGCATCTGCCTGATCGTGTGATCGTATGTCCAACTAGCCCTCTGGTCCTGCTGGGCCATCCAAGTATCCATCCTACCCATCCAAGCTCCATGGTATGCCCTCCAATCTCCGCTAGCCATGTGTCTGTAGGGATCAGCGGAGCTACCGGCTCCATCCCCATGTTGCTGCTGCTTGCTTTTTCCTCTCATCTTCGCCATTCGTCTTGCCTTGGGGCACGAGGGCCACTTACCTCTGAGCCATCCAAATCCATGATTACAACCATAGCCTTTAGAGACTTGGCCTTTACTACCTTGGGTTCCGCTACAACGTTCAGGTACACCAGAATATCCTCCCTCAAGATGCCATAAGACTCGGCAAGCCTAGTAACGAACATGCCCCCACAAACCCTATCGGACGCTCTCATCCCCCTGGCGGTCCTCAGGTAATCAGCTATCTAGAAAGGGATGTTGCAATACACATCTTGAGCATAGATAGAGTAGAGGTAGAACAAATCCGGAAGAGTGACACGATGAGTGGTGTCCTTCGCCGGCTATGGTGAAAGCAATGCACGGTGGTCTTGAGCCTAATCTAGGATCTCGGATCGAGAGGCAAGCGTGCTTCAGGTAACATACCCATGATCGCTATAGAGTTCCGTCTGAATGCTCCAAACATCATCCCTAACAGTCAACCCTGACTCAGATTAGTCCTAAAGATGTCACTCTCAGTATCCCACGAAGAATATAGCCCCACTCTCCAACCAAACTCCAATACTGAACAATCCCACCAAACTCCTCCTAACCTGAACCGAATACCTCGGGCTGTCACATCCCCCCTACAAGTCCCAATGCACATAGAGTAGGAAGCGTGAAATTCACACAAAAGCTCGTTATACACTGGCTCTCGAATCCTGAACAACCTCTCCCACTAAGGATCTGTGAACTTATCCTTCCTAATGCTATCTCGAAAGCCCCTCTCAATTCCATGATTACGAAGAAAATCCAAGTCTAGAACTGCACCCGAATCAATGGTTTGGTGGAGTAGCTCATTGTACCGGGTTTGGGCTCCATCCATTTCAAAGAAACCCTAGCTTTTGTAGTGATATTTTCATGCAACCAGGAGGACTGCCCTGTTAGCCTCGATCTTTTTGCTCATTTTCAAACAAAGAATCAAACAATGGGAACCAATGAGTAGTAAAATAGGAAAGAAAATTGCGTCAGGTGGTTCTGACGGCGTCACGCCGGCGGACTGACGTCGTTGTGGTCAGGAAATTTCAAATCCGAAATTTGCGAGGGAAAAATCAAAGGTTTTAAACCATATTCCTTAACCTAAACACCCCCGCTGACAAAAAGGGTGGAATGGCGAGGTGGTTTAGTCACCAAGCTTTTCAAAACTCCTCACAAGATCTAACCTACATGCTAACACTACCAATCGGCTAATCTATTGTTTAATTAACAAGATTCATGGACGATGCAGGTTTGCTGACCAGGTTTTAATATTTATAAAGTCTCGTTTACCTATGGTCCACCTTATGCACTCACGGGCAATGTACCCGATCGTGTGTAGTGTAGTAATCGGTAAAACCAAGGTCGTCCCAAGAGCTATGTGAGCGGATTCTAATTAAGTCTAGATGTCGCTGGTTTTAACTAGTTTATAGTAGAAATGATTATGAAACTAAGAAACAAGAAATAAATACGAAAAGTAAATAAAGTTGTGATCAATAGAGGGAAAGTGTGCTAACCTAATTACTCATCCTATCATGTAATGTTCACGTTTTACTACTTCTAATTGATTCAAGTGGGGGTTTAAGTCGCTAGGACAACATTTGGTCAGTTCGTCCTAACCTATCAACAAAGGCTTCCACCCGAGGTCAAGATTCTACCCTTGATAGTCGAGTTGTTTTTAGTCGCCTAAGCCAAGTCATTAAGTACCCTACATGCAAGATACGAAATAATAAGTGCCCGGGCGCTAGCATCTTAGACACTCATCTCTAACTTCTTAAGTTCATCCAAACGACCGATGATCATTTAGTCAGTTCGTACAAGCGAGGAAGGGTCGTTAGTTGGTCAATTCTTACCCTCCCCAACTCTACCTAACTACTTAGGGTTAGTTGGTCAATTCTCATAAGCAAATAGATACGACCGCCATTAAAAACTACCGAAGCTAGGGTAACTACCAATGAACTATGCATGCATACACTAGAAACAATTATACAGAAGCATGAAAACGTAAATAAAACATTCAAGGAATCATAACTAGGCTAGCACCAAAGGTGCTTAGCCGATCATATTAAAAGAACAAAGAATTCAATGTTTAACAAAATGAAATACATGAATCGAAAGTAAAAGATAAAATGATCGCTAATGCTTATAGTTAGGGAGTGATTTCTCCCTTCGAGATGGCTCCGTATGCTCCGAATGATCTGCCTTTGGAACCCTCTTCACGTTCTGCGCGCTTTGAGTTATGAGTAAATGATGTGAAATGCAGAAATTAGGGTTGGTATTTATAGGCACAATCTAGTTACGGCGTAACTTGAGTTGAGAGTTACGTCGTAACTTGAATAATTCCTCAAATAATGCTCTCGGTAAGTAGGTTACGGCGTAACACTTGGGAAAGGTTACGCCGTCTTCAATCTGGGTTACTTTTTCTAAGATTACGCCGTAATCCTTGTGAGGAGTTGCGGCGTAGTTGATGGAGGCGCAAAACATTTCTTGACGTAGTTGATTACGGTGCAACCTTAGTTGGGAGTTACGCCGTAATTGCCTTTAAGTTGGTCTTCTGAGTCAACGCACTAGCTATGGCGTAATGTGAGAGAGTGAGTTACGTCGTAGCTTCTTCACAATTTGCATACTATCATAAATATTTAATAAACTCTTCAAATCCGCGTCTCATAAGGTCCAATGCTCGTAATTTACCTGAAAATGAAATATAAAGGAATACAAGCGTAAATCCATATAAATGATATAAAATACGAGCATTATCAGGAGAAATTGACACTTAAAATTCAGGATGATTTGATCTTATCAAATATCTCCCCACTTGAACTCTACTTGCCCTCAAGTAGACCTTATTAGAAATTTTTCTAAAAAGATATCCCCCATTACCTGGAAGAAATGAGTTTAAAAATCCCTTATGCTAGAATAAATCAAAGCCGAACACCTCACGAAATGGGAAAAAAACACTCAAATTCTCTCAACTATTCTAAATGTCAATTTCGGGGTGATCACTCAAAGCACAGTCATAGCATGTATTTTATCATAAGCTTGGCGGTTACACAAATCTCCACCACTAGAGTTAAGGACTAAACAATTCTTGAAGGCAATATGGGTAGACACAACATGGGTTAAGGGTGAAATGTCATTACTAACATGTCACGGAAAAGTGGACAAAATCAATGATACATGACCAAGTCCATGGCCAAGACACCAAAGATTGCTCGCTTCATCACCTAGACACGCTTCATGACTAAAGGGTAGGATAAGACATGGGAAATAATTGGTGTAAAATAAAAATAACAAAGCAAATAGTCCTAACCTATAACCAAGTTATCACTGCCTTCCGTTCATCCAAAGTTCAAGATTTAAGGTGAAGAAACCAGATCATGATCAAATCAAGTAGATGTGCCATTAGCGGACATCATGATGGCACATTACCTGTTCTTCAACTATTGGCGCAATAATTACCAACTCAATTCTTCAAATGTGACCGAGGAGGCCTCCTCAATGCTTAATCTTTGATGAGCTCCAATCACAGTGCTTATAACATTGCACTTTACAATAAACAATAAACTACTACTATTTTTTTTGAATCATAACATAACATCCCCCCACTTGAGAGGAACAAATAATGAGAATCTGGGGGGTCTTCAATGATCTTCAAATATAAGTCTTTGTGGCGTGATTCTGAACCTCTACTTGAACCTTGAACTTAGGCAAACAATGACTTCCAGATCACAAATTAAGACTACACGGTAGGCTAAGGCGAATGGGTGTAACGAAACAATATATATTGGGTGAACAAAATGAAAGAAATAGCTCAGACGGGTGTATCTAGGGGAATCATGCACTAAGGGCGAGTGCAACAAAAGGGTTTAACATGGGGGGTCGAAAAGTCGAGGTGACTAATCGATAGACACACAAGGATAGGCTATTTGGGTGATAATCCGAAAATATTGCCTTCTCAAACTGATTATTCCATATACATTAAGCGAACTCAACATACCTCGTCTTTGGTCTCGAAATGATGCAAAGGCCAAGTTTTAAAGTTTACAAGCTACCGGCACACTCATAGTTTAGCGGATGTGAACGGATAAGGCTAATCTCATCATAAAATATCAAGGGTTATAATGTGCTCGGCTAAGGTCTAATCTAGTTAGGTTAAGAAAAACATGTCAAAATTTTAAAAATGGCATAATTTTTCAAAATAAACTAGAAAAAAGAGGGCAATTAAGTTCAAGTAATAGTTCTACTCCCGTCCCCCCACTTGAGATGTACAAAGTCCTTTTTGTACTAAACGTTAAACAAATGTGAAGAGAAAGTAGAATTAGAGAGAGAACTTCCCTGAAATTTTCTCCTTAAAAAGAAAGAAGGCCCACGAAGAGAATCGTGCCTTTGCTTAAGCATCCACGAGCAAACTTCATTCCATGAAATCACACTAACCAACAAGCATAATTCTAAAAAGAAAAAGAAAAACAAAAACAAATCTAACTCACATTCGTAGGAATCACGGTTGCATTTATCATATGCAACAAGCCTTTTAAACCACTTGGTGTCCCAAGTGGACAAGTGTAGTCTCGTGAGGGCTTACAGGGAACATACCCATAAAGTTCATTTAAAAACTAATACAAGGTCATTGTGTTAATATAGGAAAAGGCAGAGCTGCAGGGTAATTACGACGTAACCCTAACGAGGAGTTACGCCGTAATTGAGGTAAAACCGGCAATTGGCTCTTGGAGAATAGCTACGGTGTAACCATATAATTGGATTATTCCGCAATGGTTTATGCCTTGGAGAGAATCGCTACTCGAGGATACGCTAGGCGTAACCATGAGGATGAGTTACGGGATGGTTACGCCGTAACTATTGAATGAGAACATGTCCTGTTTTAGTCACTTGTGAATTCTTCTCCAATTCCCGCAAAAATGTTAAAAATACAAAACCCAACAAAAATGAAATAAAAGAAATAAAAAGGATAATTCGGGTTGTCTCCTAAAGAGCATTTTCTTTTTACCGAGTCTTTAAGTTAGACTCAAGGCCATGGGCTAAAATGTTTGTTCGTCATTTCGGTGGATGTGGCAATCTCCACGCTGAATCCAACTGATGAGATTCTCGTCCCGCTTATAATCCGTGCCAAGCTCTAAGCAACCCAAATAGAATTTTTGATTTTTGGTATGGGTGATTAATCTGTTGGCTTTGTCTTCGTTACTACGCCGAGGAAGTGGCGAGCATGGCTTAATTGCCTCTTTGTCCACCTCTTAAAGTTCTTCTTAGTTCTTGGCATTCTGAAGACTGTTTTATCATTGCCAATTTTCAACCACACCAGTCATTCCTTTTCATTCCCATCAAGACTAGATAATTCCTAGAAGGTTTTCCCAAAATTACACGGAGAGTCCGTTCTCCACGAATTCACTAGTGTCATCTAATACCACAAAATCGACCAAGAAGGTATGTGTTCGGACAAAGACATGAACATTCGTTGCGATCCCCAGAAATTTATTCCCTTTATACTCCAATTCTTTTACCATAACTTGATTGTAACATTCTTTTGATATGATGTTTACTGCGGACTTCTTGTCAATGTAGGGATGGAAGTCGATGAACCCTATCTTACATGAAATTTGAAGGTTATAAGTGTTCTGATGATGAATCCGAGTTCCCATCTCATAAAACATAGGTCGGTCTGATCGCGAAAAAGTTTCCTCAGAATTGTTGTGCCAAGGGACCATGTCGATGTCACTAGAAAATTCGTCGGCACTGATTCCCAAACTCTCCTCCTCTTCTTCAAAGTTAACAAATACATTAAAATCTTTGCCCGAAGCGATATTTTTAGGATTTGAAGGAGTCTTTGGAGCTTTACTTAAAAATTCTTCCAAGGCACTACCAAAATCGCCGTTAGGGTCAATTGCACAAACCTTCTTAGGGATGGACAAAAGTTCATTTGCTCTGAATGTAGCAATTTCCCCATTAGCTTCAAGCATCATCTTCCGAGCAAAGACATCAACTTTCATTGTAGGCGTGCTTGAGCATGGGCCTACCTAGAATGATTGGTGTCCTATTATCTTCAGCAATATCTAGGATAACGAAGTCCACCAGGAAGAGGAACTTGTTAATTTTTACTAATACGTTTTCTACAATCCCCAAAGGTGATTGCATGGATCTATCCGCCATTTCTATGTTCATTTTTCCCTGCTTAAGACTTCCGATCCCCATGCGTAAGAACATTGAATGAGGCATGATGCTAATGCTTGCCTCAAGATTAGCCAAGGCATTACAGATGTTAAGATTCCCAATTAGGCAAGGGAGAGTAAAGCAACCTGGATCTTTTTCTTTTTGTGTCAGTTAATTTCTTAAAATTGCCGAACACCGTTCATTTAGTTAAACTGACACCGTCTCATCGAGGACATTCTTCTTATCACTTAATTCCTGCAAAACATGATTAGGATTAGTTCTAAGGGAATTAATTAAAGGGATGTTTACCGGAAGAGCTCCAATATCATGAAGTAGGAGTTTCTCCTTTTTAATCCTCCTTTTGACCTTATCGGAGAAGGTAGTTGGCTCCTCATAAACTGTCTCAATTGTTACTGAATTGAAAATTTCTTCATCTCGCTTATCAAGATAATCAGTAATGGCTTTTGAGCATAAGTCCACTTTCTTTTCTAAGCCTTTGATCCGTTCATCATGAATTCTAAGGGAAGATACCGTGCTCTCAACAAATTCTCTCGTCATTTTTTCTTCCCTCTCGTCACGTTTCTTTGATTCTTTAATGTGATTAAGAATCATCTTTTCCAAGTTATTTTCAACCTTGGTCCCAAATAAACTTTTTACTTCTGCTACCCTAAAAGCTTCATTCTCATTATCCCTCTCCAGTCTCCTCTTTTTAAACATTGCTCCATAATCATTTTCCTTCTTGGTCAAGGTTTTCATTACCTTGTGCTGGAAATTATCCTTGGGTCCATAACCGGTTTCCACATGCCATTTGTAGCAATGATCAGATATCCGTCGAGTAGACTCCAAATCCTGGTTGGGTGTCATGCATGGAATAGGTCTATGTGAATCGAGAAGTTGACGGGTCTCGGCGTTAATGCCTCAATAGAAAACATAGAGAATTTGGTGCTTATTCAGGTCATGAGTAGGGCAACGATAGAGAAGCTCATTGTATCTTTCCCTTGCTTGATACAATGATTCTTCACTCCCTTGAACGAACTGATGGATATTACTAAGAATCTTAGCAATTTTCAAAGGAGGGCAGAATTGTTGAACAAACGCTCTCCCGAGTCGATCTCACGTTCCCTTGCATTTGATAGGGAGTCTACTAAACCACCTTTTAGCTGTTCCCGTGAGAGTCATAGGAAATTTTTTTACCGTAACAGAATACCTAGAAACATTCCGGATGCTAAAAAGAGAAGACAAATAAAGAACTTCTTCCACATGATCTTGCACATATTCATTCTTGTCTCCTCAAAATCGTAGCTCATATAATTCCCGGATGAACTGGTGCGAATGGAGAATTCCCCATTTCGTGAGTCTTGCGTGAAGCTCTTTGACAGTTTATGTTGGTTTGCTCCAGATACTGTTCCATTGTTAGCCCTTCAACATCAACTTCCTCAATTGCTTCGGGCTCAACGATAGATTGATTCGACTCGTAAAATGAGAAGATATTATGGATAGGAATTGTTGCAACTCGTAAATTTTAATAAGGCAAAATGACTAATTTGCCCTTTGACTTTGACTTTTGACTATTTGACTTTTACTGTAACGTAAAAGCAAATACTGTAACTAGTAGTAACCGGTAATTTCTCAAGTTAAATAATTCACTCTGTTTTGAATTATTATACTCTGAACATTTTTTTGTTCACCTTTGGCTATAAATAATTATTTAAAGTTGTGACTTTAATAATTACGAAAGTTTAATCGTGTAAACTTTCCTCGTGGTCAACACAAGACTACGATAAGTCTAGGTGTTCAAAATACTCTACTTTCACCAATAGTCATATTTTATATGAACTATTGCCACTTTGTTATTTTTACGGAAACATGTTACTTCTTACATAATACGCGTGCTCAAACCTACGTCATTAGGTTTTAACGACATAGATACACCCTATTAGACTTATCACACCTTTAATATACTTAGTTGGAGTATATTGATAAGTTTTGATATTTTTGTAAGTATTACATTTTTATGTTACCCGGTTTTAAGTTTCGCGACCTAAGGGCTTAACGTTAGTAATTACCAGAGACCAAACTACACCATTTATACTCTAATATTATTAATAATAGACAAGATGATAATCATGTATATCTCTTATACGTGTAAACTTTTGTTGCAAATTGAAACACTTAACTTTTCTGGGAAACTTAATCATATAAAGTTCACACATGGTCACACAACTAGTAACTTGCACCATGCAACATCACCTTTAACGTGTTATCCATTTAGCAAACGTGTAATCATGTAACAAAATTCAAATATGACAAGCAACCGTTAAAAGTACGTGTTAAGCATAACATATCACACGTCATGCAATTTTTCCTTATCATGCGATTACCAATGATTTGTTAATCTTAAATCTTTACACGTTGCCTATCTTGCAACATGCCAACTTGCTAGGGAATACCACTCATGCATATATGTGTTATCCGTAGAAATCTAACCTTAATATGTGCAAGCATATTGGTTATCAACACTCGTGCCCCATAACATGCAACACCATCACTTTTGATTTCTAGCTACAAGATTATACACCAAACTTGTAGGTTTTGGTGGTATAACTAGTTCTTGGTTTATTATCTTCAAACAAGTCTTTGATTCCATGGTTGAAATAGAAGATATTCTAGGAGATAATCAAGGTTTCAAGGGCTGAGATAAAGAGAATTCTTGGGAGGTTAATAAAGGTTTGAATCAAGTTTGGTTAAAAGGTTGAAGACAAGGATTGAAGATTAAATGGGGTTTAGGCTTGATTGTTCTTGTGACCATTCAACCTAAGTCTTGTAAGAAAATTGTTTAAATTTCTTGTCATTCAATATGGTTGTAATAATATTTATTGGATGTAATTTGATATAAGTAGTATATGTAATAGGGCATGATTGATGTTGTACATGAAGTTTGTAACATGAAAAGAAGCTAAAACAAGCTTTAGGTGGGTTTTATGAGTTTGAATTCTGCAACAGTCCCAAAGATTGATTAAACTGATCATCTCAGTAAACTTTGAGGTTAATTCATTAATATAGGCTTGTATAGCTATGTCTTATGGTCGGTTCGCCGGGTGGCGCACCTCATAACTCATCCCGATGAGTAAATGAGAGCTAAAATGGCAAAACATGTCAAAATCTGCACACCAGATTTCATTTAAGAAAATCCCATGGTTCTAGTCATTTTTGGAAGTCGACTCAGTTTTATGAAATGTAGCTAAGGCCTAAAATTGAATTTTGGTGAAAGCCGCGCGTTAAAAAAAGTTGTAGAACTCATCTTTTGGTTGTTTTGGCAGGACTGAATGTTCAGTCAAACTTTCTGCAATGAAATATAAGTAATAACTTGTTATTAGACTATTGATATAAGTAAACTTTAGACTTTGGACTTGATTAAGTTTGAGAAGCTGTTAGAGGAAGTAAAAACTAAAACTTGGGCTTTTGAATCACTTAAAAAGGACTTATGGTTAAAAAGTTATGGCCAAATGAAGATGACTAGAGGTAAATATGTTGTTGGATCAAAAAGTTGCTGATACGAATTTAAAACACGATTTAAACCCTTTTCTGGTCCGAATCAGCAAAAGTGTAAAACACGAAAGTTGCTCGGAATGATTTTTTCTACCAAAAATCAAGAGAAAGTGAACGAAAAGTCTTAAAAACAGCAAAAACTAAACGGACCTGTTGTTGACTAGAAAACAACCATGGCTAAGAAACCTTAGTGTATTTTGATCCTTTGAAGCTGAAACAAAGCCAAGGTTAAGCCGAGGCTGTTGTCTTAAGGTCTTTAAACTTAGACATAACCATAGGAATGACCTTGAATATCATCTCAAGTTGTTTAAACATAATTTAGCCGCACGGCTTGTTCGGACTTAATGGTCTATTCTTATTTTAAAGCTTGGTTCATTGGGTTAGAGTTTGCTAGACTTTGACAAACTAAGTAAATGACCATATGGCATGTTAAACTACTTCACGACACACAACTTATATCATCATATCGTCACACAAGTCAATCAATAGTCTTTGACGAAACACGACACATGTTTTATATAACATTTGTCTCGTCAAATACTTACTTATAAATGATAAGTACTACAATAGTAGGGAATTTCATTATCATAAAGAGGCCTCTTCGGGGTGTCGTATCGACGAGTTGTGGATTTACGATTTAAAGTGTCCCGCTCCTACGTCACTACACGACCTCTTGATTTTTATAGCCCGAACAATGGTACGAGGTTATTTATAAAAAGGATATAAGCCAATCAACACTTAAGGGATACCTCAACTTAAGATTCATGTACAACATCATATTGAAAGCCAACATACTACATATACTTGTACACTTATATCGTACACTATACTAAAACGCGATTACTATGCTTTCGTAGGTAATTGTTAAAGATCGTGATCTTGTCATACTCTACCGTTGATAAACATTATATTGTTACACTCCGTTGCTGATCACTACAGTGAGTTTCATAGCCCCAGCTTTTGTTTAACTGTTTTATAAACTCTTTTGGGGGAGATACATGCTACTGCTTTTACTACATGCTAAAATGCTTTATCATGGACAATTACTTGCAAGTTGAATGCCTTGACTGTATTATTGCATACCACTAAGTTGTTTTTGCCAAAAGTCCCCAACATCATGGACCACTAATCACTGGGAGTGAGCGCAAATATTGTGGATACGCCTATCGAATTGACGAACCCGTCTATGTTATCGAAATAACAAGGCACTATATTTGAGATTATCTAGGTATAAGGCAAAATACCTACCCGGGGCAAGTTACTTATATATATATATATATATATATATATATATATATATATATATATATATATATATATATATATATATATATATATATATATATATATATATATATATATATATATATATATATATATAGTCGTCCTGATATATATACAACAAATGTGAGTGCCATGAGCTTAGAGCAATAATAACTTTCAAGAAGATAATTGTACACATTGCAATTATACTACAAACTATATTGTCCACTACTGTTTTTACTAAACTTGAGATCTTGTGATCAAACTATTACTCACTCAACCTTTGTGTTGACACTTTTTAGTATGTTATCTCAGGTTCGAAAGAAATTAGCTGGCATGACATGTGAAGGCGCACGGAAAATATTTTGAAGAAAATTCATATATTATCATTCAAAAAAATTTACAACTTTTATGTTGTACTTTTTATGATTGTACAAACTTGTGGGACCGGTTTGTAAACTCTGATATTTTAATCGAATGATAATTGATTTCAAAACGTCTCATTTAGAGTCGTTTTCTCAACTTGTGCCGTGAACTATGAAGTAATACCCGTGACACAATCTTCCTACGCGATAATTTTGGGGTGTTACAGAATAGGTGAGTAGTCTTTTTCGTTCGAACTATCTTTCCGATTGTCAAATGGAGTGGCCGAAATGGCTTGGAACTCCCGGTTTTGAATTGACATTACAAAATAAAAAGAAGATTAAATAAAAACAGGCTTATTTAAAATCCTAATATAGCTCCCCAGCAGCGGCGCCAAAAACTTGATGCAGGTTTTCTGACCATGTTTTAATATTTATAAAGTCTCGTTTACCTATGCTCCACCTTATGTACTTACGGGCAGTGTACCCGGTCGTGTGTAGTGTACTAATCGGTAATACCGAGGTCGTCCCAAGAGCCATGCGACGGGATTCTAATTAAGTCTAGATGTAACTGGTTTTAACTGGTTTATAGTAGAAATGATTATGAAACTAAGAAACAAGAAATAAATACGAAAAGTAAATAGAGTTGTGATCAATAGAGGGAAAGTGTGCTAACCTAATTACTCATCCTATGATGTAATGTTCACGTTTTACTACTTCCAACTGATTCAAGTGGGGGTTTAAGTCGCTAGGATAACATATGGTCAGTTCGCCCTAACCTATCAACAAAGGCTTCCACCCGAGGTCAAGATTCTATCCTTGATAGTCGAGTTGTTTTTACTCGCCTAAGCCAAGTCATTAAGTACCCTACATGCAAGATATGAAATAATAAGTTCCCAGACGCTAGCATCTTAGACACTGATCTCTAACTTCTTAAGTTCATCCAAATGACCGATGTTCATTTAGTTAGTTCGCACAAGCGAGGAAGGGTCGTTAGTTGGTCAATTCTTACCCTCCCCAACTCTACCTAACTACTTAGGGTCAGTTGTTCAATTCTCCTAAGCAACTAGATATGACCGCCATTCAAAACTACCGAAGCTAGGGTAACTACCAACGGACTATGCATGCATACACTAGAAACAATTATACGAAAGCATGAAAACGTAAATAAAACATTCAAGGAATCATAACTAGGCTAGCACCAAAGGTGCTTAGCTGATCATATTAAAAGAAACGAAAAATTCAATGTTTAACATAATGAAATACATGAATCGAAAGTAAAAGATAAAATGATCGCTAATGCTTATCGTTGGGGAGTGATTTCTCCCTTCGAGATGGCTCCGTATGCTCTGAATAATCTGCCTTTGGAACCCTCTTTACGTTCTCTGCGTTTAAGTTGTGAGTGAATGATTTGAAATGCAGAAACTAGGGTTGGTATTTATAGGCACGATCTAGTTACGACATAATTTGAGTTGAGAGTTACGCCGTAACTTCAATAATTCATCAAATAATGCTCTCGATAAGCAGGTTATGGCGTAACACTTGGGAAAGGTTACGTTGTATCTTCAATACAGGTTACTTTTGCTAAGATTACGCCGTAATCCTTGTGAGGAGTTACGGCGTAGTTGATGGAGGTGCAAAACATTTCTTGACCTAGTTGATTCCGGCGTAACCTTAGTTGGGAGTTACACCGTAATTGCCTTTAAGTTGGTCTTCTGAGTCAACGCACTAGCTACGGCGTAATGTTAGAGAGTGAGTTATGCCGTAGCTTCTTCACAGTTGGCGTACTATCATAAATATTTAAGAAACTCTCCAAATCCGCATCTCATAAGCTCCAATGCTCTTAATTTACCAAAAAGTGAAAAATAAAAGAATACAAGCATAAATCCATATAAATGATATAAAATACAAGCATTATCGGGGGAAATTGACACTTAAAATTTAGGACTATTTGACGTTATCAAAGATTCGTGGACGAATTTAAGCATTAAGAATACTAATTAGGAGGGTTTCGGATCAAAGGGAAAACCAAAATTGAAAGAGAAATAGAGCAATTGAATGGAAAAAGATTAACAATTATTACTTACCAAGTGGAGATTGATAACTCAAATTGAAGAAATTGGCCTTGAGAGGTCGAATTGTATGTCTGTGGGGTGGATAGAATGTGTAGGGTAAAGAATAAAAGAGATGGGTGGGTTTTTAAGTGTTTGATCAGGCTTAGTGACGGCTATCGCTAGGTTGCGACGCGCCATTTTTTCCAAAACTGCTTTTGTAAATCGCCCTCTTTCAAAAGCTTTGTTACTATTTTTGACAAATATGTGAGTTTTTATTTTAAAATTCATTTTGTCAATCCACTTGTAATCTCCACAGTAGCGAGTAATAAATGTGTCAACTTGTCTTTTAAAGAGAACCCTAGGAACATTTGGAAGTTGGGTGAAAGTATCTCGCGGACCTGGTTTAAACCCAAAGGAACGTTTCCTTATGTTATGAAAGTTGGGAAGTGTAACTAGCACTCTTCCAATGAACATGTCTCTAGGAAATATTTCTTTTGCGCAAGGAGTGTTAGAGCGTTTGCTATATTATGAATTTACGAGGGGGATTGTCTCGTTGTTTGGGTTTGGAGGGGGTTCAATAACTGCATTCACGAGCTCCGGTATCGCAAATACCTTTTCAATCTTTCTAGGTATAGCATCCTTTGCGATTTCTTCATGGAGTTTCATCATGAAATTGTCAGCTAGTTCCAAAAAAATGTCGCCGGTTTTTCTCATGTGAACTTCGAGAAGTTGTATTTGTTTCTCTTGGTTGTTAACGAATGTAAACATTACATCCTCAAATTCATCTTGTCGCCATTTTTCTGGAAGTACAAACCCTTTGACTAAGTCCACTTGTTCATTAAATTTTTCCTTATGATCATGTGTGGACATTTCCATCCTCATCAACTCATCCACTTGTTCCTCTATGCTTTTGAATAATTGTCCTTAGGCATCCAAACTCCTTACTTCAAGGAGTACCAGATCCTCCTATTCCTCTTCTTCATATTGTGCTAACTCCTCGATGACCTCCCAACATGTTTCAATATCGAGGTTACTCAATCTTCCACCGGCGACATGATCAATAGTTTGTCGAGTGGAGGAAGTGACATGATCATAAAAGATTTGGACTTAGAGCCAAAGATCAATGCCATGGTGAGGGACTTTCTGGAGTAAGTCCTTGAATCGAGTCCACGCCTCATAAAGGGTTTCACCTTGACGTTGTTGGAACATCAAGATATCATTCCTAAGCTTGGTGGTTCTCCCCGGTGGGAAAAATTGGGCGAGGAAACGGGTGGTGAGATCATCCCAACTTGAGATGGTTCCTACAAGAAGTCGCTCAAGCTAATTACTAGCTTGGTCACATAGATAGAATTGGAAGAAACGTAATCGTATGATCTCCCGAGTGGTAGCATCAAGGTAAATGAAGTCAGCGATTTTAAGGAAATCCTTGAGATGTTGATTAGGATCTTCAGAACGAAGTCCATGGAATGCACATCAGTTTTGCACCAACAGGATGGAGTCGGATCGCAGGGCCGCAGTTTGAGCTTGATGTGGAAGCTCAATGGTGTTCCTATAGCCTTGATGGCTCGGTCTAGAGTATTCACCAAGAGTACGACCTCTTGGTGGGTCGAGTGGTGGTTCATCGGGTAGTTGTTGATTGAGTGGTAGTGGTTGATGTGGTGGTGGATTGTTGTTGGGTGGATTATCACCCATGGTGAAAAGTGACAAAGTTACGAACAAAAACACAAAGAAGGGGCATAAACTAAAAGAAAGCTAAGAAAAAAGAAAAAATAAAGCTCACTTGATAGGAATCAAGCGAGTATTCCTAATCGAGATAGAAAACTAACTATCTATTCTATTCCCCGGCAGCGACGCCAAAAAATTGATGCATGAGTTCTGGGTCGAAAGACTTCTTTTTCAACAAGCAAGCTTTATAACCCACTAGGCAGTGTACCTAATCATCGAATTGTAATACGGGTAAGCCTAGGGGGTTGCCCGTTCTCTAGGAGAATAGAGATGCTAGTAGAGATGTATGACGAGAAGGTGAGTTTGAGGGTGATTCTTTTTAGCTTTTTATATTTTTTAGAAAACAAGTAAATATCTCGGGGTATATGAGTGGGGGGTGGTACTTCTACCAATTTTAACTACTTACTAATAAAGATTAAAAACTAATTAACTAATGAAAAGAAGAAAATAAACTATGGATTTATTGGTGTGTTCTTATGATAATTAAAAGCGTGTTTACTTAGATGTTCAAACTCCCTAGTTATCTCTTATTGGTCGGTTTAATTGTCACATCCTTATCTTAATTGGTGCGTTATATTCCATGTTAGTCATAAAGGGTGCCTAATTCCCTAGTTCTATGAATTTCAACTCTCCTCTAGACTATTCGGGATCGCCAAGTACCGTAGTATCTCCCCCGAATACTCTATTATCCTAAAGTTACAACTCACGCAATAAACACAGTGATGGCTCAAGTGCACTCTCAAGCTTTGTGCTATTTAGGACGTTCAAGCATGAAACAATTAATGAAGAAGCCATTTTTCCTTACTCTAGCGTCTTTCAATTAACACAAGAGATAACCTAACAATAATTAACAACTAGGTTTCATAGATCTAAGCAAACACAATAGTAATTTAGCTACTCATGATAAATAAGCATGCACACATACAAATAATTGAACATAGGATAAACATGGTGATATAACGGATTAACAAACTTATCTTTGAGTGTAAAAAAGGGTTTGGAACCCTAAAATACTGCCCAAGTTGGACTACGAACGAACTAGGGTTTTCTCTCCAAAATACTACTCTCTAAATGCAGAAAAATCGAAGTCTATATATAGATTTACAAATACGACGGCGTCGCCTTTTGATGGTGACGCCGCCTGGTCACCGTTATTAGGGTTTCGTTTGGGCCAAGTCATCGTTGGGACGACGTCAGTTGAGAAAGTGTGACGCCGTCTAGCTTCAATAGGGACGTAGTCTTGGAATGGGTCTTGATCGTTTGGTGTAAAATAAAGGGAGACGCCCTTCAAAAATAAGGCGTGACGCCTTCATGTTGTAGAACCAAAATCACGTCTGAGCCGTCGCTTGAAATTTTATTAGAAAACCTTCTTAGCGACGGCGTCTCCCTTTGGTTTGGGACACCGTCAGGTACATAAATCAGCCTTGTTTCTTGACTTTGTCGTTTTCTCATGTTTTCGCTCCTTTTCGTCCAAATATGCTTTATTCCAGCATTTTACTTCCAAAATACCTAAAATGTGAAAAGGAACAATTTTAAGCAGTAACTGATATAAAATGTGTCAATTTAGGGCTTAAATGGCCCCCTTAAAACGTACGTTTTAAATCCTTATCAGTCACTTAGATTACCCGTTAACAAACTAGTCGATGTATCAACTAATGAAACGTGAATAGTTTGACCAACATACAAAGCTAGCGTGATGTTAACTCTGGAAGGATTTCCGAGCAATCCTCATGGAAGTTTAGGGATAGAACTCACTACACTCATTTCGAAATCCACAGAAGGATTTACCGAGGCGTCATAGCTTACGAGTTGGTCTAACTCGGAATTCCTGAGAGAACTACTGGTGTCTGTCACACCCCCAAATTACCTGTTTTGCAGCGGAATGGAATTCCTGGGGATTGATCACGTCATAGCATCACAATCACAGTTATATTGAACGACCTAAAGTGTCGTTTGAAAAGAACATCGTTTGATTTAATAAAACAATCAGAGTTTACAAATTAGGTCCCAAATGTAAATCAACTTGTGCGGAAATAAGTTTGTTACAATTCAAACGATGTTTTAAAGTAAGTAAAACCCAAGTGAGACGCGTCGTCATCACGACTCCATGATGTGTCCAAATGCATGCCATGAAGTGAATACCTCGATACCGAGATAAAAACATGCTAAAAAGTGTCAACACAAAGGTTGAGTGAGTTCATAGAGTTTGTTTTGTAATGAAAAGCCCTTTCAAAATCATTTATGCAGCAAAGGCATTGAAAATCCACTCGCCCCAAGTTCGCCCATACAAAACTTGCAACCTGTGTGTTCACAACCCATTGCCAGAATGTGTATAGTTTATGTTCCAAACATATGATGTCAAATGAATTCACAAATAGTGCATAACTCAATGTATCGAATCGTTTATGCAAGAAAGGCATTGTGAATCCACTCGGCCAAGTCCCACCATACAAAACTTGCAGCACCGTGTGTTCACAACCCATTGCCGAAATGTATAAAGTGTATGTTCAAATCGTTCCAAGACCATTAGTTCATGATATTACCAAGACCATTAGACCAATGAATATACCAAGACCATTAGCTCAATGAATATACCAAGACCATTAGACCAATGAACATAATATGAAAGTTCTAAGGATGGCAAAACTGTTACTACGCATGACTAAGCATTCAGTTCGGCTAAACATGTAGTTTCAAATAACCATGATAGTTATGAAAATAATTGAGCATGTATCTCCCCCAAGAGATTGTAAAACAGTTAATAGAGTAAAAGTGGGGCTATGAATTCACAGTAATATGTAAGAGTAACTATGAAAGTAAATGAAAATAGTCGAGCATGTATCTCCCCCAAAACAGTTATGAAAACAAGTAAAAGCAGGGGCTATGAGACTCACTTGGTAAACTGGAATAATGGCAAAAGTGAGTACACCGAGGTTTAAAGTGATGCGTTAACCGGGACCTATTACGAATGATTTGATATGTCATGAGTTGCAATGTAATGTTATGCATGCACTTCGTATGTTATTTATACCATTTACGTGTTTTGAAAATATTACTCGTCGTCGAAAAATACTCTTTTGACGTCTTGACCCTTCAAAAATGACCTTACATGTTTTACGCAAAATGTCATCCTATAATGGTTTTATAATGATTTTGGTGAAATTTCCACTTTTAGTCGTAAAACAATGTCGACGGAATTTTCTTGAAATTAACAAAATGGCTTCGAAAATATTAGTCGTAAAACGAGGTATACGTCGATCGTTAGAGAACGAACTCAACGGTTTTGGAAAGTTTGCATCGATATCTAGAAGTTTCAGTTCAGGAGTTTTCGTCCAAAAGGTCTCGATCATAAAGATATTAGGGGTTAAAGTTGGTGATTTTGGCTAATTGTGTGCGAAAATAAGTTTCGCCAAGTTTGAACATCCCAAATAATTCATTATAACTCCGCTTGACAACGCTTTGTTTTGAAAAATATGGCCGATGAACTTGATTTTACTAGAAGACCTTTCGTTTCAAAAAGTTTCACATCATGGTTAAAAACACCACAAAACATAGCCTTTACGTACTAATGAAATACTTGTAACGTAAAAATAATATAGATTTTCAGAAAATAATATTTACGGCAACTTTATGAAAATGGCCATATCTTTGTCGCTTTAAATCCGCTTTCTACGTTTTATATGTCCTTAGCTTCAGATCGGTAAACTAATATATTTTGAGAAGTCGAAATAATTGTGAAGCTTAAGGCTCGCTTTTGACCGAAAACACTAAAAACAGAAGCTGAAATTTTCAGAAATAATATTTTTCGTCAGCAAACTTTAAAATCCATAACTTCTTCGTTATAAGTCCGCTTTTATCCGTTCAAGCGGCCACGGATTCGTTTTAAAGTATATTTTCTAAAAATCAAAGCCAAAGTTTAGTACCAACTGTCGGATTTTCCAGAAAATTGAAACAAGGACAGAACCTTAAAATATAGTTATCGAAAATAGTTTTTCTCGGACAAAACCTATTCTAATCCCTTCAAATCAACTCCAAAACTAATCTAATCCTACCATACACCTTCTTAGGGTGTCATGGGTTCCTAATCACCATCAAGACCAAAGAATACCATGGGAATAATTATAGGATGACCAATATGTATATATAACTCAAAAATCATGAAATAAATGGTATAAATCACATAACTTGCATATAAGCTCCAAAAATGACAAGAAACATATGAAAATGACAAGGAAGCTTGAAAATGAATAAAACATGCTTACTAGTGATAGTGAAGAGGTGTAGGTAACAAGGATTAACTTAAATATCATTGGTTTTTATTTCAAAACCATATAAAGGATATAATCTAGGTTGTAATAACACTTGCTTGAAAAATCTTGATCCCTTTGGCACCTTGATGTTTGGCCGGTTTGGAGAACACAAAGAAAGAAGAGAAAAATTTTGTTTAACACTTATGAATGAGAATGAATGAATAATTGTAGTAGTAGAAGACTTTTAAGTTTGTGAATTATTAGTAGACATGAACCTTACCTCATTTATTGACCACCCTCCCCTTGCGGTTTTGGGGAGGGTTGTCTCTAATTCATTTTTTTTTTTTTTTAAATCTATTACTAGTATAACTTTGCATAATTTGATAAAAAGGTATAAGTAAAAAGGTGTAGAAATGTACAAATAAAGGTAAAATGAGAATTTTTGGTACAAGTAAGTTTTTAATAAGTCAAAATAGATTGTATTGAGATGATAAAAATTGTAAAAATACTTTCCTTGTGAAAATTGAGTGATAAAATAATTATCGTAAAATTTTAAGAAAAACGACGTAATAATTAAACTTTAACGATTAAAATACCAAATAAATTTGAAACACTAGGAAAACTAAAAATATAGTTTTTATGAACTAAATGTAAGTTTAAAAATACCTCGGGATCATTTTTGAAAGTAACGGATTAAATATTTAAAATAATAACTCACGCGATAAAAATTATTAAATAAAAATTACGCGTTGAAGGTAAAATGAAATGTCGTGAATGTACTAATGAGATGCAAATGATGTCCATGAAATGTAGACTAATCATAGTCCATATGAAATGTACGTGATGTCATGATCATGAATTAGCCGCTAAACCTTCAAGGTTACGCGAATTTGAAACAAGTAAACCAAGTTTACTATAAATGTTGAAATAATGAGACATGAATCGTGTCGAGAAATGACCTGAAAGTACGGATTGTCACAGTGTCAGACTCCTTCTTCATCCTAATCTCCTCTAGTCGCAGGGTTGATTCAGCTCTATCCCACTTATCATCTCCATCATCGTCATCCTTAAGATCACTTCTAGTCCTATCCCTTTCACTATCCTTTTCCTCCTTGGAAGGTTCACGTTTCTCATGTTCTACCCCTTTCTCCAGTTCTTAGCCTACCTTTGTTTTCTCATGTTATTATACCTTTATAGCAACAATCTTATCCATTTACATATCCTCTACACCGGAACCACTCTCAACTTTCGGCTTTTCATCTTTCTTAAATATTTTTAATACTTGTTTTCCTTTTCTGCCAATGACATTAGTTGATCTCTTCCATCTCCCCTACTTCATCACAACATCTTCTCTTATTTTGGCACTAGACTCTAATTTCCTATGCGTCTCAGGGGCATGTCCTCTCAGTTTTGAGCTTTCCATAGAGACCCCAACAACCCATACAAACTTCACATATACCACTGTAGATTTATCAGTAAGATCCAGAAGTACTGGTGGGATAGGCATGAACTCATTGGTTTTTGCCTTAAGATCCGGTACATCACTATGCAAGATTATCTCTATGTGTTGGATCGTTCGGTCTTGCTGATAAGGTTCTTGTTCATCAAGTCTGCAATGACTAGCTTGATGAACCTCAAAAATGGTATAAACGGCCCTTCCTTCTTCTTTGCATCTTTCTTATTAACGTTATCTACCAATGCTTTCCAAATTAAATCATCATATTCGAAGGGGCAAAGGTTTAAAATACCATACATGATCTTGTAAGTTGTATTCCTACTTGAATTAAAGCTTGATTCCCTCTCCGTTATACAACAGTTAAGAATCGAGAAGAGCGTAGCCCATCTCCCGAGTAGATTCTTCCTCTTGAAATCTGAAGGCCTATTGAGTGTGTCTTTAGAAGAATCGTATCCAAGTTTTTTAAATAACTTGACCAACTACTTGCTACTTAGTGGTATTTGATACTTAGTATGTTGTTGGTGAGTAGTAGCCGGTAGTCGTAGCATGGTGCGAAGAAAGTCATAATTGAATTCAAAAGTGAAGTTATCCACTTTTGTTGTGAGAGTAACAGGTTGTGTTTCATCTAGTTGTGAGATGTTGTGCCCGAATTGTTGGATGTAGATGAGTGGAATGTGATCTACGGTTAATGTAAGTGTTGGGTATATGGGATGGTTCTTATCTCAACGATGATTGGTGAAGACATCAAATAAGGACTAACTATATGTATCATTTATCCTATATATATATATATTTCTCATTTTATGTTATTTATGTATGTTATGATACTTGATTGCTTACTTTTGTTAATTGTAGTAAATAATGAAGCAATTAATGAAAGTTAAGGAAATAGACGTGATTTGGAGATAAAACGAAGAAATCAAGCAAAGTCCAATGTATAGAGATCCAATAAGCCGTATTCATCACATAGGATACGGCGTATCAAAGTCAAGACTTCATCAAATCCACGAGTCACGAAGGGCACCAATACGACGTTTCCATTATGGCCAATACGGCGTATTCACTGGCGGTTCGTACGGATTCTAGAATATTTTAATCGTGGGGCCTACCCTAATATTTCCCGATACGCCGTATTGGGGGAGCCAATACACTGTATTCGATTAGATTTCAGAGACTATAAAAGAAAATCTTATTTACGAAATCTACACAACTTTATACCACAAGAATCGGTTCCCAAACTATTTTAGAAGCCAAGAAGGTTTTGAAAACTCAATCATTACTTAGGAGAACTCTTTGTGATGTAGTTTCATCATATAATCATTTGGTTAGCGTATCACATTTACTATGCTTCATACTCTATACGATTTAATTACGTTTGTTTAGTTTTTTATTGAGATTATGGTCTAACACCTTTAGGAGTTAGCCAAGTGTATGAAGATTGTATGTTCTTGATTTGTTTTACATCGATTTCTAGATTACCTCATTGGATATTATTTATGTTTATCGCACATGCTCGTTTATTTGCTTGTTTTTGCTCATCGTGTAACTAGATCTTTAACCTAAAATTTAGTAATTTAACTGTCCAAATAGTGGTCATTGAATTATAAACCTTAGATCCGTATCATGATAATTTAATGTATGAATCATGTTTTGGTTCTGGCTTGGGTATACTACGTCTGAAAGAGTCTCTTGTAGGTCCTTTTATCGTGACTAACTCGTGTAATATCGTTAGGTAGATGATACAAGAATAAGGCAAATAAGTTAGTAAAACTCGTTAGATTTTTGGTTGCATTTACGTCACCTAGACAGATTATAAATAAGAGTTGAAGTACATTAAGCGGGCTTCGTTAATGGTGACAGCATTAACCCTCGTCAGAGCCTTGGATAAGGGAGAAGATACACCTTGTTTTCATTAGCAAATCACCAACGAGGGTCGGAATAAAACTAGAATCATTGCACTAGTAAAACATATTAATGACACGTAATTGGAATAGACTTGGCTAGCACATTCTTTTATCATTGATTCAATGCCTTTTTACTATTATCGTTTTTCTTGTTTTATTTAGTTTACTTATTTGCTTTAGTAGTTTAATAGAAATCAAACTCATGCTAGTCTCGTGATAAAACCCCCCTTTGTATTATTTAAAGTAATTAGGTAGTTAGAATACCTTTAGGATTAGTTAATTAGTAAATGTCACTCCTAATAAACGACTTGTACTTATCCAACTAGCTACATTGATCGGGTACACTGCTCGTTAGTGTTAGTATATAGGTTAGTTCGACAAACTATAAATTGTAAAACTTGGTAGAAAATATATAGACATTTACAAACACATCAATTGGGTGTTCACAGGTACAAGTGGGTGGGTTAAAGACATAGTTGGTTGCACCAATTTGGATGAATTGGTTCTCAGGGAGGAGTTTCTCATTCGGGATTTTTGTTGGATTCTCTGGTGCTTGTTTTGGGATTTCTTATTGTTGTTGTTCTTGATTATGAGCCATTTGAGTGATTTGAGATTTTGTGGATGAAACAATGAAATTGTTAAGTATATGAATAAATTCAAATTTCACTCTATCTGTTTTTATATGCTCTTGCACTTCTTTTACGAGCATATTTCTTTTCGTTTATTTTCTTATGCTTTCTTGCTTTTGTAGTGTAACTTATAGGATTTCACAAACACATGGCGTATAAAATATTTAGAGAGAGAAAGTTCTAGAGAGAGAAAGGGAAGAGAGTTGGGAACTATGTGAAACAAAGAAAAATGGTATTGAACCCAACCCCTCACCTTGAAGGTAGAGGGTATTTATATTTTCTTACAAGACTCGCCTCCACGGGTCGTGGATCGCACAAGGGTAAAGACCCGCCGTCCTCCACGGTGTTACTTAACTAAATACTAACTAATATTAAATAACTATTGACTACGATCTTTCTAATGATTACATATACTTGAGGTGACCGACACTTTAATGACTGGATTTTATAAATCCTAACAATCTCCCCCTAAGGGAGGTCACCTCAAATTACACAGAATACAAACAGATATTAGATTAAGATTGTTCTTGGATTCTTATTTAAGTTCATTGCTCTGTAGCCCGTAGTCATTGATTCTTCATGTTATGCATGTTTGTATAATTCAAGTGGAGGTCTTTAAATGATCCACATGATGATGAGTTTTGAGATAGCTTTGAGATCATCAGCTTGCATAAATATCTGACTCTTCCATTGTAGTGTTGACATTATGTGATGTTGTGACAAAGGGACCGACATGCTTACATTCGGATCATGATTCTTTTCATCGAGTAGCGGAAGCATTAGTTGATTCATGATATTTGTAGCAGCGTAGCGTAAGCATGGAGTGAGAATATCCGAGTCATTGATGCACTAATCATGATTTATTTTGAAATGAATGTGTTGTGTGAGCATGCGGCTATGGATTGACCTCTCCATTACGACAACAGAAACGTTGGGTGTACTGCATACAACAATTAGCAATAAAGTAACGAAAGTGTCTTTGATCACTTTCGTTGAATTGAGGTACACGCCACGGTTCCCGCTGATCAAGCAAGTACTCGCAGGATCGTATAATTCGAAGAATCTCCTTGACAGGTTTCTTGCTCTAGTCGCTCAAACCTAACGCGTCTGAAGACAACAACGAGGAGTGAACCGTAGAATAGATTTCGATTGATGAAAAGAGATTTGAAGAACAATCGTATTGCCAATATAAATTGTTTTTGCAATACAACGAAGGTTTTAATGAAAATCAATTATCAATCATAAACAACTTTATTTTGAAATTAAATACGGTCGATGTGCTAGAGAAAAGAGTTTTGAGCACAACGACCGTTTTTCAAAGGTATCCGCAATCCATAACCTGAACCGAGATTGATCCATAATTTTGAATCGCCCATTGTTTCTCGTTCAGTTGTCACATGGTTGATCTATTGATAGATCTCATGCCACCTGCCAAGAGCTTGTTTGATGTTAGCTCTAGAAGGCTTTCCATCTTCATTGTGAATATGTTTGCATATCACTGATGTTCCGCAATACCACAATAATAATGCGTAGGACTCTTAAAATATATTCTCTCTTTCCACATTGTGTGAAACAGTGAGTCTTCATTGATTGTGTCCTTAATGAGATTTATTGATGATCTCATGGCTCTAGACTCAATTGTGCAAATTTGGTTCCCGTGGAGACTAGGAGAGGGTCTCCTTCTTCAATATCAACCATCTCTAAGAGAAAGTCGATAGATAATGTAGGTTACTCTGTGAGAATGAAACAAGTTCTTTTAAGAGGAACTTGAGTAGCTTGGGAAGATGTAGTGCTAGGCCACCGTCCATGACGTCTTGTCTTCAATACCGGTGTTGCCTAGGTAAGACTAGTAGCATATGAATTGAACCCGCCAGCCCTAAGGTTGAATTAATGAAGGGCTATTTCTTTTCACCCTTTTACATTTATCTTTTTCATTCTTCAACCCCTTTCAGGCTAATGGAGACTTCATTACTAGAACCTTGTTGGGTTTATTCCAGTTCTAGCTCTATCTCGATCCGACTCTTCCCATATATCACTTTTCTCCTTTTTTCATCATACCTAAGGACTCTATACTATCTAGTGGATTGTCCCGGTAAATCCCTCCGCTCTGGCGGATTGTGGAATGAATACCTAACCTAACCATCCTTATATCACCATACATAAAGTAAATTTGTTCGGTCTTTTTGGTATTGCTCATCAGCCATTGGAACCAATTGAAAACCATTTGAAAATCAATCCAGGTACTTGTGATATATTATCAAAGCATTTTGTACCAGAATCGTTTTTGATATTTTTAGAAAACGGCCTCAACACATGTGCATCGTATGTTTGAAATCAGTTTGACACATGGATGCAAGAGGAAGAATTCACTTCTTTGATCAATTATTTTCTAAAAATATCGACATTACTTTCCCCGATCAAAATCAGTGTTTCACATACGCTTAAAGATATTTTCGGGAAAGAATGTGGTTTTCAAAATTTGCTCCCCCTCAATATGTGCATCTGATGTTGAAATTGTTTAGCACATATTAGGGAAAACATGCACTTAGAGACAAATCAATCACGATTCAATCCTTATTGGTTTGATGTGAATGCTCCCCCTTAACATGTGCATGGAAAATTTGAAATCGTTTGGCACATGTAGGGAGGAGAACATGTTAATTCCGTATAAAACCATTTATCGAATTATCAGTTTAAATTCAATTTAAATCACAAATTCTCCCCCGATCACAATTCTCAAATCCTTTGAGATTTGTGATCTCTATTGATTTAAATTAAATTTTGAGAACTTTTAAGGAGAATTGCGACTTGCTTTTGAAAAACATTTCAACTGATAAGAATAAGATTTTTAGACTTTAAACTCCATTGTTTAACCATGCATGAGTATCTTTTGAAAACATAACAATAGCCAAGGTCTTGAATCAATTGTATAAAACATTGTTCTTTTTTATTTTCCAAAGTAGACCTTGCTCTTTTACGTGCCAATTGTTTGAAAAATAACCTTTTTGATAGAATTGAAATCATTCTCCCCCTCAATCAATGACATGAGTTGTTGATTGAGTGTTAGAGATTTGACAAAGATAAGCCCGAAGATTTTCAAAATAGAGTCCGAGGTATTTTTCAAAGCAATTTTGTTTTCATTAGATGACAAATATTTTTCAGAAGAATCATTAGAAAGAAAAATATTTGGAAAGGAAACATTTGTCTTTTGGTGACAAACATTTGTTTTAAGAATCAGAGCATGAGATTTGAAAAATAAGATTAAGCATGGTTTCGTTTTCTTTTTAAAACGGGTTAATACCGAAATGACAATAAACCACCATTTTCTCCATCTCATTTTTTTTAAACAATTTATGTACATTCGAAGAACATCTAAAGACCCGTGACACTCTTTGAATGTCAACACAAAGTCCGTAGATGTTATCGAATTAAGAAAAATATGACAAAATGACAAAAAATTTTGGAATTTTTTGAGTTTTTCAAATTTTTATGGATTTTTTGAAATTTTATATTTTTCTATTTTCTTTTGTGGGTTTTATAATTTTGTATTTTGCTTTTTGAAAAAAATATGTACAAGAGTATAATTTAGTTTAAGAGAATGATGAAATGAGTACCGAGAAAAGGATATCGTTCAGCACGTTCTCGAAGAAAGAAATCAACATCTCTTAAACTTTCACCACCAAAGCATTCGAGGCTTCTAAGAAAATCGTCTGAACATGAGCCTTTTAAATGTGAATCTTTGGTAGCTTCCCCCCAAACCGGAAATCTTCGAATTAAGACCATTTCCCCCCCAAAAGATGAAGTGAAGCAAACAGTCTAATTGTATGAAGCTCAAGAACCCAAAGAAAATGATAACAACGAAGTAACAAGTGAACACGGATCATTTCTGTGGTTATCATACCTGGAATAAACGATTGAGCCTGATCACATGAACCTGTTGTGCATCCCCGAAGTACACATTACTCTTCGAGATTGAGCGAGAAGTTGTCTATCAGGGAACAATATATCAACATCTTCATTTTACTAAGTGCATTCCAGATATCTTCCATATAACCATTCATCCCATAATGTAAGCAAGTACCCAACAAGAGAAGAAACAACGACATCACGATAACTGGTTGAATCACTTGATCTTCTCTGCGGATGTCGACTCCAGAATAACTGATTAAGCTCGATCATGTGAACTGTAACATATTGGATTTCACAAACACATCACATAACAATATATGGTTCGAATTATGTAAAGTTTAGTGAGAGAAAATGGGAGCCTTTCTAGAGAGAGGAAGTGAAAGAAAACATAGAAGGTTAGATTAAGATGAATGAAAGGTCCAACCCTCTACCGTGGGAGGTAGAGGGTATTTATAGTTACAAATACTACGTCCTCCTATCGGACTGTGGATCAGGCATACAGTGGGTAAAGACCCGTCCTTCCTCCACGGTGTTGCTCTAAACTAAATAACTAACTAAATAACTAGTAAATAACGTTATGTCTACGAGCTAACTTATGCTAGATTATATATGGGGTGACCGACTCTTCACTATGGAATTTCTAATTCCTAACAATCTCCCCCTAAGGGAGGTCACCCCATGATTTACATTTTGAATCGTAGCATTCTATTCTTGACTTTGTTCTTGAGCTCGTAGACTTCAATTCTTCACTTCCGAAATCTTTGTGCTTAAGTAGTGCAACGTCAAAGTCCGAATACTTTGTACTTTTAGTGGAGGCCTTTAACTGATCCACATCTTTGATGATCTTCGAGCTTTCATTGAGATCATCAGCCACAGTAAATCTCTGGATCACCCTTTATTGTGTTGCCATCATGTGAAGTTGTGACTTTCGGACCAACATGCTCACACTTTTGAATCATGACATCTTTCCATCAGAGTAGTGGAAGCTTTTACTGGTTCAAGATATTTGCAGCAGCGTGCAGAACATAGTATGAAATATCGAACCGGTGATTATGTAGATATGCACCAGTCACGATTTCTTCAAATTAAGTGTGGATGCTGTGAGCATGCGGCTTTGGATTGACTCCTCAATTCTGATCAGCTGGTACAACGTCCCAAATGTACCGCAAACAATAGTTAGCGATAAAACACACGAAAGTGTCTTTGATCACTTTCGTTGAATTGAGGTACACGCCCACGGTTCCCGCTGATCAGCATACAAGTACTGCCTACGATCAGGTAGGATTCCTAAGAATCTCCTTGACAGGGTTTCGCAGCTGTTCTAGCCGTTCTCAAACCGAACGTCTCAAAGAAGACAACACGGAGTGAGTGAACCAGCGAATTGAGATTCATCGATTGTTGAAAAATGATTTGAAAAACAATCGCGTATTGCTTGAAGAAAGAGTTTTGCAATACGACGAAGGTTTTATGAGAAAGATCAATTTTCAATCAAAATACTTTTTGTATTTAAAAGAGTACACATTCGACGTGCTAGAGAAAAGAAGGTTTGCACATCGAACGGTTTTTCTAAAAGTATTTTTCAATCAGAGATACTTTTTGAATTTGAAATGAATACACATTCGAATGCTAGAGAAAGAAGAGATTTGCACATCGAACGGTTTTTCCAAAAGTATTCGTCAATTCCATTCCTGGACCAAGGTTGATTCAAGAATGAATCTCCCCATTGTTTCTATCCAGTTGTCACAAGCTTGATCTTTTGCAAGATCTCACATGTCACCCACCAAGAGCTTGTTTGATGTTGGCTCTAGAAGGATTTCCATCTTCATCGTGAATATTTTCATATCACTTGGATGTTCTGGCAATACCACAAGGATAATGCGTAGGACTCTCAATATATACTTACTTTTCACATAGTGTGAAACAGCAAGTCTTCATTAATTTAGTGTCCTAATGAGGTTTTGTGGATGATCTCTTGGCTCTAGACTCAATCGTGCACGTTTGGTTCCTATGCCGGAGACTAGGGAGAGGGTCTCCTTCTTCAATATCAACAATCTCTAAGAGAAAGTCGATAGATTATGTAGGTTCCCAGTGAGAATGAAACAAGCCCTTTTAAGAGGAACTTGAGTGGTTTGGGAAGTTTAGTGCAGGTCGCGTCACGGGTCCATGACGTCTTGTCTTCAATACGGCGTTACCTTAGTAACCACCAGTAGAGCATATGTATTGAACCGGTGCATGCCCTAAGGTTGAATTATTGGAGGGCTATTTCTTTTCACCCTTTTTCAATTCATTTCTTTTTCATTCTTCAACCCCTTCAGTGCTTACCGAGACTTCATTACTAGAACCTTGTTGGGTTTATTCCAGTTCTAGCTCTATCTCAGTCCGCACTCCTCCCATATCTCACTTTTTCTCCTTTTTTTCAATATACCTAAGGACTCTACACTATCTAGTGGATTGTCCCTGGGTAGATCCCTCCGGTTCTGGCGGATCGTGGGAACAAATACCTAACCTAACCATCCTTATAACACCATGCATAAAGTAAATTGGTCGGTCTTTTGGTATTGTTCTTTCCTTCATGAAACCAATTGAAAAATCATTTGGAAAAACAATCAAGGTACTTGTGATACGAGATCAAAGCATTTTGTACCTTAATAGTTTTGATCATTTAGAAAACCTCCCCCTCAACATGTGCATATGATTTAGAAATTGTTTAGCACATGGAGGCAAGAGGACTTTGAAATATTTTCTTTGATCACCATTTTCATAGAAAAAGCCATTTGATTTTCTTGGTAAATTCTCCCCTCAATATGTGCATAGGATATTTAAAATCATTTTATCACATAGAGGCAAGAGTTCTTTTGAAGCACATTTACGATCACAAAAGCCATTAAGAAACCATTTAAAACTCAATCAAGGCACATTATATTAAAACATAAAAGCATTTGCACCCCGACAGTTTATTTTCTTTTTAAAATGCTCCCCCTCAATATATGCTTCGAGATTCGAAAGCATTTAGCACATATGAGAGAGCAGCCTGCACAATTGAATCAAAACGATCACCTTTTATCAAATTTCATTATTAAATCACAAATTCTCCCCGATCAAAAATATCAAACCCTTTGAGATTTTGGATCCCAAGTGATTTAATAAGGTTTAGAAAACATGGGAGAATATGTGGCCAGGTTTAAATACTCATCTTGTTTTTGGATAAATCCTCCTCCTCAACATGTGCATTGTGTATTTGAAATCGTTTGGCACATGGAGGCAGGAGTGCCTATAAAGGACTAAAACCAATTCCATAACAACAAATTTGAGATTTAAATCACGATCTCTCCCCTGATAAAAAATATCAAACCATTTGAGATTTGTGATCCCATTTGATTTAAATTATTTAGAAAAGTTTTATGGAAAGACGTGGCAAAATTTAATTTTGAAAAATGATTAATAAGGAACCGATTTAGACATTAAAGATTGTTAGTGTCAGGTATGATTGTTTTAAGAGATCTTTAAGTAAAACAAAACAATTTCACAATCAAACAAGAACAGAAAAATTTCATTTTGAAAGACCTTGATTCAAAAGAAAAATCATACCATGACATAACATTAAATCTTTAGATCACCACATAATTTGTACAAACGGACTCTTTTGAAGATATATTGTTTGAAAATATTTTAAATTAAATCACTCTCCCCTCAATCGATGACCGAAGTCGATAATTGAGTGACTTAAATTTTGATAAAATGAAGTCCGATGATTTTCAAAATTTAGTCCAATATATTTTCAAAACAATATTTTTCCATTTTCAAAACAATATTTTTCAAAGTTTTAGAAAAATGGTATCATCACGATTATCCTGCACAAAGATATGTTAGGTGGTTGAGAAGCTTCTGTTGTTGCTGTAGGGCTTGGAAGAAAAACGTCTGCTAAGCAAGCAATGAGACTTCTTCTTACGTTGCATTTTGAATGCCAACTGAGGTCAAATTAAGCTCGGTTTCTTCAATCACTTAGAAGAAAACCATCTGGACGAAGTGAGACCTCTTATGTTGCATTTATGCCAACTCTCCATGGAAGTCCAATTAAGCTCCGTTTCTTCATTTGTCAACCCAAGATATAGTTACCCTTTCCTTTGGCATCCAATCATCTTCAATTGTGGGATCCGGATCGGGAACATTCTTATATACCAATATACCGCATACATTAGTGAACACACATACAGATGTATGGTGGTCGACATCACCCAAACAGCAATCGACTAATAAAAGTCAATGCAACATATCAATCGATCATATAAATGTATGAGAATAATGTGTTCATCAAACTCTAATCATCTAATCCTAGCAATCATATCCTAGGCACCTAGTCCTTCAACATAGGTTAACATCATTTTTAATTAAGCATATTAGGATAATTAAGAAAGCCCGTTAGAAGATATAGATTTGAAAACATTATCCCCCTCAATCCATGACTCATTTTATGAAAAGTTTAAAAGCGCTGAAGTCATTGATTGAGTTTTCAATTTTACAAAAACTCTGAATCTGATTGTTTTTAAAGCAACTCATTTTCCACCGTTTTTGAAAACAACAAATATTTTTCTGAAGAATTTTAGACGGAAAAACATTTGTGTAGGAACAGCAGTCCTTCGACATACTTTCCTCAATATGTTTTAGGATAAGTGCACGAAATGTTTGAAAAATGGTTTAGCGCAACACTTTCCTTTCTTTAAAAGAGCGGGTTGCTATCAGAAAAAATAGCAAGCCATAGTATTAAGCACGGGTTACAGTCTGAAATAACTGTAAGCCATCATTTGAAGCCCGGGTTACAGTTAGAAATAACTGTAAGCCATGGTTTTTGGACATGTTTGGAAAATAAATATTTACACCTCCTGCTCGAACTTCATCTAAAGTCCCGTGCCATTATTGAATGACATTTCTAAGACCGTAGATGTTATCGATACCAGAAGACATGTCTTGTGAGAAAATATTTTGGTTTTTTTTTTTGAAAATTCTGATTTTTATGGGCTTCTGAAGATTTTATATTTTTCTATTTTCTTTTTGTTGGTTTTATATTTTTGTATTTGGTTTTTTTAAATATTTACAAAGATAGATTAGATGATATAGTTTAAGAAGATGATGATACGAGTACCGAGATAAGGATATCGAGCAACCGTGTAGAAGATAGAAGTCATCATCTCTTAAACTTTCACCACCAAAGCTTCCAAGGCTCTTGCATTGAAGAAAGAAATTGAACCATCTGAAAGTGAGACTTTGGCAGCTTCCCCCCAAACCAAAAATCCTTTGGATGAGCAGATTCGAAGCTCTATTTCAAGCTTTCCTTAGCCAGGTGCACAGAGAAGCACACCATTATCATAAATCCCGCTGCTCCATTTAAGAACAATAATTGAGGTTCTCCGTTCGGGGTTATATCATCAACAAGAATAGCAACGTATCATCCCACTCATAAATAATCTTCTCAAATTTCATAACCACTGAAGTCTGAAGCAATCCATTCCAAAAAGTGTCAAGAGAACACTTCCCCCGTGTAGTTGAAATGATGCAGTCCGTCTCTTAGTATAATGCTCAAGAACTCTCCCGAATACACTTCATGAGGGGAATGAAGAACACCTTCCCATGTTCACATTGTTCTTCCCTGATGAACGTGTATGAAGCTCAAGTACCAGAAGTACACCAATATCCAAGAACTCTCCCGAATACACATCATGCCCGGAGAGAACACACCTCCCCAATGTTTGTGGTAAATAATGGCTTCTTCCCTCGATGATGTGTATGAAGCTCAAGGACCCGAAGTACTCACATTCCCCAAAGAGAGAACAACCGATAACATTGAAGAAGCAGGTCTTAATCATGATTCTCTGCGGATGACAATCTCTGCGGATGTCAACTCCGAAATAAGTGATTATATCTCTCGAATCATGATTAAGCCCTAAAGTGAGACAGATGAGCGCCCCCCAATGTACACAATTCTCTCCCCCGATGATTGCGATAACATCAAAATCATCACGCACTTGTGTACCTCTTTTATCTTCAGAAACTAACTCTTCCATCGCTTCCCCCACATAGTTGGAATAAGAATAACACCATAAGCCTTAATGAGTAAAACCTTGAGATTCTCTGCGGTCATGACAATTGTTTTCCCGGGATATCTTCAATCACTTAGAAGAGTTAAGTTCATCAAGTTTACTCGCCATGAGTCAAACCTTGAGTTTCTCTGCGGTAATAACATTTGTCTTCCCGCGATATCTTCAATCACTTAGAAGAATTAAGTTCATCAAGTTTACTCGCTTTGTGTTTGTCTCCTTCCCTCTTGCTAGTTTTGACACTTCAGAATCAGCAACATAGTATAAGCCCAAATACTTGAAATCTGATGAGAAGATCGCTTGAAGTCATTGTGAGAATCAACTTGCTGAAGAACAGAATGAGCAAGTCTAATTGGGGATTAAATTTGACATGTCACTCTCCCCCAATTAGTGATCTCCCCTAAACCGACAATCTGTTAATAAATGCCCGAGATAAGAAGAAGTCTTTAGATCTTTAAATGCAACTCGTCTTTAGTCTTCTAACATGTAGCAGAAAATGTAGGACAGACTGTAGACTCGACCTTCTTCAAGATTGTGCAGTTGGGGAATAGATAGTTAACATCTTCAACTCACACCAAAAAGCATCCCACCAAAAAGCATCCTGATTAACTTACATCTTGCAAATCCCCTTAACTAAAATCCCTCCCAATCAAACAAGAACAAAGAGATGTTCATCAAAGAAATCAACAATCAGGCCGCAACGAACACACAAGATGGTAACACCAAACTACCAATCACATCAAACAAGAACAGAGATTGTTCGGAATCATCATGTTGATGTATACGTGAAGCATTAACCGGAAGCACTTTGTCGATAAACTCATCAATCCAGTGAAGATGTCAACCAACGGCTCTTAGAAGAGAAAAACTCCATGTGAAGATGACCGATAAGAAGAAGCTCGGTTCTTACATGAGTTTAGATCCGTATGACCATTTATATTCTCAAATATCAATCAACAATGCAAAAATTCACAGTCTTTTCTCCCCTCAAGAATTGCATACGGAGATGCCATTCTTGACTAAGCAAGTGAATATCTTCAACAATGTAGTCTATTCACACTTCTCTCTCGTAAAATTAGCACAAGATGTCGCCATCGTCGTCATTATAGTTGAGCAAGTGGAATAAGAAAAGAATCAACAGTAGCCCGGTTCACTTGATAATTGAAAGCACATGGAAAAAGTATGAAGCATGTTGATGAGAATGGTCATAATAAGAAGATTTCTCTTCAGAAGATAAAGCGCACTGAAGCGTACACTTTTCTTTTCTTTGGAGAACGAGGCTTGAACTGTTGTGTTCAAACGTCATTGCCGATTGAATATCAATGTTGAGTAACTTGAACCCGTGAGTTATGAGATATCAATCCTTTTGTTATCCATACTTTAAGCCAGTCCATGTATTGACGGATCGAAGTATCTGCAACTGAGTAAGGACTACCTGCACTAATATTACAAACTTGATTGCATATATTTTGGTTAGTGACATCAAGTATCCAAACCTTTGGGCTTTCACGGTCAACATTGAGATTGCCAATGGTAAACAACTTTCCTGTAGGTATCCACCTAAGTCCAGCATCCTTAAAAATTCTACCAGATGGTATCCACTTATGGCAATGTCTAGGATTGTTAGGCTTCTTATGCATAGTGGGAGACTTATGCTTATTCCTTGTTTCCAAAGATTTAGCAGTTGGTAACCATCTAGGCGAGGCTTTTGGTTTCATTTGCTTCATATGCACTATGGATGACTTAGTGTAAATCCTAGACTTAACAGGTTTTACCATTGCATGAGCATTTACTTTCTTCAGGGATTTTGTGAAGCATTTATCATGATTAGCATTAAAGATACATTTCAGACACTTTAAGCAAACAGCATGTTTGGATTCAGAAATATGTCTAGATTTCTTAGCGTGATCTGCTATGGGAATAGCTTTAATTGAAACGCAACTACTCTTAGAAGTAAGCCAATCCCTAGTATTTAGATTAGTGTTCCTAGGTATTGGTTTAGAACTACTAGCAGTGCCTTGAAATCTTGAAGAATTCATCACCCTAGGTCTTGCACCTAAAATTCCGTCTTTGCGATTCTGTGCCTTCTTTCTAGCCATTTCTAGATAAGAGTTCTTATACAAGTCATTCATATCAATTTTCCTAGGCAAGTGAGATGAAGTGACTGGTTTTGTCAAAACTTTTTTCGCATCAACTTGGGAGGCAAACCGCGTTTTTGAAAATTTTGGTCGTTCGGATCTAAACGCATTCGGTTGTCTAATAATTGGTTTCCCCAAGAATGATGGTTTTGAAAACTTAGTGTTCACACTATTCCCTGTTGTTTTTCTGAGCTCATTTTTTAAAGCAACAATAGCGAAACTTTTTTCCTGAAGTTGAGCTTTGAGATCATCAATTTTTGCTATCAAAGAGTTTGTTTGTTCTATTGACTTAGTTCTAGCTTCTTTGACAGAGTCACTTAGTTCTATATGATGCTTTCTCAAAGACTCATTTTCCTTTAGTAATTTAGCCACATAAATTGACAATTCATTATTTCTTGTTATAGTAGCATCAATGTCTTGTGTATTCATGACTAAATTACTTTTTACATTCAAGACAGAAATATGTTTCTTCAGATTGTAAATGGTTGAGTCTTTGTCTTGAAGCTGAGCTTTCAAAGTGTTAATTTCAAAAAGTTCACGGAATTCAGGAAGTTCCGGATTTTTACATGGTTTGTTAAGTTGAAAACTTTCTTCTTTACTCTGTATCACAATTTCAAGTGAAATGCAATGTTTTTCAAGATTTGAGAATTTGTTTGAAAGTTCATCAAAATCCTTTTTATCAACCATATCTTTTGTTTTGAAACACTTAATCTCGGACTCACCTCGATTACAGAAGATTTATCAAAGTCATGTTCAGCATCATGATCAGTTTGTTTAAGAACTTTAGCAGATGCATTGTGTTGAAAAAGAAATGGTACCTCATTACATGACTCCTGTTCAATTCTCGTGCTGATATCTGCATCCACATCATGTGTAATAAGAGTCACTGAACCGCTGGCTTTTTCAAGCTTATCTGTCTCTGAGCTCTGATTCAATGTCAACTGATCCAACATCTGGTGCCATACCGGTCTCAACACAACAATTTATTGATTGTACCCGAGATTCATTCGCCCTTTTGATCACAACATCCACTTCTGTGTGACAGAGTTCGAGCAGTGGTTACATCATTCTTTGTTGTTTCTGATATTCTGCATTCAACAACACCCGACCTTTCTGATACATTACCCGACTTATCACAAATATCTTTCAATTGTACCCGACTCTCATCTACTTTTGCATCTTTCTGAGTAACTTCCTCAATATACTTCTCCACATTATCCATGAGATGGATAAGTGTCTCCGTGAACACGCTAATTTCCATTCCAGTGTGTCTCTTGAAGGACATTTCAGTCATGTCTTGATCATAATCGGATGTGAATTCCCTTCTAATGAATGACTGAAAGTGTTTGTAGATCACTTGAAGTGCAGCGCTGGAACTATCCTTATGAACCTTCTCTTTGTCAAGATGTAGCTCCAATTGCTCTAGGTTTAACAGCAGAGTTCCTGTTAATGTGGATAAGTCCTGACGGAAGAGGGCAATACATGTTCGTTCCATTGATGTGGGTAGAAGTAACATGAGGTGAGAGTGAAGTTGTTGATAAGGTTCAATGCTGCTTTCCTTTTGCATGGCATTCTGTAGCCTGAATAGGTTCAAATCTTTCTCATTGGACTCCGAGCATGAAAACTCAAATCATCATTGATTGATTCCATCATCAGTAACCGTTCAGTGTAGCAAACATTATCATTGTTGTCCACAGCATCATACAATTTAAGTACTTCTGAAATTATTGGGTCAGTAGAGTATGACATGATGTGGTAGAATGCACAGGATTTTACAAGTCTATGATTTAAACCGAGAAATAGAATCTTTCGCGGGATTTTACTAAAATCAAGACCAAACCGTTAAGCAATGACCAATGGAATGTGTTAAGATGACTTCTATTCGGAGCGGATTTAGGCCTTTAGTTCATTCGGCGTGCCATTCTCCTCGTTCTCACGGTCGTTTTGATGGGTAGAATGTTGAAAACGGAGTTACGGATCAAAAGTTATAGCCGTTTGAAGTTTTGTCGGAAAAGTCAACAAAACGCACTGATGAAATGGTCACACCGCTTCTAACAATCCTCTATGAAGGCAACTCGCTAGTTACAAGTCGCTAGATGCTCAAGTCGCTAGAGACAACTCGCTATGAACCAAGTCGCTACACACAAGTCGCTATGAAGCAAGTCGCTACACATAAGTCGCTATGAACCAAGTCGCTAAACATAAGTCGCTATGAACCAAGTCGCTAAAGAGCAACTCGCTAAGTGGCCAAGTCGCTAAAGAGCAACTCGCTAGTAACAACAGAGACAAGTTTTTAGAAATTGTAAAGACAAGTCTCTACGCAAGTTAGTCTACGCCAAGTCTTATGCCAAGTCTCTACGCCAAGTCTCTAAAAAATAGGCCAAGTCTCTACCAAGTCTCTACCAAAATAGGCTACAAGTCTCTAGACATATACATTGAATCTGGACATAACCACAAGTCTCTACGAAAACATAACAGCAAGTCTCTACGAAGAACATAACCACAAGTCTCTACGAAGAAATATAACTACAAGTCTCTACGAAGAACATATTCAAAAACACCACTTTCCAATCCAAAAACAACCCAACCACGATGATTCAAGCCTTCCAAATCAAAACCTAAACACTTATGATGATCTTAAACACAAAAGTACAATCAAAATCCAAACTTTAACACTAGAAATCAACCAAATGATGCAAAAACCACTAAACTTTCTCAAACTCAAAAACCACCTAAAAACCACTAGAAATCCAAAGATATGTAAGAGATGATCTAACCATGGCTCTTGATACCAATTGTAACATAGTGGATTTCACAAACACATCACATAACAATATATGGTTCGAATTATGTAAAGTTTAGTGAGAGAAAATGGGAGCCTTTCTAGAGAGAGGAAGTGAAAGAAAACATAGAAGGTTAGATTAAGATGAATGAAAGGTCCAACCCTCTACCTTGGGAGGTAGAGGGTATTTATAGTTACAAATACTACGTCCTCCTATCGGACTGTGGATCAGGCATACAGTGGGTAAAGACCCGTCCTTCATCCACGGTGTTGCTCTAAACTAAATAACTAACTAAATAACTAGTAAATAACGTAATGTCTACGAGCTAACTTATGCTAGATTATATATGGGGTGACCGACTCTTCACTATGGAATTTCTAATTCCTAACATGAACATGTTGTGCGACCCTGATGTACACATATATCTCCCCTGATGGTTGCGATCTCATCGAAATCATCATTAAATTGTGTACATGAAGCTCTAACCGGAAGCACTTTATCATAAATCATATAGAAGATGTCGATAATCAATATCATCTCATGTTCCAAGTATTCTTCTCATATTTCTTTCTACTGAGGGCTGAGATAACACATACCAAAAGTATCCAGAGACCACTTCCTCCCAAATGGTTGGAATAATACATCCTTCCCCCAAATAATTAGAATAATATATCCTTTCCCCAAATAGTTGGAATAATATATCCTTCCCCCAAATCGTTAGAATAATACATCCTTCCCCCAAATAGTTGGAATAATACACCAAAGGCTACGAGTTAAACACTGAGTTTCTCTACGGTTATGACATTTGTCTTTCCCGGGATTACTTCAATAGAGAAGAAGTATTAAGTTCATCACGTGTACTCGTTGTATGTTTAGATGTATGTCTCCTTCCCCCTTGCTGGTTTTGATAGCTCAGAATCAGAAACACATTATATATATACCAAATATTCTTGAAATAGAGAAGAACAACAAATTAGCTCAAATGAATCCTGTGAGAATCAACTGCTACAGAAACTCTCTCAGACTATCTTTATCAACCCATGTGTAGACAATTTGAAGTAACCACCAAAGAAGAAAACCCGTTATACCAAACTTGAATACTGAAGTCGAATTCCCCACATTTGTATCTAAAGCTTGCACTTAATGATGGAAGAACAGTGTCGAGAATTTATGGTACAAGCAAATCTCTAAGTACTCAATACTCAACCACAGTATGAGACATTAACACCTCTTGTCATCTACGTGTGACACTGAGTAAAACAACGTAACTCCTTTAATTTATAGTTAACCAGGTCTTCAACCATACATCCCAACAGCTGGTAACTAGATAAACCAAGTCTTCAACTTAAAATTCTTAGGCTCGAGCAAGTTATCAAATAAGAACACGCCTTTGTGAAATTCAACTTCAATCTCAAATCAGTGATAAATGATTAACTCCGAAGTAATCAACTTGCACTACAAGAATTCAGGCGAATAGCCACGGACATATTTTGTGGGTAAAAGGGCCAAATTCGTGGGTAACTGATGAATACCCACAGATTATCCATGATTATGTTTTAATGGGGAAAACCTTCGAGGGTAATTGACTAGCCACAATTTTTTCGACATGTGGGTAATGTTAACCACGAAATTGTTTGTGGGCATTTTCATTCAATCTGTGGGTAAATGTTGCACGGGATTTTCTAAGCTACCACGAAAATACCCACAATTGTCGTGTGGGTAATCTATGGGTATATTTAGCCAGCACATAATCCGTGGGTGTGTTCATTAAATCGGTGGTAAAATGTTTCATGGGATTTTTTACATTACCACCAAAATACTCGCAAAAAGTTTTGAGGGTAATTCAAGGGTACACATAACCCACGATATAGTCGTGTGTAAATATCCAATGGTAAAATTTTCCGTTTTACCCATGACAATTTATGGGTAAACTTAACCACGGATATTTAAATGTGAAAAAGCCAAGGGTAATATTAGAATTTTACCCACAATAATTGGTAGGAAAGCAAAGGGTAATATTCGAAGTTTACCCACAATAATTGGTGGGTAATATTAACCACAAAAGGTACTAGTAAAAATTTGTGGGAATTTTTGAAAAACGATTTGATTAGAATTTATATGAAATATCTGTATATTTGTAAATTTAGTAAATTTTGAAAGAGCTGTAAAATATAAATTAGGCACCTCATATTTTGTGACAATATAACAAACATAAACCAACTTTATTAAACTTAACATAAACATAAAATATCCGAAAGGAACCAACAACCAAAATTATCCAAAATAAAGCAAAGTGCAACCTAAGATGAACCTAAAATACTAGACAAACAAAAAATAAATAAACTCAGGTTTCTCAATGCCCTAAGGCTGTGATGATCATCTACTAGACTTCATGCTCCTCAGAGTTGCTAGTGTTTTGGTTTTGAGGTCCCCCCACAGTATCTGCTTCATTGTTGTCTTCGGTGTCACTCTCAGTACTTGGGACAAGAATCTCAAGATGACTACACAAGAGCTCAAGGATTTATTGTTGCTTACCGATCTTGCGAGTCAACTTTCTCTCCATTTCCAGGTACTTGTTCTCCAAAGGTTCATGTGGCATATTAGCTGCTGAAGTTCTATTGGCGGGATTCGGATAATAAGCAAATGCTTGTGAGCCAAGACCATACACATTTCTTTTCTTCACGCCTCCGACAGCCTCATAATAAAGTGCTGATTCATTCACCAATTGGGATGACTCGCCTACTTCATGATTTGCCTCACGCTCTTCCCTCAATCGCAACACATTATCCTGATACGCATAACAAACAAACTTACCATTAAATAAATGCAGGCCTTCTCAACAAGAATAATTAATGAGTTGTTAGGTGGAATAACAAAGAATAAAGCAGAAACAAAAGTCAATCACTAGCAATGGCAAGTAAATGAATGTATGTTACAAAATGTCATATGTCTGAAGCAAACTCTTCAAAAATAGCAGCTTTTGCAAGATGGTTGACATGAATAAAGTGATGATCAATGCATTCTACAACTTTTGCATGATGGTTGACATACATACACAGATATTCTAACAAGACATTAAGAAGTTGAGCAGCAGATCAAGGAGAAGCAAAAAGGGTACTTAGGCAACCTAAATAAGCTACTAAATATCCTATAAAGTCAAAGCAGATCATGACCTATCTACAAACTTCAAGTATGCTGAAAATCAGACCAAATTACCAACAGATTAAGCAAATTAAAGGCTGAGAACTAAGCTATTATGGGCAGAAAAGGAACTGATGTTCAGGACAAAAGGGCAGACTAGGGGGACTTTTGCAGCTAGATTAAGCTGCTTAATAAGCTCCTAAGGGGCATCTAATGCAGAATTAGATTAAATCTACACTACTAACTTACTAAATAATCAAAAATCAAAAAATGACAGTTACTGAATAAGCAGATTCACAGCTTTGAAAAAGCTATTATGGACAGAAATGAAATGGGACTGCAGCAGAACAAGGTGGACTAAGGGGGTACTTGCAGGCCAAAATAAGCTAGTTAAAAAAACTACTTAAAAGCATAAAAAGGAAAAAACAGATTAAGCTATATCCTAGTATACAGATAGAAGCAAAAATCTAATTCTAACATCAAGAGTATCGGCAGATAAAAAGTCCATCTCAATTCTATAAAGCATGCAAACAAAAGAAAGCATAGTAAAAAGGCGATCATTCTGTCAGATTGATGGAGCCAGGGAGGTAATTATATAGAGGTGAAATGAATGATTATATACTAAATGAAAATGTTATTCACTTTACAGAAAAAAACTTACATTGATTGTTTTTGCCTTCTTGTCGATAAAGGTTTCCTCGTCATGATTTTTTGTATGGGTATACAAAAAAAGCTCAAAAGGATTAGGTGGACACTTTAGTGTCGTTTCCTGCACACACAAATGAAAAAATTAAATAAAATCAGAAACTAACAAAAACTTTAGAAATAGATTTGCTTAAACAAACGATAGCATATTTTATTGTCATAGAACCACAACTAAGTTTCTTAAACTTACAAGTTTCTTCGCATGTTCACGATATGATACGGACCCTCCAGTATGAGTCGATGGACCATCACCCTTCAAAAGATTCTGTGAATTTGTTTCTCGTTTCCCTTTGTACTCGGGTGTATCCCGATAACCTACAAAACCTGCCCATGTGTCTTCACTTATAAATATTGGTTTGATCATTTTACGCATGATGTCTCTCAAGAAATCAGTATAACGCTCAGAAGCTTTTGATTCCCATGCTGTCTTCACTTGTGTTTCAGTTGCAGGCTCCCACACATAATGTTTCTACATTAATCCAAATCATTAATAACAACATATGTCATATATGTATATAGGGGTGTTATCAGGTCGGGTTGGTTCAGGTTTTACATATAAAAAACTAACCCGCAACCCGGCCGTATAAGAAATCGGGTTATCGGGTTCGGGTGACATTCGGGTCGAGTGATTCGGGTTGTCGGGTTATATATAAGATAAGCTTAACTTTACATAAATTAACTAGTAGGAAACTTATATATGTTATAGAATAGAAGCCAAACAAAATACAAGTTATATTTTCAAGTAAGAATTATCATAAGCATCAGATAGCCCGATAAGATATAATTTTCAACCCTAACTCGACCCGATAACATAATGTATGTATCAAATAATTTAAATATCATATATTATACCTTAAATTCTTCAAAATAGAAGTTTTTGGTGTCTTGCTGCACCTTTCTCCATGTGAAGGCTCCATCATCAATTCTTTCTTTGAAAATCCTTGTTATTACTCGTGAGCATTGACTTGAATTTTCAAGGTTGTTATAATATAATGACGCTAAAATTAATATAACACGTGAAAATGTGTAATCATTTATTCAAAAAAAGTCCTAATACTTACAATCCATTCACAACAGAGAGATGTTTTCTGCCTTCTGTAACTGACGGATTCTGTGAGCTTTCAATAGTTGATCGAGAGCCTGAATTTGACACAATCACATTTTCACGAGATGTTTCATTGCCATTACCATTGGAAGTTGAATCAGTAACAATCTCATCCCCTGTTCCTTGAGGAGCATACGAGAGACGACCTCCTTTTCTTGTGATCCCTCCCCTTCCTGTTGGCATATCACCATTGGAAGTCGAATCATCAAGAATCTCATTCGTTGTTCCATGAGGAGCATGCGGGAGACCTACTCTTCTTGTGATCCCTCCCCTTCCTCTCGGCATATCACCATTGAAAGATGGTTCACTTAGAGACTCCTCAGCTGTTCTAGGACGAGCATATGAGAGAAGTCCTCTTCCTCTGATCCCTCCTCTTCCTCTCGCCATATCTGCAGTTATCAAAAAAAGTGTACAACAAAATGGGTAGCATTAGGCTTTGCAAAAAAATTAAATAACATATACAACAGTCTATGCAAATTGATACCCAAACAAAAAGATTAATCCAGTCTAAAAGAATGTTACAGTAGGCGTGTTTCAAAGGAAAGAAATCACTGTAGCAAAGAAGGCGTTGAACAAGTAGAAATATTTCTTAAAAATTGAACCATTTACCTAAATCAACAAGTAGACATCCTTCTCTAAAATTTAGTACAAGTAGACATACTTTTTCCAAAAAAAGAAAGTATACATACTTCTTACAACTGACAAGATGCTAATTCAACATTCAAAATAACCGATAGCCTAAAACTCTAAAAAGTACCAACTTAACGTCGCTAACAAAAAATCAACATAAACTTTTACATGTCCCATGCAAATAATGGTGAGCTTCTAAAGTTTTATGAAACAAAGTGCAATAATTCATTGACCTTTTCAATAAAAGTTAACATTTGACTTTTTTTATATCAATTATATAAACTTAACACAGCTTTTATCAACATCTAACAGCACTATAACATCAAAAAGTTCAGAACTTTATACAATAACCACTAACAAACATGCCACTACAGATTTAATAAACCTCCTAAGCATATTTCTTTCCATATCTACAACTAACGTACATCTTCTTAACATCAAGCAACACTTATACACAAAAAAAGTTACAAACTTTATTTATAAGTTACATTTTTATACTATTTCAGATCAATACAACTACACATATAATCATAAAGCCCAAAAATTAGGGTTTATCAACTAATTACCTAACATAACTAATTGAGCCAATCACAATAATCCAAATTAGCTGAACTAACACAAGATCTAACATATCTTTTGTCATCATCAACAAAAACATAAACCCATATAAAAAACACCCAATAAACACAATTAATGATGACTGATATATAAATTAATGTTAATGATAATTAGGGTTTATCATTTTAACTTTTTTACTAAAACCACCTAAATCAATCATCATCTAATAAAAAGCAAAAACTTTATACAAATCAACAAAAGCCCATTTCAAAAAACCAAACAAATCACAAAACCCATCAATTAATTCAATATTTAACTGCTTACACAAGTGTAAAAATGTCCACCAAAATGAATAAAAACCCAAACTTTATTAAAAAAATAAAAATAAAATAACACTCTAATTACAAATGTTAAGTTTTATGAACGCTCTAATTACAAATAATGAAACCCTTAATATATTCAAACTATATGCTAATATGAAATTAGATTAGGCACATACCTTGTTGAAAGTTGTTAATCCTTGTGATATTGCTTCTACAATTCTCTGGTGCCTCCTATCTTGAACTGAGTCAATGAAAATTATAAGCGATTAGTGCCGCTATTTATTCAACAATTGAGATCCGATTTTTATGGGATTGATATCATCTTATTATGTGAAATGGTGCCTTAATTTCCCGCTAAACCCTTATCATTTGCCGCTTAATTTCAATGTGTGTGAATGTGAATGTGATTGGATCGGATCTTAGGTGAAAGGGTATGATATATTGTTTGAATGTAAAAACAGAGCAGATACGCTTCCCTTTATTTCATAGTTATAAGAATATAAGATTATAAATTAGTATTTTATTATTAAGCATGACACCATTAACATTTTTATTGTTATATATATTAGGCTAGTCCCAATCGTGACCGGAGATGACCCAGGTCACAAGCGCAACGTCAGCTTTCTCTCTCCAGCGACCAGACATGACCCGGATGCCACAGTCGATGACCCAAGTTTTTTTTTTTTTTTTTTTTTTTAATTCAAACATTTTAAAAAAAAAATTTTTTTTAGTTTGAATTACAAACGGTAATTTTTTTTTAAACCCAACGGTCAAAAATTGCATGGACAAGTGACACAAAACCTCGGTCGAAATTTGAACCGATATGTGATTTTTTTGCACCTCAACCGATGTGACAACCGATGTCCACATCCGGCACAACCGATGTTCACATCGGTCGAAGGATGAAAAACACGTTGTCCAACCGATATTTTTCCTTCGATTGGGACTAGCCTTAAGGTGTGTTAATATGGTTCGGGTCAAACGGTCAAGGCACAAAATAACATACGCAAACTTATTTGAATTTGATTTAATTGGGTTCGTGTTAAATAGGGTCGGATTCACTCGAGTCAGATCTGTATGCAATCTGGTCAACCCGAATATAAGTAAAATGCAATAGAATCTTTATTTATACTCGTTTAAATGATAATTTTAAAAGAAAGTATATATATATTTTTAAATATTTTTGAAAGCCGCTATTTATACTCGAAAATAGAAGTTGCATTTGAATTTTACGAGAATGGACTTTTAGTATCATCCGTTGGATTAGATTGTCCAAATGTCAAAATGTAGGCGCAATTTAAACATACACGACACATAACAACAAACAAACGACACATAAGAAAATAAACAAACAAAAATTCACTTACGATACACGACCCATAATCAAAACCCACGTCGCATGATGAACCGGGTTCAACCGACGGTCGAAACGGTAACCCAATGATATGACCGGGTTTATTTGAGACCAGTTTTTCAAAACATTAGGTATAACTATATATACTTTAATTTGTAAACAATCGAGTTAAGCTCAAACTTTGTGAATAAGTATCAAAAATAGAGGCGAGCTTATTTTGAGCTTGTTTCGAACTCGAGTTTTAAGATTCGAGTAGAGCTTGTTTCGAGCTTGAGTTTCAAGATTCCAGTAGAGCTCGAGCTTGGCAATACTCGACTTGACTCAGCTCGTTTACACCCTAGTTACAAATTACTAGTATATTTATAAACAAACATAGTTACTTCAATTAAAATTAAGCTAGATATTTTTGTTCAAATAAAAATATAGCTTGCATACTACAATTAAAGGGGTTTATGGGTCAAATCGTTTAAACCTAGTCGGGTTGGTTTGGTTTTGTGTCAGGCCGTCGGTTCGGTTCGGTTTAAGTGTATTTAGGTATGTTTTTGTCTGTTTTGAGCCGAACTGAACCGAACAGAAACTGAAAACATGTAAAACATGAAACTAAAACCGAACCGACGGGCTGTCGGGTTAGCTCGGTTTTTGTTGGTTCGATCGGTTTTATCGATACGATTCGATTTTGGACCTTTGATGCTTAGCCCTATTCTCAACCAAAACATAACCTATTTAATAAACGATTTAGATATATTATAACAATGTTAACACTACACATATAAAATAAAAAAATTTGTACACTTTTACTAAATGGATAAGAACATATGAACAAAGTCATAATACCAGGTATTTTTACATCTTCTGGTAAACTATGAGCTTGATTTTATCATCTTCATTATATTATAACACCTATAAGTGGGTTTGCCATGGAGAACCTTAAGCATGTCGTTTACATGTTGACCCAAAATACATGTAGTTTCAAGCAATCAACCTTTGCATAGTCGCCATCATTGTTGATTAATCATACTTTATATTGTTGATTGAACGATATGGTTTCTTACAATTCGTTTCATAAATTAAGCTTATTGTTGTAATGCTTGCAAGTGCCTTCCCATCATACTTGATTTCCAAAATTATCAAATTTTTTTTCACTGTATCTTAGATCTTTATAAATGAAGATGTTTGATTCAGGTTATTATACATTTTTTTTCTTTTAATTCTTAGGCTGCTGTTTTGGTTTGACATCTACCACTAATAGAGTATTAAATGAGAATGGATCGAGAATGGATGTATAAGAGGTTTACAGAGGACCGTAGATACATTAGTCGTGAATTCATCGATGGGGTTGTATCATTTGTTGAATATGCTTGCCAACAATCAACATACATGGACAATGATAAAATACGGTGCCCATGTAGTGATTGCAAAAATCAAGCATATCGTTTACCTGAAGATGTAAAGTTGCACTTAGGTATGTATGGGTTCAAAAAGAACTACTATCAGTGGGTTTGCCATGGGGAACCTTCAACTGCATCAAGCTCTGCACATTCACAGACTAATACCTCATATATTGGAGATGTAGAAGGGTCTAATTCATATCGCAACTTGGTCATAGATGCTATAGGTCATGATTTTAACCCACACACTGATGAAAATGAAACCGAACCACCAGACCCAAAAACTCAAAAGTTATATGACTTGCTTCATAAAGCAGATGAACCATTATGGTCTGGTTGTTCAAAACTCTCACAATTGTCTACGGTTGCAAAGTTGTTAAACATTAAGTCAGAGGGTCACATCACTGAAAAGATATTTGATGATATACTGAAATTATTGAAAGACGCTTTACCGTCTGACAACAAGTTGGTTGGTAGTTTTTAAGACACGAAAAAGTATGTTGCGGATCTAGGCCTTCCATGTGAGAAAATCCATTGTTGCATTAATGGATGTATGCTTTACCGGGATAAAGATATTGATGCAACAATTTGCAAATTTTGTAAACACCCTCATTATAAACAAAGAAAGAGGGGTGCCAAAAAGAGGAGAACTAAAGTACCACATTGTTTTATGCATTATTTTCCTCTCGTACCAAGGTTACAGAGGTTGTACGCTTCAAAAGTCACAGCCAAGCATATGAGATGGCATGATGAGCATGTTCAAACGGATGGTGCAATGTACCATCCGTCTGATGCCGAGGCATGGAAACATTTTGATCGTATGCATCCTCCTTTTGCATTAGAGAAACGCAATGTCAGATTAGGGTTATGCACTAATGGGTTTCAACCGTTGGCCCAATCGGGAAAACAATATTCTTGTTGGCCGGTCATTGTGACACCGTATAATTTGCCCCCATGGATGTGTATGAAAGACCCGTATATGTTTTTGACAATTATTGTACCCGGACCAAAGAATCCAAAGCAGAGGTTAGATGTATATTTGCAACCCTTAGTAGCAGAATTATTAGATCTTTGGAAGGGTGTACGCACATATGATGTTTCAAAATAACAAAATTTTCTCATGAGAGCTGCACTTTTGTGGACAATAAGTGATTTTCTGGCTTATGGAATGTTATCTGGGTGGAGTACATCGGGAAAGAAAGCTTGTCCACATTGTCTAGACAACACAAAAGCTTTTAGCTTATCTAATGGTCGAAAGGTTTCATGGTTTGATTGCCATCGCCAGTTTCTGCCCGAAAGACATCCCTTTAGACGAAACAAAAATGACTTTATTAAGAATAGGATTGAGCTCTGCACATCTCCATTGATACTAACAGGTACAGAGGTTATCAACCAAATTGATGGTTTCACATTAAAGAAAGTTACAGAAATTGGAGGTGTGGAATAAAATGCTTCCATTAGCAAGTTATGTGGTTGGAGAAAACGAAGCATATTATGGGATTTGCCTTACTGGAGTACTAATCTTATCCGTCATAATTTGGATGTTGTATATTGAAAAAATGTTTTTGAGAATGTATTTGAAACAAAGTTGATGATATGTAAGAAAAAACTAAAGATAATGCTAAGGCAAGAGGATATAAAATTTATTGTGTTGTAAGGATTTGGAGAAAAATGAATCAACCTGGAAGTATCCAAAGCTTGTTATAGCCTCGGTAAAGAGGAAAAAAAGGTTGTATGTGATTGGGTTTCAAAACTTAAGTTTCCGGATGGGTATGTTTCAAATATGTCTAGGTGTGTTGATATGCAAAAGTACAAGATGTTTGGGATGAAAAGTCATGATTGTCCGCGGTTCATGCAAGAGATTGATCCAATAGCTTTTAGTGAATTGTTGCCAACCGCAAAGGTGGAAAGTACTAAGCGAATTAAGCTTGTTCTTTAGAGATCTTACGTCTATGATGATCAAAGAAGAGGACATGATGCGACTTCATGAAGACATTCTGTGATTTTGCAAAAGCGGAAAGAATATTTCCTCCTGTTTCTTCGATTCTATGGAACACCCGCTCGTGCATTTGCCTTATGAAGCAAGAGTTGGAGGGCCGCCTCAATATCGTTGGATGTACCCATTTGAGAGGTAAATTAAACTATTAATGTTCATCTAATACTCTATTGTAAATGACATATTAAGAAAAATAATCGTTAAATGCAGGTTCTTGGGAAAACTGAAGCGGAAAGTGACTAATAAAGCTAAGGTCGAAAATTCAATTGCTAATGCGTACTTAATTGAAGAAACATCAATGTTTTGTTCACATTACTTTGAGCCTGTGTTAGAACAAAGATGAATGCACACTGTAATGATGGTGGAGGTGATCCTGAACCATTTGAAGGAATATCTCTATATTCATGTCTCGATGGTCGATCATATGGAAAAAGGAATATCAAGGCGCTAACGGACGGTGAGTATATTGCAAAGAAGAATCTATGTGTTACTAAATTGTGTTGAGATTGAAGAATATGCCGAGTAAGTTTCAAAATAGTATTTACTTATTTTTATTTCTATTCACATTAAGGTTGAATGAACCTACAATAGATTATTACCCATGAAAACACATTTAATAGCCAAACTAAAACTTATAGCCAAACACACTCGACTATTAAATAATAAGTTTAAAAAAGAGTGTTTGGTTTATATTTCTGGTATGCTGTTCACCTCTACAACATAATCTGTAACATGGTCCTTATGTCATGTTGTGCAGTTCTTATCTTATGTAATTTTTTGTTTTCAATTTTTGTTGTCTGTATGCACCTGTTTTGTTTTTATTTCTTTGGGTCACTAATATATATTGCCTTTCTAAAAAAAATACCTTTGTGTCTCAAGGATATTTTTTGAAGAGATAAAGGCAAATGATCCAACCATAACTGATGACCAAGTTGACCTGAGGACTGAGCGTGAATTTGCTGATTGGTTTAATCATTATGTAAGTATTTCAAATTTTATTATAATCAGATATTAGTTTATTAGAATGTATGTAATAATGGTATCACATAATCGAGGCAAATGAATAACTGTAATGGATAATAAGATTATCAAGGATGTTGCTTTAGGGCCGTTGAGGAGTGTTACCACCTATCCAATGTATTTTGTCAATGGGTATAAATTCCACACTAGTGAGCATGGTTCACAAACGCCAACCTTTAACAGGGGAGTATGCATTAGGGTTCAAATTATAACGACATGTCAACTGATTTTTATGGCGTTATATTGGAGATTGTAGAATTAGAGTATCCCGCCTCCCATTAAAGAGTTGTATTGTTTAGGTGTGATTGGTTTGATACAACCCCGAATATTGGGATGAAGATTCATAAAGATTATAAGCTAGTCGATATCAACCATAAAAGAAGGCTTAAGAAGTACGAACCTTTTGTTTTGGCAAGTCAATCATCTCAGGTTTATTATGCGCCTTATCCGAGCCTGCGAAGAGACAAAGTTGATTGGTGGTCTGTGTGCAAAATCAAATCCAATTCAACATTTGATCTTCCTGAAGAAAATACAGCCTTGCAAGATGATGAAGTTGAAGCACAATCAATCGACGCGGCTGATCTTTCAATAATACCTCTAAATGATGCAAGTGGTATCCAAGTTGATATGGATGATGGCAATGATGATCTGCATTTGGGAGATGACGATGATTAAGTTTATTTCTTCATGTATTTAATTTCTTTTATAACTCATGTTTATGTCCATGTGGTCAGAGATTGTGTCATTTGACAACATCTTAAGTATAAAACGGTTGTTTTGCTGTTTGGTTCTGCAGCAAGTGTGTTTGGCAATAAAGTATAAGTTCCTACTATTTGATTCTGCAACAAGTGTGTGTTATGCAATAATTAGAATCCGCTTGTTTCTACAACAAAGCGTGCATGACAATAAAGTTTCATGGTCTCATTGCTTGTTCTCAGAACAAAGTGTGTGTGGCAATAAGTTTCATGGTGTCCTACAAATGGTTATGTCTGCCTTTTGTGTCCGCAGTCGAAGTTAAAGTGGCATCATAACGCGGTTTAGTTTCCTATTGGGTGGTGTGAGATTTGTATGAGCCATGTTTATAGGAAATTATTTCCGTGTGGGTCTCGGTTCTAGTTTTATCAATCAATATACCGAAGGTAAGTTGTATGGCGGTGGGTAACATGGGGTAGTTTTTGGTATGGATTGGTGACCCATTGGTTGACCAATCTCCTATTAGTTTCTTTTGATTTTATTTATTTGATCTGTAAGAGATCAAACATAGTCGGAATGGACCCATTTGCAATTTGGTCAAAAATTAGTTAAATGGTGGTTTAAGAAATCCAAATTGGATCATATCCGTCATTAACACTTATAAAATATGTTGATATACTGAATTCAAGCTATATGAACATGCTAATTGTGTAGATCTACCGCTTTTAGTTCGAGATAGAACCTCGTTCCATAGGCTAGTGTTAGACCACATTTTCATTTCAAAAGTAGTCTTATTGTTTCAAAACAAGTTCAAGGAATGATACTTGAAGTTTTACTTGCCGAGAATTTTTATCCTATCGGGATTCTTCAAAATCTTTTGTTGGCTTTATGATGTTTGACTTATTGGCTTTTATTGTTTGTAGTCCAACACTCTTGGCGCCATTGCTAAAATTATGGGCATAGTTATACCCATAAATTACACAAACCAATTACTCATACACAAAACGAAGTCTAATAAGCTGGGTAATGTAAAATTAGCCATGGAAAATTACACACGATATGTTAAACGGAAACCCGTGTGCGAAAATTTACGGGTATAAACTTTACCCATTAATCACCCACAACTATTAACACATATATAAAATAGGTGGGCAATTTGGGAAACAAAAATTACCCATATAATTAACCATGACTTTGCCCATGATAATAAATTCATGTGTAATACGCGGGGAAATTTTGGCGGAATCATTTAGCCACATGATACTCACGATATATTCTTTTGTAGCTAAATTTATTGGTAAAATCATGGAAAAGTCGAGGGAAAATTCTCTCAGAGTTTGGATTTGCTAATTGTGGGTAACTGATGGGTAATTTGAGGGTAAAGACCCACGTATCAATGCCAGTGGGTAATTTCATGGGTAAAGCCCTGTTTTCTTGTAGTGTTGTGTCAAATGCCCAACATGTAAATAAACATACAATCGGATGTACGTCGATCCACCATGAACAGAAAAAAAAATGATTCCTCAACATCAATGCCTTCTTCCTAAAAATTTCCACGTGCAACCAACTTTGCCTTGTTTTTCAATCCTCCTCCTAGTTCTTCAAGTTCACAGCTTCAATCCATTAGGATTCAGTCAATGCTTCTTTGTAGGTTATAGGTTAACTTGAAGATATGAGAGCATCATAGTGACAAAACATGGCTTGTGTAGGTAGTTGGATGCATGTAGAGACTGATCTGGAAGGTTCACCGATAACGTTTTCAAGAAGACGAGGTTGTCATTTTCCTTGATGTTCATGTGGTTGATTTATATCATGCACATTGAGAGGAACAATAATCCGTGAAGATTTGGCAAAGCAATACCAAAGAGCGGATCATTATTCATGAGTGCAACTGCAATATTGTGATAGTCATTATCAACGCCTTGAGGAATAACTGAAGATTGGGTTTCTTGAGTAGTCTAAGTTGTACTTCTTAGATGGTGCATCTTGATCAATGTAGATTGAAGAAGGTGAACTAGTTGAGTCAGCAGGAACTGGAGCAGAGCTTGTGATCCGATGATCAACATCGTTAGAGGGCCTGGAAGTACTCATCAAACATATCTTGAAACAAAGAATCCCAAACAATGAATCCCAGTTATCCTTAGTAAGTGAAGCATTAGGCGCTGGAGGAGAGTCAGTGACCATAATTCAAGCATCCATCAACATGTAGTATATGCACTTCCCCTCAAAAATTGCAAATGAAGTTTGCCATTTTTGATTGAGCAAGTGAATAAGAATATACCTCGATGAACGTAGATCCACTTGATGACTGAATGAGCATGGGAAAAGCATGACGCTCGTTGATGGAGAATGTAGATGAGAATGTTCATTCTTGATAGAATTTCTCTTAAGCTGAAGATAAACCACACTGAATTGTATGCCTTTCTTTCTTTGAGAACGCCTCAAGTGTTTTCTCGCAGACGCCATAGTGTTGAAGAACGAGGCCCAATGGGATGAACAGACGCCATTGTCATTTCCTTATCCGCTTAGAGCAACCTTAATCCAAGTACCAATGATGATTTGTATGACCTCGCATTCACACGAAAAAGGTGGAAATTTGAAAACATTGGATCCCTATGAGAAAATGGGTTCCTTTTGGTTAGAAAACAATATTTGAATCGTGAAACCCTAGTTGCAATGGCATTATCACCGGAAGTTAAACTAGTAGAATCATCGGACTTAGTTAAAGGGCATCGAAAGCTCTAATGGGATTATTCACTATTGGCTTCCAAACCTTAATAGGCACTACTCTAGGCATAGTGGATCTAGTTAAGGAGCAAGGTTTGCCATGCGGAATATTTGACCCGTGGGCTTCCAACGAACTCCTATATTGGTAAAAACCTTCCCTGTAGGTTTCCAGATTGCTTAATCGCTTCGCTTCCAAAATTTATTAACGGGTTTTGATTCTTAGACCCCGAATGACATACCACATTTATCATGATTCCGGAAAATAGACATTCTTTACATGTATTGCGCATAAACATAAGACATCGATTAAGTCGCGAAGCTTAGAGTTAATACTAGAACCAACACGCATTCTTTTTCAAGTCAAACTTATTGTCCTTATGGTGTTCTTTCACTTCTTTTTCATGATCACTTTTAGTTTGCTTAAATCCTATCCTTTTACATTGCTTCTAGGTTTTGACCCGCCAACTTTAACATCTATAGAAGTGATGAGGGAGTCTTAGTTTGTTTTATCGCCATTTGATTTTCTGTAGAAGTGTTGGGTTCCGAGGCTTTGAGGCACATCAACGGTCACATGCTTGACTTTAGGCATAGAACAAGGCATAACTTCTCTATCTTTCCTAGTGCCAGATTTAGGACATGTTGCAATCACACATTCTAAGAGTTCCCGAGATCGCTTTGGCATATAAGCATGCATGCCCAACAAGATTATCAAGTGGTTTCTCTATCTTATCATCTTCAACAATCTCACGGAGGCACTCTAGACTATCCTTGAGGTACGAAAGATATGTTTATATGCAAATTCATTATTTCTAAGATGAGGGGGGATATATTTCACAGTTACAACATATTTAGAACAAGGTGAACCTTTGGTGCAACATTTTCACCACTAGTGATTGACATTTTCCCTTTTACCACACGTTTGATTCTCAACATTAAGCAAAGACATTACGCCACTATTATTATTATTAACCTTGAGTGAATCACATAACTCTTTGTTCGAAAGTATTAACTTTTGAAATTTCATCTTGAAAACATTCATTTTCATTTTGAAATTTATCAATTATGTTTTGAAGTTGGAAATTCTGAGAATCTAAAGGCGGAGGAATACGGAGCCACCACTTCATTCTTTTCTCCCTTCAATTGGGAAATTTAGGCTTTCAACCTTTTGATCGTGTTACAATGAACTCGGATCTGTTCATCATGTTTGTTGATTTCAAAACGCATCAAACTCAGAGCATCAAGATGTCTTGGCATTTGAGGTTTTAAAAATTTTCGTGATGTTGATATTTTAATTGTAAACCAAGACATTCAACTTCCAATTTAGAAAAAATGCTTGACCATGTTATCATGATCGTCTTTTTCGATTTTATCATGCAATTTTGAATTTTAGACTCAAGCTCATGACACGATCCCGAGACTTTTAATGCAATTGACAATTCATGAAATTGAGAAGCAAGAATGGAATAATTCGAATAAAGATAGAACACATCTTGAGCAATACATCTCGAAATCAAGTTCTCATTTAAGATATGCAGATTCTTTCTTTCAATTTCATTCTATTTAAGTTCCCGTTCATAATTATTGACCTCAACTATCATTGCATCAAATTCTTTCTCCATTTCTTTAATCTCCGAAGTCTATCCCCTTGAAGACTCTCAAATTAATTTTTTAATTGTTTAAAGAAAGGCATGACTTCAGTTAAATAGCATTCTTTAGTTTGCTCAAACCCCTTTCCCTTCAGCTATCCCTAGGTGTGATTCTCTCTTCTTACACGTTTCTCAAAATCAACTTAATAGTTTGTAAACTACATATAGGATGATTAAGGTCTTGCTTTGAGTGGGAAGAGTTCTAGGCACTAAATGCATTGGTGTATTGGGTGGATACACAAGAGTGGAGGCAATTTCCTAAGGGAGGATTCTTTTCAATAAGCTCATCGATTTTTCTTTCCATATCTAACTTCCAAAACACTTGTTCAGTGGGGTTAATGAGTTTGAGGTCTAAACTTGTTTAAGGCAATCCAATTATCCTTAGTGTAATTAGGAGTTTTGAACGTTATATTATGATCTATACACCAAGGATCTTTTAGTTTCTTTTCCATTTTTTCTCTAGAGGCATCTTCTAACTCTCTATCTTCTTCAATGCACTCTAAACAAGTAGGCTTTTTTCTAGGCTTAAGGATTTCATTACCATCATAGATCACTTATTGAGCAAATTTTGCTTTCTTACCATACTCAGATTGGGTTCTTCTACAAGGCCAAGACTATGCTTATCGCTAATACTATGCTTAGTGATCATGTGAGGCCGAATGGTGTTGCCTTTGTACATACAACTTTTTTTCAAGTTTGTTCTTCAAAGTTTTAAGGTTGGAAAAATCATTTAAAATTTTTGATTCCTTTTGTTTGAACTCCTCCTTAAGCACTTTTACATTTTCTTGAAGTTCTTGCTTTGCTTAATGCTTTTATTAAGTTTTTCATGTAAGGAATTTAACTCTTGTTTAATGCTTCTTCCTTGTTACTTTTTCGATTAATGTATGCATTTGGCAATCCGCTTCCTGCCACGGGTGTTCAATTCAAACTTAGCACTGCTCATAGATGGAAACCGATCCTATATATGATAAGCCTGGTAAGGGAATCATCAGGGATAAAGGAAGAGTACTCATGCATCTCATAATCATCATTTTGAGTAGAAGATGCACAACTAGGTACAAGAGAAACTTACGTGCGCTTTCCTCTGCGATTAACGTAAGTGCGTGTTGTGGCTGGTGCATCTCTCTCGGGTACATCCGAAGCTATGGAGCGCCTTTGCATTAACTTGCATAGGTTGTGTGGTGTACTCTCTCTTGTGAATTTGAGCACCAAGAATCCATTTTAGCATCATCCGACTCAAACACGATATTCTGCTGTACATTGTGGGTATCTTTCGCTCATTGATCACGTCATATAAACCGGTATCTTAGATACAACTAAATCCGAATCATTAGGCATGATGTTGACGCGTAACGAATTTTACAAATCTATGATTTAAACCGAAATAGAATCTTCGTGATTTTACAAAATCAAGAAGAAACCGTTAAGCAATGACCAATTGAACGTGTTAAAATGACTGATGGATCGACACAATGATAGACAATTATCTGTTAGGTCTTATGATTGTTTGTAGGATTAGCAGAGATGTTGTTTGGTTGTGATTTGGGTTGCTTGTTGCACGATTTTACGGAGAAATTTAGGTCTAAAAGCTTAAAAACCTCAATAACTTCTGTTCGGAGCGGATTTAGGCCTCGAAGGTTGACCTAGTTTATTCACCGTGTCATTCTCCTCGTTCTCATGATCGAAAAATAGCCAAGTCGCATAAAACCAACTCGCTTAGAACACAATTCGCTTAAAGAGACAACTCGCTTAATAGCCAAGTCGCATAAAACCAACTCGCTTAGAACACAACTCGCTTATGTGACAACTCGCTTAAGCTACCAACTCGCTTCAAACACAACTCTTAAACGACAACTCGCTTAAGTATCAACTCGCAGAAACAGACAACTCGCTTAATAGCCAAGTCGCATAAACCAACTCGCTTCCAATAACAAAGCAATCTTCCTAGAAATGCAATACCGTGGCTCAACTCTCCGCCAGCATGCAATATTAAAAACAACCACTTTATCAATCAAAAACAACCCAACCACGCATGATTCAAGCCTCCAATTCAAAACCTACACACATATGATGATCCTAAACACAAAAGTACAATCAAAATTCAAACTTTAACACTAGAAATTGACCAAATGATTCAAACTCTTCTAAACACTTATAACCCCAAAACCTTATGAAATCCACCAAAACAAAGATCATGAAAGATGAGTGATCAAACCATGGCTCTTGATACCAATTGTAACTTATAGGATTTCACAAACACATCAAACCAATAACATATGCTTATAAAATGTTTATAGAGAGAAAGTTCTAGAGAGAGAAAGGGAAGAGAGTTGGGAACTATGTTAAACAAAGAAAAATGGTATTGAAGCTCCAACCTCTACCTTGGAAGTGAGGGTATTTATAGTTTTCTTACAAGACTCGGCCCTACGGGTTGTGGATCAGGGCACATGCTGGGTAAAGACCCGTCCGTCCTCCACGGTGTTACTTAACTAAATACTAACTAATATTAAATGACTACGACTACGAGCTTTCTAACGATTACATATATTTGAGGTGACCAACACTTTAATGACTGGATTTTCTAAATCCTAACATGTAGCATAAGCACATGCCCTCTTTTCTTTTAACTTGCGATTTAGTTCTCTCTATCTATTTTCGTTTATCCTCACCAAAAGTTTGTTTGTGTTACGCCCCTTGCCCGATTTGAACAAAATTTAAAACTTTACGCAACAAAATTTGACTAAAACGGACCTTCTGTTACTCTTTAACCAAGTGACAAAAATCAATAACAAACCAACCCTTGAACGTACTTTTAAATGAAACTAGACTTAAATAACTTTAATTTGACGGGTGGCCCGTCTTCAAACGACTTACAGCTTATGAGATATGATTTTTAGAAAATCGACTAAAAGCGACAAAAGTCTGAAAAAGTACCATACGACTGTATGGGATACCATACGGCCGTATGGCCATACAAACAGATTCTACCCTTTCGGTGTTTTAGACTATACGACTGTATGGAAGAATACCATACGGCCGTATGGTCCTGACCTGCACTTTTAGTTAATTTTCTACATTTGCATATTTTTCGGAAAACGACTTCTATATCTCGAAATTTAATAAAACTTTCCAGAAATCTTTAAGATAACATAATACATCATTTTCATAAAACATTCGACCTATTTGACCCTAAAATGGGTATAATTAGACTCTAATACAAACACCCCTTTAAACATAACAAATACTATTTAACCATTACTATTACATTCCATTTCGACATACTTTAGACCTTGACATCCATAATACTTTGATGATCATAACATAAAATATGACACTAGATTAACCAACATATAGACCAGTAAAAGACTCTCAGGGGTAAACATTGACTTTGAGCTCGGTATTCTACCTAAGCTCCTAAATACCTTATAACCTTCTAACATCTGAACATTCATTCCTTAAGCTTTAATCCATGGAATACTTTCTCGCCATGAGCACCTACAAAACATTAACATCTATAACATAAGCTTTCGTTTAGTGAGCAACTAAATTATCATATGAATAATAATTCAATTCACAAGTATGCATCATGAACATAATAAGCCATCATAATCTCATAACCATCACCATAACAATACCATAATCTATAACACATAAACATAATTATCTTTAACAATAACAATCACAAAACATACCTTAATCATTCCATATTATGATTTATCACTTAAATAGTCTCACTATTCAAACCTTTTATGACATTAAATATACTAATCCAAAACTTAATCTTATAACTCATTCATAATCATATAACATGAGAATATTCATATAAATCACATAATAATCATAGTTACTTACCTTAGCAATCCGAGCTAAGATTACCCACCATAATCATCATCATTATCAAAATCCTCTTTAGATCCTAGGTTAAAATCATCATAACATAAACACTTAATATTCATAATCAGATAACTATAACAATGGTTAATATAACCATATCTCATCTCAAAACACTTCTAATAATCATATAATCATACCTTGATTATATGATGATCAATCCAATGAATTACTAACTATAGATTACTTACTTGAAGAGAAGCATAATTAGGGACTAAACTCTTGCGATGTAAACTTAATCTCTTCATCAATTGATCATCCAAGGACCATTGGTTTTTCATCTCTTTTTGTTCTAAATCGACCTTCTCAAAACCATGGAACTTTTGAGAAAGTATGGGATTTAATATATGAAGCTTTCTTCATACTAAAGTTATTTTACCAATTGACACATATGGTCCCTCAAGTCCCTTTGCTTATAATTTTGCCACATTAACTTTATAACTCATTTAACACTTGTCAACTTTATTCCCTTAAGTCTATTTTTCTTATATTTATGACATGTCATATTTTCTATAACCACTTTACACATACTTTAACTATTAGTTTGACTATCGGGTTGACCTCCACTTAACTTTTGTTGACTAACCAATCATATCGAGTCTCCCAACTCATAAAAGTCTTAGTCAAACTATTCCAATGGCATTTTCATTATTTAATACTTAAAACACGATTTTAGGTGTAACAATTCTACTATCCTTATTTAGATTTCATCCCCAAAATCTCTGAGAGGCACTAATCTTCAAAGGAAAAATCTTAGCTGGTGAACTCTCGCCTTTACTCGTAGTATCTAAACTATCACAAAGCAAATATTCATTAGATTGCACAGATTTATCATGTATTGCATGTTTCTTTTTCTTAGATTTGTTTCTTTTTGATATTTTGTTCTTTGTCTTAGTAGATTCTATGTTCTTACTCAAAGGTACATTATGATTATTCAAAGAACTCAACGCATAAGCATAATGCAATAAATCCGTAAGTCGTTCAGTCACTTCCTAGCTTGATCTAGATAATAGTTGTGGACCAACTCGTTATTTATAAAAGAAGATTTTGCAGTTGGTTTATTTTTAGAATCGAATTTAAAAATGTCAGAGGCAATGTCATTTGGATTTTGAAAAATTTCTTTTTTTTGGTTTGCTCTTTAGAAAGTCGAGAATCTTGTTTTTGAGAAACATATGAAGTTGGTTGTTGTTAAGTGTTTGAAACTTTTTGTGATGCCAACTTACTTAAATTTAGAAACTCGACATTCTTGTTTTTCATCAAATCAAGCACTTTAGATTTGACCTCCTCATTTTCCTTCAAACCACTTTTCACTTATTTTTCATAAGAAAGCTTGTCGTACATGTTTTCCTCAATTTTTGTTTGAATTATCTTTTCAAATTTGAAACTTTGTTTTTGAATTATGGCAAAAAAGCACTTTCAAATATTTCAGTACGACGAAGTAACTCCTTTTCTAGTTCTACATTTTTGTTTACAAGTTCTTTTAATCTCTCTTTGAGTAAAAACAAAATTCAACTTCCAAAAACGCTAGTTCTTTTTCACAATTCTCGATCTCATCTTATCATTGGAAGACTTTGATTCAAATGATGTAAATTAATTAATGGAAAACTCTTTTTGAATGTAGTAGATTCAATTCATCATATGCATCTTTAAGAGAGGATACATATGTTAAATCTTTTTGCATTTCAGAAATCAAATCCTCTTCAAATGAAATGAAATTCTCGTGAACATAATTCATGGGAGGCTCAATATGTTCTTTTAAAACCTTTTTGACATATTCTTTTAATTTCTATCTGATGTGTTTTCAAATGTATGAGTTCAGACCGTGTAAATTCTTGCTTCCCTTAAATAATGGTCAACGCACACTCCATTTGTTTTTGAAGATCATAAAAACTTTTATGAGCTACTCTGATATAAATTTGGATCATATTTATCTTGAAGAATCTCTTTCACATGTTTTTACAAATTTGTTTCTTTTCTTTTGAAAATGTTTTTGTTGATTAAATCATAATTAGCACAATGATATGATAAATGGTTGTTTTTATGCACAACATTTAAGCGTTTTTTTTCTATTTCATCAACAGATTCCTCATTAGACACAAATTTATAACCTTTAAACAAATCACATCTCATGAAATCGGATACAGGGTGGGAATAACACGTTTAGCCATTTCAAGATAAGTTGGGTTTGATACATGAGACCTTGTCTAAGATTACAAATTTTGTTAATACAAATAAACCGTAAAAACGTTTATTAATATTTTGCGATCTCTTTGTGTTTTGTTGATAACAAATATAATGTTATCTTAAGTAGAATTATAAGGATACATGTTATTTTTGTAAAGCATTTACATATAGTCACTTAATACAAATTGTTGTAATAAATCATTTGTTGTAATAGTTTATTAGGATGGGTTAAAATCACAACCCATGGATCATATCCATAACCCATGGTATTGGCCCATACCCATTTGACTCGATGCATTGCATCTATTAGATACATTGTATCTAATGAAATACCCATGGACCAACCTATAACCCATGACCCATGACCCATAACCAAAAAACCCATGGGCAAAGAGATGGCCCCACGGATCCCTAGGATTACACTAGACGGATCCTTAAGGGAGGGATCCGTGGGATCCGGGAACAGTGGAGATTTGCCTATAAATAGAGAGCCATCTCTTCATTCTAACTCACCACTCTTCTTACTAATTCTCTCATATACTTTCTTCTAACAAAAGATCACTTGATCTAGAGAGTTGTTCTTCTTTCTTTCTTTAGTGATTCTCATATAGGTCCTTCTCTAAGGAGAGATCACGAGCATTCTACAAGTCATCCAAGCAAGGGGTCCTTGATTAATTTGTTCTTCCACAAGATTTCTGTAGCAAAGATCTTGTATTTGATATTTCACATAATTGTTGTGTAATAGTCGTGTTGGTTTGGTCCACCGTGTTACTGACTCGGTATTTAGCTTTGTACCGGAAAAAGGTGTAAGCAACATTGTGAAGGCTTCTCCACCAAGTTGAAGGAGTTTGTTGACATAGTGCTTGAACTCTCTAGTAGGTGACTCGGGAAGTGGAGTAGGGCAAGGAAGGTGTCCTTGTAGCCGAACCACTATAAATTGGTTGTGTCATTCTATCCCCATTTACTTTATTTACTTGCTTTATCATTAGATCTATACTTTCTCTTTATCCATACGATTTCACATAATATCGAATCTAAAGTTTTTGAAACTAAATTAAAATCGGCAAAACTATGAACCCCCCTTCTAGTTTTTCCACAATTGGCATCAAGAGCTAAGTTTATAAAAGTTTTAAAGTAAAACGTATTTTAAAAACTTTTCGATCACTATGGGTTCTGAAAACTACAAGGAAGGGCAATCTATGCAACGACCACCACTACTTGAAACTAATGGTTTTATATATTGGAAAAATAGATTCGAAACATATGTGAAGTGTAAAGATATTGATCTTTGGTACATTATTATTGAAGGCGATTTTGAGGCTACCTCAAAAGATGATAAAGGAAATTTAGTTAACATACCTCATGATAAACTAAACGATGACATGAAGAAAAAGCTTTCCAAAAATAGTGAAGCTAAAATGGTTTTATATAATGCTTTACCCAAAAAGGAATTCGAAAGAATTTCTATGCTTAAAACCTCTAAAGAAATTTGGAATTCTTTAGTTGTAACTCATCAAGGTAATCAACAAGTTAAAAATAATAAAGTTGATTTATTTGTTCAACAATATGAACAATTTTCAATATCGGATGAAGAAACTATAGATCATTCTTTTGCTAATTTTAATACTATTATTACATCTTTGCATGCACTTGATGAATCTTTTTCTAGTCATAACCATGTTAGGAGATATCTAAGGGCACTTCCATCCAAGTGGAGATCCAAGGTGACTGCAATCGAAGAGTCAAAAGATTTGACAATCCTCACCCTTGATGAACTCATAGGCAACTTAAAAGTCTATGAGCTTGTCCTGCTAAAGATTCCGGCCTCAAAGGTGAAAGATAAACACAAATCTTCGCCCTTAAAGCCAAAAAGGCTCAGCAGCGAAGAGAAACTCTCTGGATAGTGACAATGAGGAGTATGCCATGGCGTAAGGGACTTTTAAAAGTTTTTAGAAGGAGGGAAGATACGCCAAACAACCGTATGACGACAAGAAAGGATTCCGGAAAAGCAAAGAGGACGAGAAGCCAAGGGATGATCGTGCTTGCTTTAAATGTGGGGACCCAAACCACTTTATTAGTAAGTGTCCCAAACGGATGATCAAAAAGCATTCAGAAGCGGCTCGTGAGAATGAGCTGGGAGGAGGACGAAGAAATACGTCTCATGGCAAATGACGAGGTATGTCACGAATACTATAGTAGTTCATCACTAGATGATGACTCATTGCATAATGAATATGACAAACTTTGCAAAATTAGCTTAAAAGTAATTAACAAAAACAAGTTTTGAAAAATCAAAACCAACGCTTTGGATAAGGAAGTCATAGAGTTAAAAGCAAAATTGAAACGCTTAGAAAAGAGTAATATAGCAAGTGGCTAATGTGAACTTTATGCTCAACTTCAAACACTAGTTGATCAACTAGATTATAAGATTGCTAGAATGAGTATGAATACTTTAGATATGATACTAGATAGTGTTAAAACCGAAACAACCAAAAGGTTTTGGTATTCAACAACTTGATCCATCAACGTGAAAAAAAGAAACACAATTTGTTAAGGCACTAGAAAACAAGCCAATGTTGTGGCGATCCCACGGATCCCACAAAAATGGAACCGCTAGTGTAATGCCAAGGATCCGTGGGTCCGCTTAAATCAAACAAGGTAATAACATAGCTTCTTCCTTTAGAATTGATTTTGTTATTATTAATAAGAAGAAACCAACTCATATTACCACTAGACAACCACCCACAAAATATAATCCTATTTTTGCATGAAACAAAGCTCCATCTTTTTCAAAACCTAACACATCTAGGATACCTAATAATGTTTACCCGAGAAGTAACCATCAAATGGGATGGAGCCCAAATATGCAAAATGGCTTTCCTTTTCAAAACTTTGCACCATGGAATGCATATTCACCTTATCCATACATGTCTAACATGAATGGAATGTTTAACACTAATGGACCCATGAACAAATGGGGACCAAACTTTTGAGTTAATTGTTTTCTTAGGTGTGCTTAAAGGTCAACCTATATCTAGATGAATGGGTCAAGGATAGCGGGTGCACGAGGCACATGACCGGCAATAAAGATCTATTCTCCACATATGAATCCTTCAATGGAGGAAATGTGGTGTTTGGAAATAGAAAAAGTAAAATCATCGGTAAAGGTATGATTTCTAACAAATCTCTAACCATTAACGATGTGTGTCATGTAGAAAACCTAAACTTTAACCTCTTAGTATAGACAAATATGTGATAAAAGTGCAATGTACTTTTACCTAAAACCGTAGTAAGATATTAAAAAATGGCATAACCATAGGAAGAGGAATTAGGAAACATGGAGTCTATGTCATTAAAATTGGTAATGAACCTAAAGACAAACTTGTCTTACCTCTATGGATGATACTGACCTTATGGCATCAAAGATTGGTCATGCCATAATTTCTTCAATCGCTATCATCCAAAGATCTAGTGAGAGATCTACCTAAGTTAAAATATGAACATCACTTTTGTGATGCTTGTAATGTAGGAAAACAAGTCCATTTTAGTCACAAAGCTAAAAACATGGTGTCTACAACTAAGTGTCTATAATTACTACACATGGATTTATTTGGTCCATCCGCTATCTAAAGTTATGGAGGAAACTACTACACTTTGGTTATAGTGGATGATTACTCTAGGTACACATGGACTAAATTTTTAAAGAACAAAACGGAAATGTTTAATTATTTTGAAATATTAAGCAAGAAAATCCAAAGACAACTAGGAAGTCCTATAGTGTCTATTAGAAAGGATCATGGTAGGGAATTCAATAATGAAGTGCAACTTGGAGCTTTTTGTGACGCTATTGGTATTACTCACAACTTCTTGGCTCCTCGCACTCCATAATCAAATGGGGTAGTTGAAAGAAAGAATAGAACCCTACAAGAAATGAGTCGCACCATGCTAAATGAGCAATCCATACCTCAAAAGTTTTGGTGCAATGACGTTGATACTTCAACGTACATACTTAATCGAGTCTTAATTAGACCAATTGTAGGTAAAACTCCATATGAGTTACTTCGAGGCAAAAAGCCTACATTAGATCACTTTAGAATCTTTGGTAGCAAATGTTTTCTTCTTAACACTAAAGATTACCTTACAAAATTTGATCCTAAATCAACCGAAGGTATCTTTATAGGTTACTCTCCTAATAGCAAAGCGTACGTCATATTAAATAAAGAAACAATGAAGGTAGAAGAGTCATTAAATGTAAAATTTGATGAAAGTCCACCCAAACCCTCTCCACCTCCTTGTCGATGACAAGATCAAGAAAGTGAAGCTATTGTAATAAAGAAAGAGATAAATGAAGAAGAAGAAGAATCTTCAAATAATGAACTCATAAATATTAAAGAGTCCAAAGATCACCCCGTAGATAAGGTCATAGGAAAGTTAAACTAAAGAACCTTAAGGTCTCAAGTTCAAAACCAAAGTAGCCTATTTTGTTTGTCTCAACCATAGAACCTAAGAATACACAAGAAGCCATAAAAGATGAAAGGTGGGTAATGGCTATGCAAGAAGAGTTAAATCAATTTGTTTCTAATGATGTTTGGACACTTGTCCCTCCACCTAGTAATCAAACCATAATAGGAACCAAATGGGTTTATAAAACAAGTTAGATGCAAACGGAGTAGTGTCTAGAAACAAGGCTAGACTGTCCTAAGGGTATAACCAACAAGAAGGAATAGACTTTGATGAGACCTATGCCCCGTAGCTAGATTAGAGTCTATAAGAATACTTCTTGCTTATGCTTGTGCTAATGATCTAAAGCTTTATCAAATGGATGTCAAAAGTGCTTTTCTAAATGGTTTTATTAATGAAGAAGTATATGTAGCTCAACCTCTAAGCTTCATCGATTTTGAAAAACCCAAACATGTGTATAAATTAAAGAAAGCCCTTACGGTCTTAAACAAGCTCCAAAAGCTTGGTATGATAGACTCAAGTCATTTTAATCAAACACAACTACACCTTGGGGTTAGTTGATAACACACTTTTTACTAAGAAAGAGAGTCACACATAATCATTGTTCAAGTATATGTAGATGATATTATATTCGGATCCACTTGTCAAGACATGTGTGATGATTTCTCTAAAATCATGCATGACGAAGTTTGAGATGAGTATGAAGGAGAAATTAGTTTCTTTCTTGGTATACAAATCAAACAAGTCGAAGATGGTATCTTCTTTAATCAATCTAAATACATAAAGGAGATGTTAAAGAAATTCGGTTTAGAAGAGTCAAAACCAATTAGGACACCAATGTCATCCCACACCAAACTCACAAAAGATGAAGACGGCGAATCCGTGATAACACAAAATATCGTGGCATGATTGGTAGTCTTCTCTACCTCAAGGCTAGTAGGCCGGATATCATGTTTAGTATTTGTCTATGTGCTAGGTTTCAAGAAGACCCTAAAACATCACATCTAGAAGTCGTCAAAAGAATATTTAGATACATTAAGGGTACGATACAATTAGGAGTATGGTATCCTAATGGTACGGGAGTAGAAACAATTGTATATGCAGATTCACCATGCAGTGATTATGTTGACCTAAAAAGTACAAGTGGGGTATGTACTTTTATGGGATGTTGTTTAACATCTTGGTTTTCTAAGAAACAAACGGCATTAGCAATATCAACAACCGGTTTAATATGTCTCACGCAAAGCATGCCAACAAGCACTATGGATGAAACAAGCAGTATTGACTATGACATTCATCTTAGTGACATAGCCATTCTATGTGACAACAAAGGTGCCATCGATTTAAGCAAGAATCTGGTATTACATTCTCGCACAAAGCATATAGAGATTCGTCATCACTTCTTAAGAGACAATGTTCAAAAGGGGAACATCTCTATTGAGAAAGTAGCGTCCGAAGACAACATAGCTGACGTCCTCACCAAACCGTTGAAGTGGGAACAATTCAACCTACTTCTTCTTGGTCTTGGTCTCATGGAACAATCGTCAGAATTACTTCTTTAACTCTACAAGGTATGTAAACACTAGCCTTCTTCTTTCTGAGTCTAGGATCTCTATTTCACATACAACTCACAAGCAATACGAGAATTTTCAAAACCCAAGATAAGTTTTTCACTTATAACTCATAGTTTTTCTTATTTCCTTCAAAATAAGTATAAGTTGCAAACACATAATCACATACACATCTTCTTTTCAAAGGATAAACGTCTTTATTCACACATAGAAACCTTTTCAAAACGCTTAAAAATGATACTTCTTCCTCAGACACTCGAAAAGCAATTTCTCACGCCTAGGACAAATCACTTTTTCATTATTAATACAAAGTAAAAACCCGCTTTCATTGCATCTCATGTCTTTTGAATGCTAAAGAGGACACATAACTAATATATGTTTTCGGGTACATTCATTTAAGCAACAATGAATTAGAAGCACTCGGGTTATCTCACATAATAGTATGCTTTTTCACTTCTAGTTTATTTTTCTTTTTCTTTTAGGAGTCTAGATAACCTAACTCCAAATAGTTTGCATATAGGCACACAATAGGCAAAATGTTTCCAAAAGGAAAATTTTGAGTCAGCTCGAATCACAAGACCACGGATCCCAGCCTTAATGCTAGACGGATCCTCAAGGAAGGATCCGTGGGATCCATGAGACATAAGCTAGTTTTATCTTCTATTTTTCTAACTTTGGATGAAAACTTCAATACTTTTCACCATTTTTTTTGGAGTATGTTCTTTAATGCTTGTGTTCTCATGATCACATGCCTTAAATTCATATCTAATCATTAGATTTTAATCCACATTTTGGGTCAAGCATTCATTACAATGCTCTATCTTTCTATAAATAGGACTCCCAAAATGCTTGCATATTCATCACATCCTCACAAACAAACAACACCATGTCATCCAAAAGATCTTCCAACTCAGATGAATCACCTAATGCAAACAATCCATTTCAAGAAATCCAAACTTTTGTCCTCCCTCTTTCATACCACAATCAAAATCTAGGATATCCGCACGGATTAGCATCCGGCCTTGTTGTTTAGCAAAACCATCATCGAATGGCTCATCACCAACCACTAACTCACCACAAGATGATTCCATTATAGCACCTCCTTCATCACCAACAAGTACACCAACTTCATCACCCATCAACTCACCACCTAAAGTCACTCTTTTGAAACTCCTTAAGACTCCAACAAGATCTCAACAACCAAAACAAGAAGAAATATCCTTTTTGACACCTCCCACTTCTCCAAACACAATTTTCAAAGACCTTGAAACCTCACCACCCTTAGCTCCCATTGAGCTACAAGAACACCTAGGTTCTTATCCACCACCACTTCCAAACATTCCGGACTTTGATCCATATTTTCCTATTTTTCCACCACATACTCAAGAACTCACAAATCAAAATAACCCGAAAACTTCCGACTCATTACCCACATCACTTACATTGTGAACATTGTCAATCCACTATGGAAATTGCAATAGAAGTTAGGGAAGAAATGCGATTCATACTCAACCTCATTCTTGATCGCATCAATATCATTACTCATCAAAACCTCCATCCATAACCTTATGCAAGCATGGAAGGAATCATTATTACTATTTTCTATTTTTAGTACTTCTTTCTGAGTCATTTTTTTAAAGAACAAGTCTTGTTCTTACTTTTACATGCTTGTATGTGGCATAAATACCACTACATTTGTTGTTTTATTACAAGGCCTTGTTTACATACCTTGGCTCCCAATCTTGATTCTCGCCAATCACAAGATTATTTATGCATGTTACTACTAACCTTTTCTTTGTAGGATTTTTTATTTTTTCTTCACTTGACGCCCCAAACTAGGGGAGCTACCGCCAAGGGGAGTGTTTATACGTGGACTATTTTACACATTTTATTTCTTCGATGGTTTAACTTTTGTTTCGACAAAAAAGGGGAGAAGAAGTAAAACTTAGGGCTTTCAAAACATACATCTAATCTTAAGTTTTACTCATCATAACATTATGTTTTGTCATCAACAAAAGGAGGGAGATTGTTAATACAAATAAACCGAAAAACGCTTATTAATATTTTATGTTTCTCTTGTGTTTTGTTGATCACAAATGTAATGTTATCTTAAGTATAATTATAAGGATACATGTTATTTTTGTAAAACATTTACATATAGTCATTTAATAAAAATTGTTGTAATAAATCATTTGTTGTAATAGTTTATTAGGATGGGTAAAAACTTCAACCCATGGACCATATCCATAACCCATGGTATTGACCCATGTCTATTTGACTAGATGTATTGCATCTATTAGATACATTGTATCTAATGAAATACCCATGGACCAACCCATAACCCATGACCCATGACCTATAACCAAAAAACCCATGGGCAAAAGAGGAGCATCCCACGGATCCCTAGGTTTACACTAGACGGATCCCTGTGGAGGGATTCGATCCGGAGCAAGGGCAAGTTTTGCCTATAAATAGAGAACCATTTCTTCATTCTAACTCACCTCTTCTTACTAATTCTCTCATATACTCTCATTCTCCTCTAACAAAAGATCACTTGATCTAGAGAGTTGTTCTTCTTTCTTTCTTTAGTGATTCTCATATAGGTCCTTCTAAGGCTTAGATCACGAAAGCATTCTACAAGTCATCCAAGCAAGGGGTCCTTGATTGATTTGTTCCTCCATAAGATTTCTGTAGCAAAGATCTTGTATTTGATATTTCACATAGTTGTTGTGTAATAGTCGTGTTGGTTTGGTCCACCGTGTTACGGACTCTGTATTTAGCTTTGTATCGAAAAAGGTGTAAGCAACGCTTGTGAAAGTCAGCCCAAGTTGAAGGAGTTTGTTGACATAGTGCTTGAACTCTCAAGTAGGTGACTCGGGAGTGGAGTAGGGCAAGGAAGGTGTCCTTGTAGCCAAACCACTATAAATCGATTGTGTCATTTCTACCCCTTACTTTACTTTATTTACTTGCTTTATCATTAGATCTATACTTTCTTTATCCATAATCACATAATATCAATCTAAAGTTTTTGAAACTAAATTAAAATCGAAAACTATTCAACCCCCTTCTAGTTTTCCACAAA
>OU343224.1:268345716-268570367 GCA_910596185.1 Chrysanthemum makinoi
ATTTGTATGTACATTTTGTTGTGTCATGTTTTTTGGTCGACAAGGGTAAAAAGACAAGGGTGGATGAATTTTGTATGACAAAAATATTAAAGTGTAAGTATATTAGGTAATATGTGTGTATAATTAAGTATTTAGGGTAGCGTTAGCTAAAAATAAATTTTAACGGAGCAAAATAAAATATATCGAAGTTGTAAAAATTATAAAATACATTTCTTACAAGAATTGAGTGAATATAATTATCGAGTAGTATTTACGAAAACCGTGAAATATATATAACAATTCTATATAAAAATAAATTTAAAACATCGGTAAATCAATAAATATAATTTTATAGCCTTAAAATGAGTATAAAAATTTAGCAGACAATTTTTGAAAGTGTTGATCAAATATTCAAAATAAATGATTATGCTATAGCACATGGTAAGAAAAATATAATGCTAAATGAAATAAGCAAATCCATGCATTAACTAATATGATGATAATGTTACTAATGATATGTAGACTAAATCTAGTCTATATGAAATTTCCTCAATGATTTTCATGAATTGCAGCTAAACCTTTATGGTTACGCTGATTTGATACCAAATGTAGTTTACTTACAAATGATGAATAGTGAATTATGAATAGTGATTTTTCTCCGAATGAATAGTATTTCTCGTGAATAGTAAAATTTTGAAATATCATAATATCAAATAGACTTCAAAAACGATGAATAGTAAATTCCCGAGATGAATAGTAAATTTGAGAAATGACCTACTAGTTGTCACAGCTTCAGTTATGACCATTGATTGCATGTTTGTCGCTCTTTATTGCTAACTATGTTTTTGTGATTAAGGTTATTGAACACAACTCATGCCTCCCATGATCACAAGGTTGATAAGTTTTTGAGTTGTGTTATGAGAATTACTAACCGGAAAGGTATGTTTTTTCTTTCAACGAGTCATTAGATTGTATGTTCTGAGAAAGTTATGTAATTTTCTCTGCATTGGTTTGTCCAGCTTCCGTATAAATTCAAAGAGGAAGAAATTATTGAACGTTCTATGCATCGACAAAGATGGAAACTACACAAACTGCACTACTAACGTGGTTTACAAAGAAGTTCTTTATAGGTTTTTAATTACAAGGTTCGCTGTATTTTATTTTTGCTACAAGATTTAACATATCATATTCACATTTGAGTTTTTGTAGTTTGGTAATCTTATGTTGCTATTCTTTATGATTATTATCAAGTAAACTTATAAAGGATGGGCGGGCTATGAAGCAAGTAATATATATGGGGTGTTCTTTGACTTTATAATAATATATTATGCAGTGTTTATGTGATTATTTGGTTTTAATAGAATTAAATTGTTTTTCCATATCTTTTTGTTCATCTACTGAAGTTAGGGAAAAAAGAAGAGAGGCCTTATTCTTCAAGTAAACTTTATGATGTGTATAGGTTCTTATAGCATTTGTACAATCAGTCTTGCCTAACATTAAAATTCATTGGATCAATAATCTTTTGTAAATAACTTATATCGCATCTTTTGAATGATAAAAAATTGACTGCATATGTAAGTGAACCTTTATGTCATGAAACTTGCTTAATTTGCATACAAAAAAAAAGTAACTCCCAATAACGTCTTTCCAGGTTATGGGTCCCAATACCGTCTTCCACGGTATGGAGGAAGTTGAGACGTGAGACAGTCTTACCCCTACCTAAGGTAGAGCTTTGCTCAGAAAAGGACCTCCGCCCTTGCAAGGGTGAGGATCGAACGCTTAATTTGCATACAGATTCTATCTATTTTCTGCACGAATGTGGGAACCATTTTTATGATCATATTCATGTACCTTTTTTAATTACTGTTGTGTTGGTGTAGTAGCTCCAGAACACGGTTATAATCAATTCCGCAGAAACAAGCAACAATCAAAGAAACAAATACCACTAGGTGGTTAACGGATATCACTTGGAATCGTGTGATCACTTTCCAAAGTAAACTATTCACCCTAATGCCTGGGTTACACGAATATCTACTTGGGATAAGACCAAATGCGTTATGGAATTCGGCACAATTCTATAACCCCGCGGCTTATAAGTGTTTAGTGTTTTCTGTGTATCTTCATGCATAAACAGATCTCCTATTTATAGGAGATTACTCTTAGCTATTCCAATGGAATTATGAGTATTAATCGGCCCATTAATAGCCTCATAATTATCCCATTATATCCGTTAGTGGCTACATGACCCAATTAAATGTATTATGCGTTGTAACGCTTACTTGAATAGTCAAAGCCCGTTACAAGCTAGTGGAAACACTGATTCAATGGAAACACTACTTCAGTGGAAACACTGCTTATCAGTGGAAACACAAGCAGTACTTTCCACAAGCAGTACTTTCACCAGCAGTACTTTCTACTAGCGGCATCCCTACTCTCCCATCCAGCAATACTCTCACGTGCCAATGCTAACTCATGAGCTCTTCACGTAGCTCATCCTGTGACATCTCAGCTTATCATCATACAACTCCGGCATCTCCCCGCCAACTCGATGTTCCCGGTTAGCTAACTGCATAGTCTCCAACCCCTGATAGGAAACATCAATAGAAACTCTACCTATCACTAAACCCTCAATCTCCTCCTCCATAGCCTCCACTCGACTCAATGAAAGCTCTTCTAACTGTCCTAACACCCTGTCAATCTGTACCTACTGACTATCTAATCGTGTCTCTAATGTGGCCATAGTAAGGCTGTCTAGCGCCAGCAGCCCTAGAACTCTCACCAATCTCGAACCTAACAGTGGTGCAGGCTCAGAGTGGGTGGTATAGGTGTGTTAAATCGCGCGCTTGAGCCGTCCGATACGGGCATAGGATCTCTAAGGTAATAAGATGAAGATGATGATGAGGATGATAGTGGCGATCCTGGTGGTGAACTAGAGGTCGATGATGATGATGATGGAAGTGGTGATGGTGGGTGAATCAGGCTGTGAGTAGGACTAACTGGTGGTGTGGGTGCAACTTCGCCCTCCTCAAAGGGTTCAGTCTCAGTTTCAGATACTATGAGTGGTAAGTTTGATGTAGAGCCAACTGAAGAATAGGCTAAAGTAGTGTGTGACAAGACATCATCCATGTTAGTGTCTGATGAGACATCCTCCATGTCAGTGTCTGATGAGATAGTGATGGGATGGGAATCTGAAGACATCTCTGTGACAACCGATGTGAAATGAAAGTAAATAACTCGAATAAAGTGCGTATGAATCCGCATGTAAAGTGAATATGCACTTATGATGAAATGATGAGATGCTATGATGATGTAGTTATAGTCCAGGGTCAATGATGCAACCTAGTTCTCTATAACCGAAGCTCTGATGCCAATCTGTCACACCCCCAAATTACCTGTTTTGCAGCTGAATGGAATTCCTGGGGAATGACTGTCATAGCATCACAATCACAGTTATATCGAACGACCTAAAGTGTCGTTTGTAAAACACATCGTTTGATACATTAAAAACATTCAGAGTTACAAAGATAGGTCCCAAAAGTAGATAATGTTTGCGGAAATATGTTTATTACAAATGAAACGATATTTTTAAAAGTGCCATAATTTACAAGTGAGACGCGTCGTCATCGCGACTCTATGAAGGTTCCTTATGCGTACCATGATGCAAAAGCCTTAGTTACCTGAAAATACATTGCTAAAATGGTCAACAATAATGTTGGTGAGAAATCATAGGTTTATGAAAAATGTTTTATACGACTACACAAGTATAGGCCATGTATGACAAATATGTCACATAAAAATGTTACAATTGCTATAAGCACATGACACCGAAGCTAGACTGATTATGATGTTCGCCCCAACAGAGTGTTTGCCAAACAACTCAAATTATGATATTAAATGAAATGCATCCGTTTGACCAGTTGGGACCACCAACCCGGATGGAGGAGTCACCCTCAATAGATCTATTCACTCACCCTCGCTTCTTCCGGAATTAACGGTTCATGATTATGAAATGGGGACATTCAATTGGAAATGAGGTAACTTAAGCAATGTAATGAATTTGATATACTTGGCATCGTAATAAAAATGATGTGCAATGTATTCTCCCCCGTAGGTTAGAAAATAAGTATAAACATGTACAACGGGGCTATGAAAACTCACTTGGACAATGATGCGATGGCAAAAGTGAGTACACTGAAATGTAGCGCAAAACTCTAACTGCGACCTATTATGAATGATATGATCTATAATAAGTCATTATTTAATGTTATGCATGCAAACTCATATGATATCCATACCACTTGTGCATTTTTGAAAATAAAGTTTATCATCGAAAAATAATCTTATAACGTCTTGACAATTTATAAATTACTTTACAAGTATTTTCGTTGAAATGATATCCTAAGATAATCATTTAGTGATTTATTATGAAATTATAGTTTTTAAAAAACAATATAATTTGACAATTCCATGAAAGTGACTAAATGTAATTCCCTCGAAAAGCTAGTAATGAAATAAGTGAATAACATCGAGTAAGTTAGGGAAAAACACACTCAACGGTTTTGGAAAAGCTTTGTAGCATTATCTCAAAGTCTTAGCTTTTAAATTTTCATCATAGAGGTCTCTATCATAGAGAAAAACATAGGTGAAGTAGGGTACTTGTACCAAAAATATTGTTTGGCGTGTAGTATTCGGCAAAGTTTGATGACCGTATTTTATTCGTTACAACTCCGTTTGACGAACGTTGAACATTTTGAAGAATAGGCTAGGTGAACTTACTTTTACTAGAAGACATCGTTTTCTAAAAAGTGTTCTATCGATGTTAAAAACTACTCTCAACATGGTCACCGCGACATACTAATTTTTGACTAATAGGAAATATATATAAGTGTTCTACTTGTGAAAATAGTTACGTCAACCTTATTTAAACGCGTGTAATTTAGTCGTTATAAGTCCGCTTTCTACGTTTTATATGTCCTTAGCTTCGTGTTAAAGTATACTAATATATTTTTGATAAATCGACTCATTTAGATAACGCTTAAGACTCCTTTTTTTACCCTTAAAAAACTGGATGATGTCGTTTTTCCGAAAATATAGTTTTCGTCGTTAAACTTGAAAATAGCATAACTTCTTTCGTTATAAACTCGTTTTAACCCGTTCAACCGACCACGTTTTCGTTTTAAAGTATATTTTCTGAATATCTAGCCCAAAATAATTTACAACCTGTCGAAATTTCCAGACTTAGCAAAAATGATCAGACCTTATATTTAGTTTGTCGAAAGTGATTTCTCTTGTATAATACTTATTCTAACCACTTCAAATCAACGCTAAAGCTATTCTAAACCTACCATACACCTTCTTAGGGTGTCATGGGTTCCTAAACATCATCAAAAATGATATGTTTCAAGGGATTGATTATAGGATGATATATATTAATTATAAGTACTAAAAACATTAAAAGTGGTCTAGATACACATATAACTTGCATGTTTTCTTTCAAGCATAATAAAAATAACTTGAGTATGAATATGAAAGATTAAAAATGATCATGAAATGCTTACTAGTATGATGATGAGGTTTATGGAACAAGGTTTTTCCTAATTACCCTAGGTTTTTATTGCAAAACCTTAAATAAGAGTATACTAGAGTGTATAAAATAACTTGATCCTTGAAAATTCTTGAGTTTCTTCCTTGTTTTGGTCTTGGCCGGTTCTAAGAGAGCAAAATGGAGGAGAGTTTTTATTTTTCACCTAAGTATATGTACTTGTATGTGTTTAACTTAGAATATAATTAAATAAAATACAAGTGTTAGTCTAGATTTTATATGTGTATAGGCTAGTGTAGAATTTTATGTACATTTTGTTGTGTCATGTTTTTTTGGTCGACAAGGGGTAAAAAAGAAAAGGGTGGATGAATTTTGTATGACAAAAATATTAAAGTGTAAGTATATTAGGTAATTTGTGTGTATAATTAAGTATTTAGGGTAGCGTTAGCTAAAAATAAAATTTAACGAAGCAAAATAAAATATATCGAAGTTGTAAAAATTATAAAAATATATTTCTTACAAAAATTGAGTGAAATAATAATTATCGAGTAGTATTTACGAAAACCGTCGTAAATATATATACATAACAATTTATATACAAAATAAATTTAAAACATCGGGTAAACTAATAATATAATTTTTATAGCCTTAAAATGAGTATAAAAATTTATCAGGACAATTTTTGAAAGTGTTGGATCAAATATTCAAAATAAATGATTATGCGATAGCATTTATTTAATAGGAAAATATACGTTAAATGAAATAAGCAAATCCATGCATGAACTAATATGATGATAATGTTACTAATGATATGTAGACTAAATCTAGTCTATATAAAATTTCCTCAATGATTTTTCATGAATTCGCAGCTAAACCCTTATGGTTACGCGAATTTGATACTCGTAAATGTAGTTTACGACAAATGATGAATAGTGAATTATGAATAGTGATTTTTCTCCGGGAATGAATAGTGTTTCGTGAATAGTAAAATTTTGAAATACGTTCTCAGAATATCAAATCGACTTCAAAAACGATGAATAGTAAATTCCCGAGATGAATAGTAAATTTGAGAAATGACCTGAAATTACGAGTTGTCACAGTTTCAGTTATGACCATTGATTGCATGTTTGTCGCTCTTTATTACTAACTATATTTCTTTTGTGATTAAGGTTATTGAACACAACTCACAAGCCTCATGATCACAAGGTTGATGTTTTCAGTTTTTGGGTTGTGTTATGAGAATTACTAACCGGAAAGGTATGTTTTTTCTTTCAACGAGTCATTAGATTGTATGTTCTATAAACGAAGAAAGTTATGTAATTTTCTGTACATTGGTTTGTCCAGCTTCCGTATAAATTCAAAGAGGAAGAAATTATTGAACGTTCTATGCTGCGACAAAGATGAAAACTACACAAACTGCACTACTAACGTGGTTTACAAAGAAGTTCTTTATAGGTTTTTAATAACAAGGTTCGCTGTATTTTATTTTTGCTACAAGATTTAACATATCATATTCACATTTGAGTTTTTGTAGTTTGGTAATCTTATGTTGCTATTCTTTATGATTATTATCAAGTAAACTTATAAAGCTAGCCCGCCCATCCGGGCGGGCTATGAAGCAAGTAATATATATGGGGTGTTCTTTGACTTTATAATAATATATTATGCAGTGTTTATGTGATTATTTGGTTTTAATAGAATTAAATTGTTTTTCCATATCTTTTTGTTCATCTATGCATTTACCAGGAAGTTAGGGAAAAAGAAGAGGAGGGCCTTATTCTTCAAGTAAACTTTTTGATGTGTATAGGTTCTTATAGCATTTGTACAATCAGTCTTGCCTAACATTAAAATTCATTGGATCAATAATCTTTTGTAAATAACTTATATCGCATCTTTTGAATGATAAAAAATTGACTGCATATGTAAGTGAACCTTTATGTCATGAAACTTGCTTAATTTGCATACAAAAAAAAAAGTAACTCCCAATAACGTCTTCCACGGGTTATGGGTCCCAATACCGTCTTCCACGGTGTATGGAGGAAGTTGAGACGTAGACAGTCTTACCCCTACCTAAGGTAGAGAGACTGCTTTCGGTTCTACCAAAGGTAGAAAAGGACCTCCGGCCTTGCAAGGGGTGAGGATCGAACGCTTAATTTGCATACAGATTCTATCTATTTTCTGCACGAATGTGGGAACCATTTTTATGATCATATTCATGTACCTTTTTTTTAATTACTGTTTGTGTTGGTGTAGTAGCTCCCAGAACACGGTTAGATAATCAATTCAGCAGAAACAAGCAACAATTCAGCAGAAACAAATACCACTAGGTGGTTACCGGATATCACTTGGAATCGTGTGATCACTTTCCAAAGTAAACTATTCGACCTTAATGCATGGGTTACACGAATATCTACTTGGGATAAGACCAAATGCTGTTATGGAATTAGGCACAATTCTATAACCCTTGCGCTTATAAGTGTTTAGTGTTTTCTGTGTATCTTCATGCATAAACAGATCTCCTATTTATAGGAGATTACTCTTAGCTATTCCAATGGAATTATGAGTATTAATCGGCCCATTAATAGCCTCATAATTATCCCCATTATAGCCGTTAGTGGTTACATGACCAATTAAATTTGGTCATTATGCAGTTGTAACTGCCACTTGAATAGGTCAAAGCCCGTTACAAGCCAGTGGAAACACTGATTCAGTGGAAACACTACTTCAGTGGAAACACTGCTTATCAGTGGAAACACAAGCAGTACTTTCCACAAGCAGTACTTTCACCAGCAGTACTTTCTACTAGCACTACCAATACAAACCACTATTAGAGTCGGGGTGTTCATGGACCTTATGGGTGTACACTGTACTCCTAACCCATTACCAGGTGTGAACTAATCCCACAAGTGCACTAAATTTTCCAACAACCCTCCCCAAATTTAGTTCACTTCCTTTGCATGAAAAACAAACATCAAGCAAAACATGTGCATAAACGAAAATTTCCTGAGGATTGAATTTCCATCTTAGTAAATTACACGTTTCAAATATTCAAGAATTAGGGTGTTCTAATAATTGAACCCTTCAACCCATTTGAATACCTGAAGATAAAATACACACAAGTTTTCAAACACTTATCAGCTCCTGACACTATACAAGACATGTGTCCATATCCAAATTCATAAATGTTGTAAAAGCTAAAAGTCCAAAAGCTCCCTGAAGCGGCAAAACATCATCATTTACATAGGTGGTTCCTCTTTATTCATGCTCCTGCCAAGCACTGTTTCAAAGAAAATTAACCATTAAGAAGTAAAGACTTCATCCTCCTTTCAGCAGGTTCTGAGCACAACCTTGGGATGTAAATAAAACATGTGCTCCATCACTGAATGTTCAAGGCTTTCCACATTGAACTCGGCTCCCAAGTTTCCTCGGAGGAGTTGGGTGTCCTTGCATTCAGTGACTAAGTTGGACTTAAACCCATCCCTTTAGCAGACTTTATAACCAAGTCTCTAGCCGAACCCTTCGTCAAGTGATTAAGTTCGTTGAGATCTCACAAAATCTATAGATACCACCCCATTCATGATAAGCTCACGAATCATGCTATGTCTCACACCTAAGTGTCTAGACTTACCATTGTACATCTAGCTATAAGCCTTAGCCAATGTAGTTGCACTATCACAACGGATAGAAATAAGTGCTATAGGTTTAGGCCATAATGGAATCTCAAGAAGCAAGTTTTTCAACCATTCAGCTTCTTTACCAAGCTGCTAAAGCCACAAATTCATATTCCATTGTAAAACTGGTGATACAAGTTTGCTTCTTGGATGCCCAAGAAATTGCACCTCCACCAAGTAGGAATACCTGAAAATACCATCGTAGACGAATTGTCTTCAGTGTTACTGATCCAACTTGCATCAGTGTAACCTTCCAACACCGATGGGTAACCAGTATATGAGAGACTATAATCCATAGTTCTCTTCAAATACTTCAAGACCCTCTGAACTGCTTAAGCCGCGTGATGAGCACTAGGATTACTAGTATACCCGCCAATTTTCCCACTTCAAAACCAATATCAGGCCTTGTACAAGTCATGGCATACATCAAGCAGCCAATTATCCTAGAATACTCAAGTTGAGATACAGCCTTGCCATGATTAGGCATCGCTTCTCAAATAGTATCCATAGGTGTCCTCACTGGAGTACAATCAAAGTAATTGAATTTCCTCAGCACCTTCTCAATATAATGAGACCGAGAGATAGAAATTCTTTTACTTTCATGTTTAATCCTTATACCAAGGATAGCATCAGCCTCCCCCATGTCCTTCATGGAGAACCTTGATGACAAAAATTACTTTGTCAGGTCAACCTGATTTTGGTCAGTGCCAAAGATCAACATGTCATCAACATATAGACAAATGATGACTCCTTTACCAGATTCATCAAATTTGCTATATACACATTTGCCAGCCTGGTTAAGAACATAACCACTAGACAAAACCACTTCATCAAAATTTTGATGCCATTGCTTAGGTGCTTGCTTAAGTCCATAAAGAGACTTAATCAGTTTACACACCTTGTTTTCATTGCAGGCATGATGAAGCCCCCAGGTTGGTTCATATAAACCTCCTCATCCAATTCCCCATTCAAGAAAGCTTTTCACATCCATCCGATGTATAATCGATTGTGAATAGATGTTAAAGCAATCAGCAGTCTTATGGTACTGATACGAGCCACAGGGGCATAAGTATCAAAATAGTTTATCCCTGACTTTTGTTTGAAGCCCTGAATAACTAGTCTAGCCTTGAACTTTTCAATAGTTCCATCTACCTTCATTTTCCTTTTGAAAATCCATTTGCAACCCAAAGGTTTGCAACCAGGTGGTAGATCAACCAACACCCAAGTGTTGTTCCCCATGATGGTATCCATCTCATCATTTATTGCTTCTTTCCAAAAAGCAATATCCTGGGACTTCATTGCTTCTTCAAATGTCTTGGGATCATCCTCAACAATGAAGCAATAGGAGTATTGGTCAGAGACCTCATCCCTTGTTCCTTCAACTAAGTATAGTTGAAACTCAGGTCCAAATGACTTTGGAGTCCTAACCCTTTTGCTCTTTCTAAGCACAGGTTCAGGTTGTTGAACCACAACCTCATCAGTGGACCATGATGGTTCATCATCAGGGACCTCTAATACACCAGTGTCATGAGTTCCATTAGGAATCCTCTGACTTGGTCTAGGGACTGATGAGAATCTATTCTCATCAAAGTTTGCATCCCTTGATTCAATTATAGAATTGAAACATATTCATTAGGTTCAATAACATAGAACCTAAAAGCCTTGGAATGCTCAGCATATCCAACAAAGATGCAATCAATGCCTCTTTCACCCAAAGTTTTCAACTTTGGATCGGGAGTCTTACAATGCAGCCTACAACCCTAAACCCTGAGATAGTTCAGGTTGGGTTTCCTTTAGTCCAGAGTTCATAAGGGGTAACCTTGTTCCTTTTGTTGGGAACCCTATTTAATAAATAGCAAGCTGTTAACATAGCTTCACCCCAAAACCCTTGACTCGCCCCTGAATAGGACAACATGGAATTAACCATCTCCTTCAAGACCCCTGTTTTTCCTTTGAAATGCCATTTTGCTGAGGAGTATAAGTAAGGCCACCATGGATAATTCCAACAGATTGAAAATACAGAGTATCCATGTACTCACCTCCCCTATCAGTCCTTAATCTTTTGATCAAAGACCCAAGTTGTAATTCAACTTCAGTTTTAAACACTTTGAATTTATCTAATGCTTCATCCTTGGAATGTAACAAATAAACATAACAAAACCTAGAAGCATCATCAATAAATGTCACAAAGTACTTCTTGTTCCCCAAAGAGGGAGTGGCATGCAAATCACATAGATCACTGTGAATAAGCTCCAAGAGATTAGTCTCACGACTAACACCCTGAAAAGGTTTCTTGGTAATCTTGGTCAACATGCAAGTTTTACACTTTTCAGTGTCCATGTCAAAGGCTGGGATTAACCCATCCTTAGACATATCTTGCAACCTTTTATAATGAACATGGCCAAGTCTAGCATGCCACAGTGGTAGCCAGTCGGTCGAGGTCACACAGTCGAATTTACACTATCAATGGAAATAAATACACTATCAGTGGAAATATTAAGCCTGAACATTTGATTACATAAATAACCAAAACCAATAAAAACACCATGCTTAGAAAGCACAAATTTATCAGACTCAATAACTTGTTTATAACCATGATTATTCAAAATACTACTTGAAACCAAGTTCTTCCTGATATCAGGAACATGAATAACATCAAACAAAGTTACAATCTTTCCTGAACTAAACCTAAGATCTACACAACCACGACCATGCACCAAGGCTGTTGACTCATTTACCATGTGAAGAATAGAACCATCATTCAGTGACTCATAAGTCTTGAACCAGCTTCTATCTTTACACACATGAACTGTTGCTCCAGAGTCAACCCACCACGCAACATCATCATCCTGCACATAAAAAGATTCAGATACATATGTAACATAATAAATCTAAAAAGACTTATTAAACATATTCAGCACCTTTCAGTGAGTTGGTTGTACCACCACTCCCTGAACCATTAGTGCCTGATCCATTGGCTTTACCACCAACTTTAACACCTTTGCAGTCCCTTTTAATGTGACCAGTCTTGCCACATTTCCAACAAGTAGGTGTTGCTTTCTTGTTAGGATATGCCCTTGTGTTATCATGATATTTGTGTTTGCCTTTGTTGTCATTGTACCTGGTGGAGTTGTTATGCTCCACCATATTGACAACAGATGGTCCAATAGCATTGCTACTCTTTGGCTTGTCATTTTCCGTACCTCTGAGAGATTCCTCAATACGCAGATGATGCCCAGCCTACTCAACCGAGTTAACTCCTCTTTCATATGTTTCAAGGTATGCTTGAAATCTTTCCAAGAAGGAGGGAGTTTGTCAATGACACAAGAGACTTTAATAGCCTCATCCATGTTCATATTGTATTGTGTAAACCTTCCAAGTATTCCAAGAAGTTCATTGTATTGTTCCATAACCGGTCTTGAATCAGTCATTTTGTAATTTGTGAAATTACTAACAAGGAACTTCTTACTTGATGCATCCTCGGCCATATATTTGGCATCCAAGGAATCCCACAGTTCTTTGGAAGATTCAAAGTTCGGATAAATATCAAACAGAGAATCAGACATACCATTGAGAATAAGACCTCTACATATGTAGTCATCGTTCTCCCATTTGCTCCTCCTCCCGACCGCTCCACAGTAACATCATCCCCATCATCGTGAATAGGTGTGGTTAGCACATACACCACACTCATGCTTGACGATGCCAAGAAGTGCATCTTCTTCTGCCATCTCCTAAAGTCCACCCCTTCAAACTTATCCAGCTTAGCAAAGTTTGAAGCCATGTGTTTCATTGCAGCAGTTGCCATTGATTATCACAAAATAGTTTACTTTGATTGTTGGTGTAGTAGCTCCCAGAACAGGGTTAGATAATCAATTCAGCAGAAACAAGCAACAATTCAGCAGAAACAAATACCACTAAGTGGTTACCGGATATCACTTGGAATCGTGTGATCACTTTCCAAAGTAAACTATTCGACCCTAATGCCTGGGTTACACGAATATCTAATTGGGATAAGACCAAATGCAGTTATGGAATTAGGCACAATTCTATAACCCTTGCGCTTATAAGTGTTTAGTGTTTTCTGTGTATCTTCATGCATAAACAGATCTCCTATTTATAGGAGATTACTCTTAGCTATTCCAATGGAATTATAAGTATTAATCGGCCCATTAATAGCCTCATAATTATCCCCATTATAGCCGTTAGTGGTTACATGACCAATTAAACGTGGTCATTATGCAGTTGTAACTGCCACTTGAATAGGTCAAAGCCCGTTACAAGCCAGTGGAAACACTGATTCAGTGGAAACACTACTTCAGTGGAAACACTACTTATCAGTGGAAACACTGCTTATCAGTGGAAACACAAGCAGTACTTTCCACAAGCAGTACTTTCACCAGCAGTACTTTCTACTAGCACTACCAATACAAACCACTATTAGAGTCAGGGTGTTCATGGACCTTATGGGTGTACACTCCGTACCTCCTAACCCATTACAAGGTGTGAACTAATCCCACAAGTGCACTAAATTTTCCAACAGTTTGTGGACTTTCCACTTTGACTATTTTGTTTGACCTTGATTATATCAGGTTCGCAGTCCAAACTAACTGCCATGTGACGTTAATACATGATCATATAACATTAAGACTTTTTGTGTTTATTATAACTTTAAAAATGAAGTTCTAATTGTTTTTTGTCATACGACATGTGCATAGATATCCACATACGTGCCTGTTTTGTTGCTTTAGTAACCTTATTTCTCACATAATCAAACCAGGTAAAACCTTCCTTTTTTAGAAGGTTGGCGTGGCCATTTTAGAGTTGTTTGCACTTGGCAAGAATCTAACCTGGCGAATTGGGTGATTTTTGGTAACCCATTTTGGAACCAAATCTGGAACTGCTACCTGGAGTAATGGGTGATTTCTGGTAACCCATTTTGGAACCCTTAGGAAACCTTTACATTTTTTTCCGATTAACTTTATGTTACAAACTACAAATTGTAGGTGTGATTTAGGGTTTACTTTGTACTTGGTCTTTATATATATATGGTAGGGTTTTGAAAGGCATATTGATGATTTGATGATTATGATTGTGAAATTCAAATACTCCGTGATTTTCTGTCATGATTTTGAAAATCATATAATCAAACCCCGGATTCACAGTTAAATTGATTTGATGATTATTCTGATTTGATAAGATTTTGGAATGTGCAGCGAATGAAAAGGGGAGGTTATAAATCACATTTGACTGACATTGAATTTTAGTGTAAAAGCTGCATATATGAGTATAAACTGAAGTATATTAGTTTGGAAGTAGAAGATAATACACAAATATGTGGATTGCCTCAGGCATGAGGCTGTGAATGTTGAGACCCATGTTCGATTCTTGGCTGCTACAAAAAAAAATTTATAATGTAACCGGATGTAGTGCCATGGTGGCATTTCCACCTCATCATAGAGGCGTCATGACAACATTAAAATGCCTAGTAAGCATTAGTGATGTGGCATGTGTAGTCTCATATATATGACCATTGGTTGCATGTTTGTCGCTCTTTATTGCTAACTATATTTCTTTTGTGATTAAGGTTATTGAACACAACTCACAAGCCTCATGATCACAAGGTTGATGTTTTCAGTTTTTGGGTTGTGTTATGAGAATTACTAACCGGAAAGGTATGCTTTTTCTTTCAACGAGTCATTAGATTGTATGTTCTATAAACGAAGAAAGTTATGAAATTTTCTGTACATTTGTTTGTCCAGCTTCCATATAAATTAAAAGAGGAAGAAATTATTGAACGTTCTATGCAGCGACAAAGATGGAAACTACACAAACTGCACTACTAACGTGGTTTACAAAGAAGTTCTTTATAGATTTTTAATAACAAGGTTCACTGTATTTTATTTTTGCTACAAGATTTAACATATCATATTCACATTTGAGTTTTTGTAGTTCGGTAATCTTATGTTGCTATTCTTTATGATTATTATCAAGTAAACTTATAAAGCTAGCCCGCCCATCCGGGCGGGCTATGAAGCTAGTAATATATATGGGGTGTTCTTTGACTTTATAATAACGAGATTATGCACCCGCGCGTTGCGGCGGGTATTTTGCATATAATTTTTTATGCTATATGAAACTTTGGTCCATTTTCACATAACCAACACATCTTTAAGATAACAAAGTATATTATTGAATTGAAATGGATCGAAGATTTTACAAAAGATATACATTTGTAGACTTGCAGCCCACTTTAAATACATGTCATTGATGTCGTTGTCTACTGTTGCTCTTGGTTCTCATTTGGTTGATTTTGATTGTGTATGGAAGTAATAAGCTTGCTTTTTGGCACATAAACTACATTAGGCCATACATTGTAAAAGAGTAACTGATCAATGAAACATGATATTAACTAATTAGAAGTTGACTTAAAACAAAACGTAGCAAAAAAATGAGTATGATATTACCTCCACTAATGATACGCTATCCCGGTGTAAAAGGCTACTGCACCAAAATTCCAAATGAGGCCTGCATATTTCACATGCCACATAACATTAAATATAAGAAACTGTAGGGGGAAGGGGGGACTGATTACCTATAAGTCGTAGTACTTAATTTTCCCACTTGTCTTACTTTCTTAGTTCTGCTCGTGAAAACAATGTAGCGACACCACCACAAAATTCTAGCCACACAATCATCCTTACCACCGGCGTTTTATGCTAGTGCGTAAGGATTTTTACAGGTTTTCACAGCCTTTAAATGCTATTTGGACAGGTTTAAATGATTTTTTTTACACTTCCTATATGTTGTTTGGACAGGATTAGATGATGTTATTTTACAGCTTTGATGTCCTGTTTGGACAGCAGAACAATCGATGTTTGAACACAGGTTATAACAGGCATGTGAGAAAACTAAGTCCAAATGCAAGCACAGCACACACACAGCAATACTCATAACATGGGTTTAAAGTTAGTACCTCAGGATAGTTATCTCCGTCTATCTTTTGCATGCGCATCAGCAGATCATGTGGAACTTTACCAAAACTCATCCAATGCTACAAAAAAATTAAGAGAGTTAAGAGTCATTTAGATTGCTAATTCAGCATTAAAACTTTCTGCATATAATAAACAAAAAGATTATAAGCTAACCATTCCGTGAACATCCAATATAGTGGTGCAAGAAGCCGTATGTCTCCTCGCCGAAACGGAACATGCTGGAAATTTCTCAGAAAATGCTTTCTCGAAACCTTGTACATGATACCTTAAAAACCTATCAACCGTAGTCACATGGAGGATAGTACATTTGGACCTCTTCATATTCATCATAGACAAAATCCTGAAATATAGAATAAAATCATGCAGACAATAAGATGAGTACTCCAATTAGATTAATGTCAAACAGACCACTTTACAAATACAAAATCAAATTTCCTTCGTATATTCAAAAACCTTGTATCAGCTTTGGTAAGTGACCTTTTTGACAACACTTGACGTACACGTAATTAATGGATTGATTATAATGTCTCTTGTGGTCAGGATTTTCATACTAACAAAAAAATCAAACATCCTATGCATAAATAGTAAAAGGGTGGTTAAAAATGAGGACCTCTAAGATAGTGTCAGCACCATAGTCTTTCCTCCAGTTGAGCATTTCTAGCCACATTTGGACCGCTTTAACAGTATCAAATTTCGTTGCCTTCAAAAATCTGCAACCACATGTTTACATTAAGAAAGTATTACTGCAGAACTTTCTTTTTTGGAAATGTTGTAAAGGTCAAAGTCAACTTATAATCCCTCACCTTAGTTGCATAATAATTGATATTAAGTCAACTTCGGCTTTGTTTCAAGGAAATTTAGATACATGGTACTGATGAGAGTTAGTCATAGACTTTTAGTTAAGCCATGCGTCAAGCACATATTGCATTTTTCATGTGACAGTGGGACTAATAATTATAATGAATGAGTCAAAATAACTCAAAAACTTACGAACTAAGACTTTAGCTTGGATTAAGCAATGTACTTTCAGAACTAATACTAACTTCAAAACAATTGTTACCTTAATATCAAGGAACTCCCTCCATTGTTTCCCCCTAGCTTATCTGCAAATGGAGCAAATACATTCTAATTAGCATATGTTCAATAAAAAAACCGGAAACCCCCAATTCATATAAAAAAAATCAAAACCCAAAAGACCAAAAGTAAATAATGAATATCTGCTTTTAGCATTTGTGCCTATCTTTGCATCATCCTGCAACACAAAGTGCCGTGTGACGTGTATTAAAGTTAGGTAACATATCATTTATATAAATAATTTTTTGTGACAAATGTTGTTGAGGCTGAAAGATGGCTTGTTCGAATGGTCATAAAACGTACCTGTAGGCTGTAGCTGATTTTGCAGGGGGCAAAAATTTAATGACTTTGGACCTGCACGTAAATTTAAAGATATCAAGTCATAGAATAATGAAAGTTCCAAATCTGTTTTTGAAAAAAAAATCCTTTAAAGACACGAACTCACGTGCAACTATAATCATCGATATATATCTTCATCAACCTGATAAGTATTAGCTAGCCCAAAGATTGAGTCTGCTATACAGTCTAGTTTGGTTACATAGCGGTTGTTAATCAGCATGAATCACTGTGACAATGTATTATTTCAGCGACGTTGGTTCTTGGTTTATACATTTTCAGATTTAGGGGTCCTGGCCCGTCCCAGATTCATACCTGCACACCAAATTCCTAAAAAAAAACCATGTGTTCTTCATAAACGGTTGATTTACCATATTAACATGACATGATAACCCACCTAAAGGGAAGCAAATGCTTACGGCCAATACTGAACTCAGCAGGACTTTCTTTCCAGGCCACGCAAGTGATCCAGGCATTACAAAACATGCCAAATACCCCCTGTAAATAACTGCTAGTGTTAAATACTACAGAACATTTGGATAAATGATTTGAATTGTCATCAAGGTATTTGTGTAGTCGCTTATTCGTACTTTTTTCATTTTTCATACTTTTGTGTAGCAATTTTGTCAAGGAAATAATTTCGGCAAAAATGCATAAAACATATATTGTAAAACGTAAATGCAATTTTGACATGTTGATTACACCGCCTCACAATAGCATTCAGATACAATTTCGAGATTCCCCGCCAAGATACGGGTGAATTCGACCCACCATAAGCAGCCCGAAACAATAATGAATCCCAAACCCAGCCTTAAACATAAACGAAAACAAAAGCCTAGAACTAAAAAGTTAGGGATTTTATGACCACTTTAATTATCAGACGCCATTACCTATTCTTGTGACTAATATTGTCATGATGACACTCAGTTATAAAGTAAAAACCTGAAACATTGGAGCGATGCCGGATTTACCGAAAATCATTCCATATGCTGTCACACCACCAAGCTGGTTGTTGAACCTCCCCTACAGTAAATTGAGAATAAATCCATGTTCAGAGATATATTATAATTTACTTCCCTATATAGATTATCGGCATACTAACAATCAAGAATAAAAACAGTTTCAAAGACAAAAGATCAAACATCTTAAACGTAATACATACATAGCATTGATAAAATTGCAACTCAAAATCATATCTTCCATCTTCCACAAATGGATGTCAGAAAAACCAATAATTCAATTAACTTCACCATTAATTATACAAATGCAATTAGGGTTGATAAACTTACCCAATCCAGTTATGCAAACATGCAGTTTCAAGTTTCACTATTTGGTTCTTTTTCTTCATCAAACTCATGATTTCGTTTTAGGTTGAATCCGCGTTTTTTTAATTGCGATTACTGTGTGTGTGTGTGCGCGCGCGCGTGTGTGTTTTGATATGGGGATGGGAGTTTCTGGAAAACTGTGGAAAATTATTACGCAGAATAGTAATTGAGTGAGGCGGTGGTGGTGGATGTCGGGTTTTTTTTACCCGAAACGACATATATGCAATTTTTGTAGTACATGAAACGACAAAAAAAGGGACTAAACACTGTTGCCTCACTCACATGTTGTCGGGTTGGAATCGGGTATGCACTGTAGCATACGACGTCGTATCCTACAACGATTAAGAAAATTTATAATTTATAATATATTATGCAGTGTTTATGTGATTATTTGGTTTTAATAGAATTAAATTGTTTTTCCATATCTTTTTGTTCATCTATGCATTTACCAGGAAGTTAGGGAAAAAGAAGAGGAGGGCCTTATTCTTCAAGTAAACTTTATGATGTGTATAGGTTCTTATAGCATTTGTACAATGAGTCTTGCCTAACATTAAAATTCATTGGATCAATAATCGTTTGTAAATAACTTATACCGCATCTTTTGAATGATAAAAAATTGACTGCATATGTAAGTGAACCTTTATGTCATGAAACTTGCTTAATTTGCAAACAAATTCTAACTATTTTCTGCACGAATGGGAACCATTTTTATGATCATATTCATGTACCATTTTTTTAATTACTGTTTGTGGACTTTTCACTTTGACTATTTTGTTTGACCTTGATTATATCAGGTCCGCAGTCCAAACTAACTGCCATGTGACGTTAATACATGCTCATATAACATTAAGACTTTTTGTGTTTATTATAACTTTAAAAATGAAGTTCTAATTGTTTTTTGTCGTACGACAAGTGCATAGATATCCACACACGTGCCTGTTTTGTTGCTTTAGTAACCTTATTTCTCACGTAATCAAACAAGGTAAAACCTTCCTTTTTAAGAAGGTTGACCGTGGCTATTTTAGAGTTGTTTGCACTTAGCAATAATCTAACCTAGCGAATTGGGTGATTTCTGGTAACTCATTTTGGAACCAAATCTGGAACTGCTACATGGAGTAATGGGTGATTTCTGGTAACCCATTTTGGAACCCTTAGGAAACCTTTGCATTTTTTTCCGATTAACTTTATGTTACAAACTACAAATTGTAGGTGTGATTTAAGGTTTACTTTGTAGTTGGTATTTATAGATATATGGTAGGGTTTTGAAAGGCATATTTATGATTTGATGATTATGATTGTGAAATTCAAATACTCCGTGATTTTCTGTCATGATTTTGAAAATCATATAATCAAACCCCGGATTCACAGTTAAATTGATTTGATGATTATTCTGATTTGATAAGATTTTGGAATGTGCAGCGAATGAAAAGGGGAGGTTATGAATCACATTTGACTGGCATTGAATTTTAGTGTAAAAGCTGCATATATGAGTATAAACTGAAGTATATTAGTTTGGAAGTAGAAGATAATACACAAATATGTGGATTGCCTCAGTTCGATTCTTGGCTGCTACGAAATAATGAGGTTGTGAATGTTGAGACCCATGTTCGATTCTTGGCTGCTACAAAAAAAAATTATAATGTTCTCCAAAAGGTGAAGATCGGTGGGATCACCTTGGTCCCATGCATCCTAAGGATGCCGATGTAGTGCTATGGTGGCATTTCCACCTCATCATAGAGGCGCCATGTCAACATTAAAATGCCTAGTAAGAATTAGTGATGTGGCATGTGTAGTCTCATATATATGTATATATATAGATAGATAGATAGATAGATTAACTCTGTAACTTTCATTATTCGTACCCCTCATTACTTTGTCTTTTTACCCATTTGAATAGTAAATGTGACAAAAAAAAACCATCTTTTTCCTCATTGTGTTACACAAAAACAAAGTACAAATACTTTATAGTTTATACAATAAAGTTTTACAAAACTAAAAGACCGAACATTATTGTCATGGAGCGTAAGCTTACAAAATGTGACAAGGTAAAAAAATAATAATAAAATAATAATAAATAAAAAATAAATAAAAAAAAATCAAAAATCAATCAGCATTTAAAACAACCAAATAGGTTTTATAAATAATCATACAAAAGTTAATCCAATAAATAGTGTCTCAAAACCATCAAACACACGATTTGTTCTCACAACTACTGTCCATGGAATTACAGACAATTTATCACAATTGCTTGGTTTATTTATAATGTAATGGTGGGGAAAGTTATTTTTTGTTTACAAGTTCTTGATTCCGAGTTAACAACCCCGAACATAAAGCAAAACTATGCCACCCGGAAGTTATTTTAGATGATGTAATGGTGGGAAAAGGTTTAAAAGAGAACCAAAGTTTGATTCCAAATGACTTTAAAGCTACTCTGTTTTTGCCTATTTTTCTTAGTCGAAATATCAAACCTTTTTTTTTCCTTATTGAATGTATAAACTTTTTTTCATCCTAATTGTGTATCATCACGCGTAAAGCTCGATGCAAAATGACTATCCATTCAAATGTATTAAAATTTACCCGTAAGAATACACACAATTGAATGAATTCAAAATCTATGCATGTTCAATGATAGTAATATAAAAAAGTTTGATACATGTTCAAATGATTATATTGGATAAAAATTATTGGATGTTGCTTATATTTTTAGGGTTTGGCGTAAGGAAGTGACATACAAATTCGGAGTTAGGAACCTCGAGTCAAGCACTTTTGAACAAAGAAATAACAATCAAGCGATTCTGATAAATTGTTTTAACAACCATGCACTCTAAAACCAATCAGATAGTATAATACGGAAAGAAGATTTGATTCATACATTAATGCTCTCTCAACTTGACTGCTTCAGCAGCATCAAACTTCAGCACTTGTCCGAGGAGCTGAAGTGTGTCCCTTGATTAACTGGCAAAACAAAAACCGGAAGCAAGTAAATATTTATAGTACCAATCTAAGAGGCTGGGGGAGGGGGTATTAAAGAACGTTTAGGATTTCCGAAGAGGAAAAAACAGGGAAGACCTATGTTCTTAACTATTTACATCTTCAAAACAATATATTAAGGGCAAGTCTGAGTTCCAACTGATACATGTTATGTCTAAATTTATAGCTTTTTAGTTACTAAATAATGGCATATCGCTGAAAATGAATATGACGCGCATTTAATAAGATCAATACCAACAGAATGTTTAGAAATATAGATCAATCATCATAAACATATTTAAAAAAAAAATAATAATAATAATAATAAAAAAAATCTGAAGGCAGCAGGGGGCTAAGCACCGGGTCAAAACCGACCCAACCCGAACCGAATTTGTGGAAGACATTAAACGAGAACTTGAACCGAAGTGACTCGGTTCGGTTCGGTTTTGTGTCGGTCTGTTCGGTTTTGTTCATATGGTTTAGGTGTGTTTTTCTCGGTTTTGGATAGAAGCGAACCGAGCCGAACCGAACCGAAACGAAAGCGAAAATCATAAATGTATAAAACCGAAAACCGAATTGAATATTGTCGGTTCGGTTTCGGTCGGACCGGTTCAATTTCTCGGTCGTTTTGCTCTGCCCTAGGAAAAAGTAACTGAATATTTGGTATGTGCTATGAAATACTAAAAGAAATGGCCATGAAATAACAACATAATATGTATAACCCACCTTATCATTCCTCTTGATATTCTTCGAGCGCCTCTTTCTCTTCCTATATAGTATGCTATATGCAAAAACAAAAGACCTTGAAATAACATCAAAGCTGGAAACCCTTCTTACACTCGCCTTGTTAATTTTTGCGCGCCTATTTTTCTTTTGTTTCCCATTAAGATGCGGGGATACAAGGCTTTTCACAAATATAGGGGCACCAACATATAGCCAACCAAAAGACGATTCAACCTCTTTGTCATCACGTAGAGACCAACTAGTGTACGGACTAATGCAATTGAGTGGGCGTCTAACGTCATACTTCATGTTAGGATCCATTGGTAGCATTTTCCAAGATTGTTTAACATTGTAGCTTTTCATTGCCCATGTCGGGTTCTGGTCGGAAGTAAATATACATAGACATTCTTCCATAATCCCTAGCCAACTAAAAAACTGACATACATATCTCGTATCATCAGGTCGAGGGATTTCTTTAAATTCCTCTCGAGATAAATCAAAAGAAATAATTATCTTGGAATCAATATTATCATTATGATCATTCATAAACCAGTGAAGTGCCCCATTACAAAAAACACTGTTATTAAAATTAGCATTAATACTATAATTAACATCTCCAAGAAGTTTCCATACATTTGACTTCAAGCTTAACACTTGAAAACGCGTCCGGTGGTCACCTTTCCTAATACCGACAACAAGCTTGTAATCATCTATGGAAAAATCATAACCGAAACCCCAACATAATTTCCACCTGTTCTTTTGAAGAATTCCATCAAGGGTTGGAAGGTTTTTAACCTCTCTAGTGGAAGGATTGGTTACTAAAAAATTGGCAGCATAAGGAGAGATGCAAACAAGGCCATTGTAGGAACCAACAATTCGACAAAAATAATTACTACAATCATTTAATATTGGCAAAGTGATTCTTCTTATTCTATGTCCATGATTCTTGCTGTAGGTATGGTTTAAATGGGATTTAACAAAATAATCACTTGAAATCAAAGCATACCATGACTTACAAACGCTTTTGCATCGAAGTAAATCTTCCACATCCAGTCTTAAAAGTATCTCCTCAACGGCATCTAACATAACCATCTCTCTGTTCCTCACTCAAACCCTAACCTAACCTTTAGTCGAATGCAAGATAACGTATAAAATAAGGCCCATCTCATTCTCAAGCCTACTTCAATAGCCCAACACACATGGGTCTTCATCGATTTGGTTATCGGGTTGTTCGGTTAGTTCGGTTATAATAAAATCTGAGTAAACCCGAGAACCGAACCGAACTGAATTCATTGAAAAAAATTGAACTAAAGGAGAGCTCGATTTTTCCATGTAGGCGAAATCGAGCAACATGATTGATTAATAAAAATCAAAATTGAATACAATTTGATCAAACATAGCAAATTTTCGTTATAAGACCAAAGGTAAAAGTAAGTGCAAGCCAACAGAACCATCTATCTACTTTACTCTTTTTAAAAGTTGTATACTTTTGCATATATCTTCTAGGTAGTTTCTTGTTTCTATAGTCAATGTTTAAAAAAGACGTCAATGGGGACAGAAATATGATGTCGACAAACTACGTTTCACATTTATGTTAATCAGTTCTACTCGTACTAGTATAAAATATTACAATCAATGATCTTAAGGAACATAAAAATGGTGTTTCCCTGTAAATGTTTCTCCTCTTTAGAAGAAGAAATTGAAATCGGTAGGATAACTGATGAACCAAAGACTACAAAAATTCAAGGGGTTTATATACATCCTATTCTCACATAAACATAGATATTTACATGTTTTTTAAACACAAATTTTTAACGCATCGTGTACAAGCCTATTAAAGCAAATATTTTTTCAAACACAGGTTTTTAATGCATCTTGTACAAGGCTATTAAAGCAATGTGAAAAAATATATAAATAATGATGTGTATATGAGGATGTATGTAAATGATAGTTGTATCTCTTTGTTACGTGAATATGAGTTATATTGATGTCACGTTACTTTTCATAATTCAAAATTTTTAATTAAAACCTTTAACTTATTTATATACAAGAGTTAATGAATATATTTTTTTCCTATAAGATTTTTGGTTTAGTTCTATGTGAGTATAAATTTCCTTTTAAGAAGACCATCATCTCACTATTATAGTTTTTTCTTGAGTGATTACAAAATTTATAATGGACAAATAAAAATACAATGGATAAACAAATACTAATTATGGCGAAGAAATAAATCAAATAGTAATCAACAACATGAAACGGTATTGTGGGCAGAGTTGAGTTCAATATAGGTCCAAATTTTTTAAAAATTCAATGAATAGATATTTATCATTTTTTAATCAAAATTAAAAAGTCACTTTTCGTTTCTTTTAAAAAATAAAATATCTTGCAACTATAAATCGTTAAGCGATAAAAAATACACTATACCGACGAAAATGTTTTTATTTTTCTCTAGACGGGCACTTCGATGTAATTTTAAAATACCTTTTTTTATTGAGTTTTGTTTTAGTATTAAAATTTAAGTCTAAAAAAATCACATGTATATTGCATTCATTTCGAAGTGCCCGTCAAAAGTATATTGCATTTATTTCTTCGCTTTATTTAGTATTTGTTGATCCATTGTTTTATTATTTGTTCATTATAAGTTTTGCACTCAAGAAAAATCTATAATGGTGAGATGATGGTCCTATTAAAAAGAAATTTATAATCAAAAGAGAAATAAAATAAATGTCTCATAAGAAAAAAATATAATTGATAATTTTGAATTATCGAAAGTAACTTGATGGATCTCCCAACATCAAAATAACGCATATTTACATAACAAAATAAAAAATGACCCACATTTGCATGCAATAATGAAAACAACACCATTTTTGCAACATTATTAAAAAAAATAATAATAATAAATAAATAAATAAATAAATAAATAAAACCTCGAGTGAACGATAAAGCACCACAAATGCCTAAACTACTAGATTCTTTACCTAATGCACGTACCACGTACTTGACCAAAATTTCTAAATAAGACAACTTAGGTTGAGATGAGAACAATGTAAAACTTTCAAAAACAAAATAAAAAATTTCTCAAGATAGCTCGTGCCTTGGTATATTTACAAGAAATGGACTTTCAGGTACTCTAACGCCCCATGACACTAAAAAATGAGTTTATTTACAAACTGGCTACTTACAGTACTAGTAACATTTGTTTCTTATAGAATATATATATTCAAAGATTTCAAATCTTCCTATATTCTTCTAGACGGTCAATGGAATGCTAAGCTTTCAGATTTTGGATTGGCTCGATTAGGTCCTCAAGGAGGGCCTAGCCCATATCTCGACTATGGTATACCTTTAATTTACATTGGCTTTAAGTTCGCACGTTTGGTGTCTTCTCATACAAATATCATCTGATACATTTTGCTTCTCAATATAATGTTAGAAGAAACTTGGAATGGTTGTATACATGGCAGCAGAGAGTATGTCCTAATAGGGAATCACACGTCCAAGAGTGACACATGGAACTATGGGTTCTTCCTATATGAACTTATCATGGGTAAGCGCCCTTTGGATATGAAACGGCCTCAGAATGAGCAAAACCTTCTAGAATGGGTGAGACCATTCATAGGATCTAAAAGGTTTCGGCTAATTGTAGATCCAAGACTCGAAGGTAACTACTCACTAAAGTCAGCACAAAAGTTGTCCATTATAGCCAACAAGTGCTTGTCTAAGAACCCTAAGTCAAGGCCTAAGATGAGTGAGGTCCTTGGAATGATTAACCAATTGGGGCTCCATCACAAGCAACCAGTCACGCGCCACTTTTCAAGAGTCTGGTCGCAGTGGTTACAGTTGAGCGGATGAAAGCTTTGTGTGTTCCACCAAAGTACAAAAAGACACGAAAAAGAGGTTCAATATGCATGTGTATTAGTTTGATTATAGCCCATATAATTCGGTGCAAGTAGCACAATGTTTAAAACTTGCGTGCAACCTCTGTTTAATTAGATTGAGCATTTCAAGTCGAACAAAAGCCAATGATCCAGTGTGTTTAATTAGTAGACTTCTTAAACCAAATCTTGCTGATGTGAACTTTTTTCTTTGTATAATGTTATAAACAAGCCAATCTTACCTAACTAAAGTGATTCCGGTCATTAATTTATTTTCTGTCTTTAGAGGCCTCAAATTGTAAATATTCTCTAACAGTTTGTAAATAATGGCATTTTGTGATGTTGTCGCTTCTCTATCCTGTTTTGAGTTTCTTCTTGGATTTTGCCATCCTAATACAATCGGAAACAAAAAGAAAAATGAAACAGTTAAACACTTACAATATACCGTTATCATATCTTCCTCAGCACATTAAGAGCAGTTTCAGCAATAATAACCATACACATAAAAGACATTAAACAAAAAATGAAAACAACATAAACCTGTTTCAAAAATATGTTTGCGAAGAAAAAATAAATAAATAAATAAATAAACTAGATGAATTCCCATCAAGAAACTAACGCCTTAATAGACTGATTTGGTCATACAAGACAAGTTTTCATCAATGCCAATTTAACTTAAAATGATTAACGTACAAAAGTGCCTAAAACATAACCTGACATAACAAAAAAAAAAAAAACTAGAAAATGACCTAACACGACATCACTTTACATGTTAATTCCCATGAAATCCCTAACGAGCCCTAGAATTTCGCTTAAACTAATCATAATCACTAACACGCAAATCGAACTCAACGAAACTAACGCCTTAATAGACTGATTTGGTCATACAAGACAAGTTTTCATCAATGTCGATTCAACTTATAATGATTAACATACAAAATTTCCTAAAACATAACCTGACATAACAAAAAATAACTAGAAAATGACGTAACACGACATCACTTTACATGTTAATTCACATGAAATCCCTAACGAGCCCTAGAATTTCGCTTAAACTAATCATAATCACTAACACGCAAATCGAACTCTCGAGTGTGAGACTCGGGGAGTGGAGTAGGGCAAGGAAAAAGAGTCCTTGTAGACCGAACCACTATAAACAACTTGTTGTGGTTTGATTGTTTCTTTCCTTATTCACTCTTTATATATTGTTTACATATTTCACTAACATATCCAAGATCAACATCAATTGATCTTTCGATAAGTTTTCAAAACAAAGTTTTTAATCAGTCAAGTATTTTTAACCCCCTTCTAGTTTTCTACAAAGACATATACATTGCTACACTTTGAACTTTTGTCTGACCTGTCAGTTTGATACCCGAGCCATTTACTAGGCATTGGGGTTACATGTCCGTGTCATTGATGCACCAATGGCATGAATCCAGTGTGGATGACTGATGTTCCACACCGTCCCCATTATTGTATTGATTATTGCGTGCTTTTATATATTGTATTGGCCACTATTGTATTGCAATATGGATGCATCCTAGATTTGTATTGTATTGGATTGATATTGATATTGTATTGGTGATGCAGTGCGTGTGTGCAATACACCCCCTCACAGTCTGGGAGCTAGCTACTCCATTGGTTATTGAGGTCTCCCCTCCTATTGATTTGGTATTCCGAGGTCACCCCTCCGAATACAATGGCTACCATTGGATATTGGGCTGCTAATGCCACTATTGATTGTATTGTATTGTATTGTATTGTTGGCTCGAGATAGATTTCTGACAAACCTTACACCTTTGATATACCAATATTGTACCTTCTGTATTCCCCAACGCACCATATTCTGTATTGATTGTCCTTTACTCAGTACCCTTATGTGACTCACTCTACTACCATGATATATATTCCATTGCATTAATCTGTCATACTCTTGTTCCGTTACCTCAGACTATTATTCCATTCACGTATTGGGTTATTATATGATTATTGAATTTGATTGTGCTATTGCATGTCTTATGTTACTACTGTTTACCCTGCTACGATATGATTAGTATGCGATTATATGATTCACATGTTGTCATCTTATTACATGTTATCCTACTGTTATGTGACCCTTTGATTTTTCTGGTGACCATGCTAGTGTGTAAATAATTGTTTTGACGGTTTATCATGTAGACTTCGTTCCGTTAACCTCGTGGACTATGAATATCTGTTAGTATCCTTATCTGGTTATTGTTGATCTGCCATGTGTACATCTCTTTTTATGTTACTGTTTGATTGGGTAAATGGTTCGACTAATGTGGTATGGCTTGTTAACTTGTCAATTTGTTCTGCTATGTCCTTAAGTCATTCAATTATAATGTTCGTTCTGCGTTCCTACTTGATACATGTAGCTACTGTAATTTGACTATTGTTAGTACTTCCGTTGTGATGATACTGGTTATGTTATTAACTGTGAATTATTTGACTTGTGTGATTGCCATGCTCACTTTCTCGTTAATTGCTTCTGCTAGCATTTGGACTTCCGTTTGTCTTATATGTACTCTGACTTCCTGATTTATTGTATACCTGGTTATTTTGATGTGCTAGCGTTTGTGTCATCATTATGTTGTGTGCTTGTCCTCCTCTATTATCTATTCTTTCTGGATATATGTATATTTGTGTTTCTGCAGGATCCTCATTGACTCATTGATTCCTTTCCGTTGCGACCTTGTTATTGTTCCTTTGTTTTCTTTCGTATTTCTGATTTTGTTTAGCTTTCATTTCGTTATATCTGTTCACTGGGCTTTTTAAGCTCAGCCGCATTTCTTTTCCTGCGGCAGGTTTTAGGTTTGAAGATGGGCTTGATGGGCTGAGAGTTGGATTATTCGAGTAGACCGACCTTAGTTACCTTGTCGTTTTGGTTTTAATTTGAAGAGCTATTGTTTTTAGATTTCACTTTCGTTTTGGGAATTGGATTTTGTATTTTCTTTATAAGTCATTTATTTATATGACTTGGTAATTTATTTTATAAGGCTTCCGCTTGTAAAAGTTTATTTGTATGTTTTGATATGACACCAGAATGTGACACTTCTACCCTTGTCGGGTTGGGGTGTTACAGTTGTTTGTGCGTGTGTGTGGGAGGTGCGGGGCAGGCGTGACGGCAAATGTGGCGGCCGGATTTCTGGCGGCGAGTTCGTCCAACCGCCATTTCTGGGGCGGGGTGACCGGATTTGTAACATAAGGAACGGTTCCGTTAGTTAAAGATAACGGTTGCGGTGAATGCGGGTCTCAAGCTGTGGTAGGGTTTGGGGTTTATTGATGAGTATAAATGAGTATCAGAACAGCATGATGAAGTTGAAAACGTTGTATCAGGGGATGATGCAGTGGTATTAACTGAGCCAATTGGAGATATTTCAGCAAAGCAGGATGCTGTTATGGATAATGACAAGGCAGGGCAAGCTGAATGCGTGGAAATGGAAGTGCTTGAAGTAGATACTAACATTTCCACTTTATTGAATATGTACTGTTGAGGGCTGAAATATCTACTTCCATTTCCACGTTATTGAATAGATACTAACATTTCCACTTTATTGAATATGTATTGTTGAGGGCTGAAATATCAGGGGATGTACTCATCACTTTTTACCTTTTTATTTTAGTATTTTCGGCTTTTATATGAAATATGATTTCTTATAAGAGTAGCATTTTGAGTAAAGTTAAATTTGTTTATCGTAGTAAACCACAAAACTGTTTGTTGGTTTGTCCCATTATTCATTTAAGACATCTTTTCATTACGGATGTTGTTTCTTCATCAAAACGAGTCTTACAAGTTCAGGTTACCTTTTTATGATTGGTACATGATATCGTTGGTGATTTGGTTCTTTTCATTCAGTTTTATCAATTGTTGTACACGAGTCAATTTGTAAATGTTTTTGTCGTGTTTGGAGACATAGTATCATTTGACGCGATCTTCAGGAATAATAAGTAAGTATTTTAATAAATCACATGTGATTTCTAGTAAATCACATGTGATTCATTTAAAAAAATCACATGTGATTTACACACGAATCACAATAAAAAAAAACACAATTACTTATGATTCACACATTTCTAAATTAAAATAGAATCACATGTGTTTCATTTTATACAACAAAGAGTAAATCACACATGATTTACATTTTTCAAATGAAAACACAACAAAAAACATAATTTCGTGTGATATACTCATTTCTGGATTAAAACAAAAGTGCATGTGTTCAGTTTATATGAGCAAAAAGTAAAATCATGTGTGATGTATAAAATCGCACGTGATTTTTAAAATAACAAATCACAAGTGATTCTACAAATTACATGTGACTTATACATGAATCACAACAAAAAACATTATCATGTGTGATTTACTCATTTTTTGATTGAAACAAAATCACGTGTGATTTACACACGAATCACAACAAAAAAACAACATTATGTGTTACTCATTTTAAAAAATAACAAATCACATGTGATTCTTTGGTGGATCACATGTGATTCTTTTCGTGGATCACTTGTGAATTTTTGGTGGATCACTTGTGATTTTTTAAAAATAACAAATCACATGTGATTTTTTTACGAATCACGTGTGATTCATCTGGACGGAAATTTTGGAAAAAAAGTTCCTAGAAAGTACATAAAAGTGCATATATATAGATAGACGATTTTTCTCTCGCCGCGATGGTGTATTTTTTGTAGCTTGAAGATTTACCGTTTGCAAGATATGTTGTTTTTTAAAAAAAGTGAAATGTGGGTTTTGATACAATTACATTTCTACCCTTCTTTTATTAGTTTTTGCTTTCATCTCATCCATTGGATGAAAAGAAAATGAATGGTTGAGATCATTTGGTTTGTTCTTTAAATTATATGTGTTTTTTATTCATCTCACATCTTGAATGCATAATGTATAATATTTTTAATGTATGTTTGGGTAAATATGACATTTTTAACTAAAACAATGTGAGATATGAAATTACCCCTTTAATATTTAAGACTATGAGTTGAGATCCCCGACAAACTAGTATTCTCTAAAGAATAAAACAATCAGTCTTGACCCTTCATTTTACATTCATCAAATGGAGCAAATCAATTTATACAATCACATAGCAAGGGGCAAAAATGTAAATATATAAATCCATTTTTCACTTTTTTGTTTAAAAAATATATCTTGCAAACGGTAAATCTTCAAGCTACGAAAAATACACCATCGCGACGATAACTAAATTATCTTTTTATAGATATGCACTTTTATATACTTTCGACCAATTGTTTTATTTATTTATTTTTTCAAAATTTCCGCCCAGAAAAATAACACGTGATTTAAAAAATCTCTTGTCATTTGTTATTTAAAAAATCACAAAATCACATGTGATTTTAGCCAGCTCACAATGTTGAGTCGAAAACACAGCTTACAAAAAAAAAATCATATATGATTTCACAAATCACATGTGATCTTTAAAGTAATAAATCTCATGAGATCTTCAATATCAAATCAACTTATTCATTCCTTTTATACAACAAATTCATGAAAGCACGTGTGATTCTGTTATTTTTTTGTTCTGTTATGAAAAAAATGTAAATCACGTGTGATTTACTCTTTGCTGTTATAAAGTGAAACACATGTAATTCTTTTTTAATCTTAAAATGAGTAAATCACACGTGATTATGTTTTTTGTTGTGATTCTTGTGTAAATCACATTTGATTCACCTAAAAATAATTTGATGTAAAATCACATTTGATTTACCTTAAAAAAATAATTTGATGTAAAATCACATGTAATTTGTGGTAAAATCATATATGATTTGAGGTAAATCACTAGTGATTTGCGGTTAATCATACGTGAATTGAGGCATTTTTAAAAAAAATGACAACAAATCATTGATAAACTAATATAAATTACAAAATCCAAATCCACTTAATATTAGTCCAAATCCATTAATAAATAGAATTTTCCAAACATCAAAAGTTTATATTGTTGTCCTTTCTGTAGGGATGATGTAACCTGTTTTACCAAGATTGACTCAAAACACATAAATAAAGAATCAAACTTTTTGAAGTACAACAAAAGAAAGGGAAAAGTTATTTGGACCCTCTTATAGGGAAGGTTTTCAATTATTGCATGCCTCACCGGTTTGTACGGTGTGCATCGTGAGTTGTACAGTTTGACCAAACTCCCCTGATGTGACAATATAACGAGGGTCCTTATAACACATCCGTAAAGAAAATTACTTGAGACCTACTCGTAAAATTCAACAATGCATTCATCCACCAGTTCATGGAACCTTTTGTTTCATTTGATGACATTAGCTCCTGAGTCAACATCATCTAGTGCCAAGTGTACACTTTTTCTAAGATGTCTAACGACGTCACTAATAGCTCCAACTATTGAAACTGAATCTTATTTCTTTGTTTCTCGTGTAAGTGAAGTAGTGACCTCTATAATGTCAAGCTGCAAATCAGTTCAAAAAATCAGGTTACAGATCCGGCCTCCACAGATCCTGTCACCCCCACTCCGCACATCCCCCCCCCACACACACACACACATACACTCATCAGAAAATAGAACTCATCGAAAAAATAGATTGGTGGCGCGATCAACATCATATCGACAACGATTTATGGTGATATGGCGGATCGACGACGGTTTATGGTGGTTTGTGTATGTGTTTGGTGAGAAAGAAAGTGTATGTAAATTGGTGAATGTGTGAGTAAATATGTGTGAGTGTGAGTGTAAGAATATAAGAATGATGGAGTGTTAGGTGGAGTGGAAAAGTACAAAAATGCTCCTCTCTGTTTTATTAATTTAAATTAATGATTAAATCTAGCCAGTGGATCAAAGTTAAATAATGGTCATCATTGGTTGTTTTATTCTTTAAAAAAATCTTGTTCTGCATTGAACTTTTGTCATAAGACTATATGAATGGGCAGCAAAAATTAACAAATAAAATAGTTCCAAGTTATTACTAAATGAGTGTGAACTAACTTTTAATGACGAAAAGTTAAAATATATGGGAGAAAACGCAATTCCAAAATAAAGTTGTTTAGTTTTATTAAAAAATAAACGTGCTAATTATATGTTTGAAAAAAAAGCATACAATAAGTAAACAATTTTTTTAAAGAGTAAATTACACAGATAGATATCAAATTAAAGAGATCAAAGAATACAGTATTTGGCATAATTTATTCAATTATTTTCTGTTGTAATTTCACATATATTTGAATTAAAAGAGATAAATGTGTTTTAAGTATGTGAGAGAGTGAAGGTGTAAACATAACGTACAACTATTTGTACAAAACTCACAATATTCTAGACAAAAAAGGGTATTGTGGACAATGTACGTCCAAAAGTGAAGGCTTTTTTGTCAATTCACAAAGTTGAGTAATAGTTTTAGCAATATGCTAAAAGGTTGAATCAAGTTGAAAATAACTGGTACCTTTGTATCATATATGCAAATTTCCCTTTGAATATCCTTTATGGAAAGCAATCAAATTTGAGTATCCATCATTCCAATGCAGTTTCAAATTTGAATATAAGCATATCACTTATTGCATAAATATTTGCCTAAAGTATATATGACTGGCTTAATAAATTCTCGAAAGATTACTACATGCGCATACATGAAAATATAATATATAGCAAAAGGTGTATCATAGCTTGGATTGAACTCTCTGCTTAAGTTCCCTCCTTAAAATCTTCCCTGAAGCTGCTTTTAGAATAATGTCGCTAAGCAAAAACATGGTAGTAAGGGTATGATCTATCTACATCTCACCTTCCCCTTACTCTGCTCCGGCGGGATTGGGTTTTGTTGTTGTCGTTGTTGTTGTTGTTGTATTAACCTGTAGTCTGTAGATGCCACAATGTTTTTACTCAAGCAATAAAAATTGTTGAGCAAAGTAGCCTAGAAATGGTAATTTCAACCCATTTACATGAATGACTTTGAATGGGTATATTTAAGTTGTATTTGATCTCAAACAAGCAAAAAATAATAATAAAAAAAAAAAAAAAAAAAAACGAGTCAAACAAGTTGAAATTTATATAAGTAAAATTTTATGTTATAGGACCTTCTAAATCATATATCATTCAAAGAGTTAGACTAGTATAGCAAATAATAGTGTTTTGAAATCATAATAATATACTAATAACATATACATAGAAAGGACAGAATAAATGTTTGTGGATCAACCAACCTGAATAGACCTGTTTTGACCGGTACTTCTAATGCTATTATTAAGGTTTATGGTTATGCGTTATTCTTGCAAGAGGCTCGTGTAATCCGATTTTCTGGTGCGGTTTCCATGTGTAATTCTTTAGATTTGGTCAAGTCAGATGAGTTCATAAGTCAAGGTTTCAGCAAGATTTATAATAGATCACTTGGCAAGGCTTTGAGCGGCATTTTTAAAAAAGTACCGCTCCATTGTTTTCTTTGAACACACAAAAACATAAATTTCGTTGTTTGTCTCTATATCTGAGATTCAAAATCATTTTTCGCAGGCATCTTCTTCTCTTTAAAGATCTTGGAGTCGATTAAAATATAGAGTTGGCTGCTAATGCTCAAATTATCCGAGATTATAATGAAGGACTGACCTGAGTTTCTTTTGGTTTCAAGTCAGCTGATGAGTACTTGCAGAAATCGTGAAGTGCAATGAAGCAGGTCTCAGACACCCTTTCTTTGCACATAGGCAATATTTCTTTAGCTCAACACATAGTTTAAAATATTTTCTATTTAGTTCCTTCAGAAAATGTGAAGCTAATTAAAAGTCTTTGCGATTTTCAGGCAAAAATTGACCCAATCGCACCTGATAATGCGATATCAAGGTATGGAACACAAGAATGTCAAATTCCACATACAAACTGACACAAACATATCAATATGACAAATTTTTCTCTGATAGTATTTGAACCCACAACTTCTTGGTCGGGACTTAACTTCTCTTGGTTATTTTAAGGTTTAGAAGTATGCATCAAAATTTTGGTATACATATGGATGGTAACTTGGTAGGTTTTCTCTTTCATGGTACCCGCATAACAACATTGTTCCATTGGTGGATGAACTAGGGCGGACAACATGGCAGAATTTAAAAAGCTATAAAGCGGCTAGAACTGTATGTATCAGATGTTCATCTCTCTTTTTCTCTTCATCTATAATTCTAAATACACCTACATCCACCGGTTCTGCGCACACATATGCATGTTTGTGGCATAAACATATTTTATACATATTTCATGTGTGTCGCGTACATAAACATATTTACTACACATTTCATGCCCATGGCATACTACACTTGTAGGATTGCCTTATCCCACAGATAAGAAAATTAAAAACCCACTTGAATAGGATAATGAGTTTGTTAGTTTTATTGTTGTTTTTGTTGTTGAGGTCTTCAACCATTCCTATCAGTTGGTATGGTTACGTTCTACCTGCTTTCAAATTTTCATTCTATTTCTGTCGTTAGTTGTTTTACTTTTACACCAGCTCAAGCACGGTTATAACTCAGGCAAACTTCCCAAGATGGATATTATAGCAAACATTCATAGTTTAAAACTACATTTTGATATAATATTGGATACATCTTGGTTTAAAATTCATTGTTGACTACGGTAAAAGGGGTGTTTGGGATTACTTATTTTTTAGCGGTTATTGCATTGTAAATACAAAAATAAAATAGGGAGTTTAATCCAAACAACCAAAGTTGTTTAAGTGAAACATAGTAAAGAAAACATTATGAAATATAGAAAATAATATATATGGGGTGTTCTTTGACTTTATAATAATATATTATGCAGTGTTTATGTGATTATTTGGTTTCAATAGAATTAAATTGTTTTTCCATATCTTTTTGTTCATCTATGCATATACCAGGAAGTTAGGGAAAAAGAAGAGGAGGGCCTTATTCTTCAAGTAAACTTTAAGATTTGTATAGGTTCTTATAGCATGTTGGTTTATGGATATATTTAATATGTGTATGACCGGATTCGAACTCGAGACCACGGGATTGCACACTTTACGTATGAGACTCTATGTTTTAATAATTAATATAAAATATTATGTTTAATTATTAAATTCACAATAAACGACTAAACGAGCGATAAGCACTTATCGAAAGTGACTATCGGTCGTTAAATGTCAACGGGATATGAAGAAAAGTAAACAAGCCAAGAGACGGTTTCAGGAACCCTCTTTTGGGCTTGTTTTTGGCCGAAACTATGGAATCCCACATCGAAAACCATAGTAAACTTGACATCTACCATAAGGCTATAAATACATCCCCATGTATTCATCCTTTGGTACACTTGATTTCATGAGAAGGCCAAACTTCTTCTTTTCTTCCCTCTTGTTCTTGGTCGACGAGTGAATCCCCATTGTAAGGGATTTACGAGTGACCTTGAGCATAACAAAGGTGTTTGGTTATTCTATTGTGATCAAGAACTAGCATTCGCATCGAATCGCTAATATTACGTGTGTACAAAAACGTGGTGTAACACATTATTGTTACATCAATTGGTTTGAATTGAAAACCGGTAAGGGTCAATTCGTTAAACCACATAAACCCTAATTAGGGTTCTTGAATTGAAGAGATCTACCAATTGCAAGAGGTACGTTATGCATCTTTCAGTTAATTATTTATTTGTTATGATCTTAAGTCTTCCGCTGTGTACTCTTGATGTCTACATGTTATTATTGTATGTCATGTATCTTAAACTAAACAGTGGCATCACGAGCCTTGTATAACAAGTAATTAATTACTGAAACACATAAATAAAATAAACATGATTGTGTTATTATTTGTATGCGTAGATCTAGGGTTTGCAAAACCTAAACCCTAATTTTAGGGGGGGTGTTTTTTTGGTGCCCTAATTAGGATTTTGTAAACTAAAGTTTTAATTGGATTAGAAACCCTAGGATGTATGAAACTTTATGTGTATTGCGTAACTCTGTTTTAATTGCATTAATTGTTAAGTGTAATTTTATGTCCATGATAATTACATGCATGTTTTATTATGGATCTGCTTTTATTGTATGTTTTTCTTGTTTAAGTGATATACATTAAATTATGATAGATCTAAAATTGGGGAAGACCTCAATAATTATTATTTAATCAATTATGTGCTATGTGGTATATGTTTAATTTTGACTTACTCAATCGATGAATCGATGCATGTGGCTCACCTTGTACATAGTAAAACGGTGAAAGTCTTAATTAAAATATATACATATTGACAGATCTAGAATTGATTATTAATAGGATTCATCAAAAGGTTTGCATGTGGCTATTTGATATGCATGACTTTTATTTGTTATGCATTCATTGTTTATATGTTTATTTTTTAAATACTTGCTTGTTTGTTATGTGTAACAAGGGTATTTTTACAAGAAAAATAAACTGACCTAAACAATGGTGAAACATGTATTTTTAAGCATAGTAATCATAATCGTTAAATTGATTGGTGACTTTGGTACAAATGGTCTGAACGGCTCACCCATGAGAATGAACTATAAAGGGTTAATAAAGAAGTGAGCACAAATACACCGAAAGGATGTCTAAGGTTATGCTTTTGCTTACCCGTCCTCTCCCCCTGTGTAAGTTCGAATGGAGCTATTTAGTAAGCCATAAAATGTGCAAGCTCATCTTAAGGGCGAATTAGTTTTGTTAGGAATTAGAAATTCCCGGTATTAAAGAGTCGGTCACCTCAAGTATATGTAATCGTTTGAAAGCTCGTAGTCATAGTAATATTTAGTTAAGTAGTATTTAGTTAAGTAACACCGTGGAGGACGGACGGGTCTTTACCTACTGTATGCCTGATCCACAGCCCGTTGTGTGGCGATTTATGTAAGACTATAAATACTCTCTACCTCCCAAGGTAGAGAGTTGGAGCTCATAATAATATCTTTCACTTTCTCTCACTAAGTTCCCTAAACCTCTAACTTTTTCTCTCTAGAATTCCACTTATACGCCCACTTGTGTTAATGGTTTGATATGTTTGTGAAATCCAATATCCAACAATTGGTATCAAGATGTACATGCATGTTTTATCAATGGAGTTTAAAGTCTTAAAATCATTGAGTGAGGGGGAGAATGATTTCAATTAAATTAAAAAGTTATTTGGCATTAAATTGTTTTCAAAAGATGTACATGCATGTTTTATCAATGGAGTTTAAAGTCTTAAAATCCGATCCTTATCAGTTAAAACGCTTTCATAATCAAGTCACAATTCTCCTTAAAAGCTTTCAAAATCAATTTAAATCTATAAGAGATCACAAATCTCAAATGATTTGATAATTGTGATCGGGGGAGAATGTGTGATTTAAATTGGATTTAAACTGATAATTCGGTAAATGGTTTTATAAGAATGTACATGATGTCCTCCCTGCATGTGACAAACGATTTCATTTTTCAATGCACATGTTGAGGGGGAGCATCTATCTCAAACCTATAATTTGAAACGTGATCATTTATCTCAATGTGCAGGTTCCCTCTAGTATGTGTAAAACTCCTTTCAAACCTAGAAGCACATATTGAGGGGGAGCAAAATCATGAAAATCTCATCCTTCCCCAAAATGCTTTATCTACTTGATTCGATTTGGGAAGTGATGTTGATATCTTTAGAAAATGGTAATCAAAGAAGTTAATTCTTTCTCTTGCCTCCGTGTGCAAAACATTTTCAAATACTTGATGCACATGTTGATGGGGAGTTCTCGTTCTAAAATATCAAAACAATTCAGGTACAAAATGCTTTGATAATATATCACAAGTATTCGAATTGATTTTCAAATGGTTTTCAATTGGTTCCAACGGCAGATGAACAATACCAAATAGACCGACCAACTTTACTTTATGTACGGTGATATAAGGATGATAAGGTTAGGTTTTGTTCCCAAGATCCGCCAGAACCGGAGGGATCTACCCAGGAACTATCCACTAGTTAGTGTAGAGCTCTTAGGTATGATAATAAAAGGAGAAAATGAGGAATGGGAAGAGTGCCGACTGAGACTGAGCTAGTACTGGAATAAACCCAACAAGGTTCTAGTTATGAAATCTCGTAAGCATTGAAGGGGTTGAAGAATTAAAAAGAATTGAATGAGAAAAGGGTGAAAACAAATAGCCCTCCATTTATTCAACCTTAGGCGTAAACCGGTTCAATTCATATGCTACTGATGGTAACATCGGTATTGAAGACAAGACGTCATGGACCCAAAGTGACGCACCGCACTTAAACTTTCCAAACCACTCAAGTTCCTCTTAAAAGGACTTGTTTCATTCTCACGGGAACCGACATTATCTATCGACTTTCTCTTAGAGATTGTTGATATTGAAGAAGGAGACCCTCTCCCTAGTCTCCGCACGTGATCCAAATATGCACATAATTGAGTCTAGAGCCACGAGATCATCAATAAATCTCATTAGGACACTTTCAATGAAGACTCTCTTTCACACAATGTGGAAAGAAAGATTATATCTTATGAGTCCTACGCATTATCCTTGTGGTATTGCCGTAACATCCGAGTGATGTGTCTACACACTCACAATGAAGATGGAAAGCCTTCTAGATCCAACATCAAACAAGCTCCCCGGTAGGTGGCATGTGAGATCTATTATATGGATCAACCATGTGACACCTGAACAGAAACAATGGGGCGATTCAATTTCTTGAATCAATCCCGGTTCGTGTTAGGGATTGACGGATACCTTTGAAAAACCGGCCTTTGTGCTTAACAACTCTTTTCTTTAGCACATCGACCGTGTACGGATATTTCAAATCAAAAGGTGTTTTATGATTGATAATTGATTTTCATTAAAACCTTCGCTGTATTGCAAAAACAATTTCTATTGAGCAATACTCGATTGTTTTTCAAATATCTTTTCATCAATCGTTGGACTCAAATTCGCCGTTCACTCACCCGTGTTGTCTTCTTTGAGATGTTCCAGTTTGAGAACAGCTAGAGTACTGCAAACCCTGTCAAGGAAATTCTTCGAATTATACCTGATCACAAAGTACTTGTAATCGATCAACGGGGAACCATGTGGCGTGTACCTCAATTCAACGAAAGTGATCAAAGACACTTTCGTGCGATTTATTGCTAATCGTATGCAGTGTACGCTCGACGCTTAAATTGATCGAATGAAGAGGTCAATCCATAGCCGCATGCTCACTTAACACATTCAACTCAAAAGAAATCATGATTAGTGCATCAATGACTCGGATATTTTCACTCCAAGCTTCTGCTACGCTGCTGCCAATATCATGATTCAACAAAAGCTTCCGCTACTCGATGAGATGATATCATGATCCGTAATGAGCATGTCGGTCCAAATGTCACAACATCACATAATACCAACACCACAATGGATGTCACAGAGATCTTTGATTGCTGATGATCTCTATAGCGGGCTCAAATTTACTATCGCGTGGATCAGTAAAAGACCTCCACTTGAAGTAACCAAACATGCAATGTGAAGAATCAATGACTACGAGCTTCGAAGCAAAGCACTACATCAAGAATGCAAGATCAATTTTTAATGTAATATCTGTTTATATTCAATGTCATTTTAGTATATGTTTGAGGTGACCTCCCTTAGGGGGAGATTGTAAGGAATTAGAAATTCCCGGTATTAAAGAGTCGGTCACCTCAAGTATATGTAATCGTGAGAAAGCTCGTAGTCATAGTAATATTTAGTTAAGTAGTATTTAGTTAAGTAACACCGTGGAGGACGGACGGTCTTTACCCACTGTATGCCCGATCTACAGCGCTGTGTGGCGATTTATATAAGGACTATAAATACTCTCTACCTCCCAAGGTAGAGAGTTGGAGCTCATAATAATATCTTTCACTTTCTCTCACTAAGTTCCCTAAACCTCTAACTTTCTCTCTCTAGAATTCCACTTATACGCCCACTTGTGTTAATGGTTTGATATGTTTGTGAAATCCAATATCCAACAAGTTTTAATTCCATGTACCACTTCGGTGGTAATTACCCGAAACACTAAGTGTTTACACTTATGCAAAAGTACGGTATAATGGATGATAATTAACACTAAATTCCTTGATTGGTGAATCCAATACCTCGATTAAAGTTTGATGATGAAAAGCTTAAATCATTAAAACAAGGATATAAATGTTTTAATAAACCTATGTTACGAAGATGAATGCATGACATCTTTGTACATATTTGATTTGACATCAAAATTATTACCCTTTAATTTAAGTTATATGCCATCCAACGAAACGGAAACACCTAAGATTACTTTTTATTTGCGTGAGATCGTGACTTAGATCGTAATCAAAGGGTAAAATGTCCACGGACGGAGAACGGGCATGGATAATTTTGCAGTTTCTTAAGTTGGACAACTTAATTGAGTTTTGTAGTGAGAACTGTCAACTCAAGGCATAAGATGGGGATAAAACATGTTTACATGGCAATTGATATTGGCTAAATGTAAATCCCATAAATCTAGGAATTGCAATTTGAAAATTGGCAATTGAGGTTCGACTCATACCATTTTGAATAATTTCATTACTAGCAGATCAACTGATGTGATGAAACTATGTCAATTTGATCCTAGTTTTCAAGTAAAAATTAAATGGTTATATGTTTATGAACCATGGGTATTTAATTTTCTTGAAAAGGTTAATTATCGAAAATACTAAAATTGAATTTTGTAATTCGTTTGAATGTATAAATGCAACATTTAACCGTAAACAAGGTTTAGTCTTTGATCAGTAAATTGATCCATTCTGCTTTCAACCAAATGTTTGATTGAGAATAATTTACCGAAAAGAAAAACAAAGTCTCTTTTCATGGGAGAAGAATGAGACTCAACCCTATTCCTTTTCATGAATGAGAAAGGTATAATAGGAACATTTGAATTGTCTAAATTCTAATGTAACTCATAGCAATGAATTGCACATCTTATTTTCCACAAAGATTTCATTACCCTGATTTGGTGAATGAATCCTTTTGTAACAAACATGAGTGTTGGTTAACTGGAAAACATGTATATGAGTTACAAAATTAGAAGCTAGACGAATTACCGCGAAAATTGGTAAAAGGCAAACTAGCATATTTTATCTAGTTGTTTTGCTTTAACCTTTAAAGGTGCTACATACCATTATGGGCATGGTAGGCCTATTAAGGAAGAAATTGCATACCAAATTTTTCGAGTTAATAACATTGATGGATATTCCATTATTCATAAAGTAGAATACACCTTTTAGTACCTTAGTAATGATTACGTATGGTTCTTTAAAGGTGTAGGAAAGTAAAAAGAAAGCAAGTTGTTTTCACTGGTTATGAAACACTTACAATGTTGTCAAATTCAGTGGGAGCATTTGTGTTGCATTACTGAATAAGAAGTTGTTATAATGATTTCTAATTCAGTGGAAGCTACAAGCTTTGTTTCCTGTGTAGTAATCCAAATTATCTCTTGAATATCATGTAGATAATTACTTTCCAATTGTAGGCACTTATGTTTTTTAAGGATTGTCATGTGCGTTTCCTTACAAATATATATAGTCCTATATCAACTAGTTATATCTATGACACAAATCATATTAATCAAATAAACGAACGTGTATCGTGTTGTTTATATGATACATGATGTTGTTCCATGCACAAGTGGGAGAAATCTTAATTGTGTTCAAGGTACAACGGATATTAATATGATTTAAATGGATTCTCTTGACTGTAAAGTAAGAGAATAATGTTCTAATAGGAAGTATACATTTAAATATGTATGATTGCCCTATTAAGAACATGTGTCAAGATGATAACAAAGACTACTTTATTTTAAATATTTATGTCATTCAATATTTTAGAAACACTTGTAGTTACAATTTATGTTACGTGAGAACGTGAACTAGATTGTAGCCCAATGTAAAGTACCCACGTGTCGTGAGAATGAGCATGGATGATTTTGCAGTTTCTTAAGTTGAACATTTCACGGAATGACATAATTAAATGAAGTAATCTAATACTACTTTGAATTTACGTATTCATTGAATGACTTAAATATATGTAGTAAATATTAACTTGAAATATTAATTGAAACCCGAGGTGGTGTTCATAATTACTTTAATTATAAATGTTTATGATTTTGTAAAGTCACAAACATGAAGTTTTTTAATACAAGACTTAGAATATAAAGTAAGACGTTAACTTGCTATGTTTTAAGACATATGCATGAAGTCAATGAGTTGATCAAAGACTTATAACGTATAGTGGGATTATAACTGATACTCCCTTCGTCCCAATTTAAGTGTCCACAGTGGAATCTTTGGATGTCCCATATTAAGTGTCCATATTCTATTTCAACCAATGAGATGAGATTTTAGTGGGTAAAAATGATATTTGATTTGTGGATAGTATAGTTAGTAGAATTTTTTAAAACTTTGTGCATGATGTAAGCGGACACTTAATATGGGACGGAGGGAGTATGTCTTTTGACTTGGTCAAGAATACTTGTGTTATAATACATGCAATTAACTTGGTAATTCTATTGTACCATTAAGTTTTACTTTGTTGGTAAATATGATAAACCAAAGAGTAGATGGTTATCTTAAAAATTGTTAGATTAATCTTACAATATAAATTCTAAGGAAATACCATAGTTTTATGGTATGTTCAGTTAGAAGAATCAAAATCTATTGGCATTGTTTGATTCAAGATAACTATAGTTTCTTCCAAAACGTTATCAAGGTTAGTAGATTGAGTATAGATTGAATATACTCAATAAGACTCCAACCTAGAAGATTGATAAGACACCATTTGTTTATAGAATGTGATGAATCACATTAAGTCTTATAATGAAGTTCTGAATTTGTTAAACTACTTGTAAAGTGAGTTGTAACAAACTAAAGTCAGGAACTGTCAATGTTTTTGTAATATCCCAAAATAGAACAATGTATTGTTGCTCTACTTGCTAAACTATTTGAAGGTAATCTTTAAATTGTTAAAGGCAAGTGGGAGTTTTGTTTAGATCTTGAAAGATTAAATTACAAAATACATAATCTTCTAAAAATGCACTAGCAAAGATCATGGTGAGGCTAAACATGTAAATGATAGACCTCGATATGATGGAATTGTCATTCATAGATCCGAAAGGATATCTCAGATATTTAATATGCTGAGAAATATGAGTTACAGGATCATGGTAAGCCTGATAATCATAATGAGGAATTTACCAAATGTTGAATTGTGGTAAATCAATCATACTATGAATGTTGAGATGCTTTCCATAAAGATAATCAAATTTAGATACTTGGTTTATCTTAATAATGAAAATGAGTTTCTTCAAAGGATGGAAACCTTAAATCTTTGTGTAGAAATCATATGGACAATATTGTACACATATTTAATGCATGTCTAGTGATAATAATATTAATCATATTTAAGCAATTAACTATGATTGAATATTCGTTACTAGATACATTAAATAGAAGTATAAAGATTATAATTGTCATACTTAGTCACTACAAGAATTCAGGCGAATAGCCACGGACATATTTTGTGGGTAAAAGGGCCAAATTCGTGGGTAACTGATGAATACCCACGGATTATCCATGATTATGTTTTAATGGGGAAAACCTTCGAGGGTAATTGACTAGCCATGATTTTTTCGACATGTGGGTAATGTTAACCACGAAATTGTTTGTGGGCATTTTCATTCAATCTGTGGGTAAATGTTGCACGGGATTTTCTAAGCTACCACGAAAATACCCACAATTGTCGTGTGGGTAATCTATGGGTATATTTAGCCAGCACATAATCCGTGGGTGTGTTCATTAAATCGGTGGTAAAATGTTTCATGGGATTTTTTACATTACCACCAAAATACTCGCAAAAAGTTTTGAGGGTAATTCAAGGGTACACATAACCCACGATATAGTCGTGTGTAAATATCCAATGGTTAAATTTTCCGTTTTACCCATGACAATTTATGGGTAAACTTAACCACAGATATTTAAATGTGAAGCCAAGGGTAATATTAGAATTTTACCCACAATAATTGGTAGGAAAGCAAAGGGTAATATTCGAAGTTTACCCACAATAATTGGTGGGTAATATTAACCACAAAAGGTACTAGTAAAAATTTATGGGAATTTTTGAAAAACGATTTGATTAGAATTTATATGAAATATATGTATATTTATAAATTTAGTAAATTTTGAAAGAGCTGTAAAATATAAATTAGGCACCTCATATTTCTGACAATATAACAAACATAAACCAACTTTATTAAACTTAACATAAACATAAAATATCCGAAAGGAACCAACAACCAAAATTATCCAAAATAAAGCAAAGTGCAACCTAAGATGAACCTAAAATACCAGACAAACAAAAAATAAATAAACTCAGGTTTCTCAATGCCCTAAGGCTGTGATGATCATCTACTAGACTTCATGCTCCTCAGAGTTGCTAGTGTTTTGGTTTTGAGGCCCCCCACATATTCTTTCATCGTTGTCTTCGGTGTCACTCTCAAGATACTTGGGACATGAATCTCAAGATGACTACACAAGAGCTCAAGGATTTGTTGTTGCTTACCGATCTTGCGAGTCAACTTTCTCTCCATTTCCATGTACTTGTTCTCCAAAGGTTCATGTGGCATATTAGCTGCTGAAGTTCTATTGGCGGATTCGATAATAAGCAAATGCTTGTGAGCCAAGACCATACACATTTCTTTTCTTCACGCCTCCGACAGCCACATAATAAAGTGCTGATTCATTCACCAATTGGGATGACTCGCCTACTTCATGATTTGCCTCACGCTCTTCCCTCAATCGCAACACATTATCCTGATAAGCATAACAAACAAACTTACCATTAAATAAATAAATAAATAAAACCTCGAGTGAACGATAAAGCACCACAAATGCCTAAACTACTAGATTCTTTACCTAATGCACGTACCGCGTACTTGACCAAAATTTCTAAATTAGACAACTTAGGTTGAGATGAGAACAATGTAAAACTTTCAAAAACAACTAAATTTGGGTCTGATTATTGTGCAACAGGAGCTCAAAGACTGGGTAACGGATTTAAAGGGTCTTGGGTTGGTTAAGCATCCGAACCTTGTCAAACTAGTTGGTTATTATGTCAAACAAAATGAAAGAGAAACGCAGCGGTTTTTGGTTTTTGAGAATATGCCTAATGGAAGTATAGAGCATCATTTATCTTCAAGGTCTGGTGAAACTCTCTCATGGAACATGAGACTTAAAGTGGCTCAAGATAGCTCGTGCCTTGGTATATTTACAAGAAATGGACTTTCAGGTACTCTAACGCCCCATGACACTAAAAAATGAGTTTATTTACAAACTGGCTACTTACAGTACTAGTAACATTTGTTTCTTATAGAATATACACTACTACAAAAAATGGAATAAAGCCCCCTAAATAAAGCCCTCTTATATAGAAAAGAGGGCTCTATAAGCTTCTCCACATTTTTTATGACTAATAAAGCCCGGTTTGGTGTCTTCTCATACAAATATCATCTGATACATTTTGCTTCTCAATATAATGTTAGAAGAAACTTGGAATGGTTGTATACATGGCAGCAGAGAGTATGTCCTAATAGGGAATCACACGTCCAAGAGTGACACATGGAACTATGGGTTCTTCCTATATGAACTTATCATGGGTAAGCGCCCTTTGGATATGAAACGGCCTCAGAATGAGCAAAACCTTCTAGAATGGGTGAGACCATTCATAGGATCTAAAAGGTTTCGGCTAATTGTAGATCCAAGACTCGAAGGTAACTACTCACTAAAGTCAGCACAAAAGTTGTCCATTATAGCCAACAAGTGCTTGTCTAAGAACCCTAAGTCAAGGCCTAAGATGAGTGAGGTCCTTGGAATGATTAACCAATTGGGGCTCCATCACAAGCAACCAGTCACGCGCCACTTTTCAAGAGTCTGGTCGCAGTGGTTACAGTTGAGCGGATGAAAGCTTTGTGTGTTCCACCAAAGTACAAAAAGACACGAAAAAGAGGTTCAATATGCATGTGTATTAGTTTGATTATAGCCCATATAATTCGGTGCAAGTAGCACAATGTTTAAAACTTGCGTGCAACCTCTGTTTAATTAGATTGAGCATTTCAAGTCGAACAAAAGCCAATGATCCAGTGTGTTTAATTAGTAGACTTCTTAAACCAAATCTTGCTGATGTGAAATTTTTTCTTTGTATAATGTTATAAACAAGCCAATCTTACCTAACTAAAGTGATTCCGGTCATTAATTTATTTTCTGTCTTTAGAGGCCTCAAATTGTAAATATTCTCTAACAGTTTGTAAATAATGGCATTTTGTGATGTTGTCGCTTCTCTATCCTGTTTTGAGTTTCTTCTTGGATTTTGCCATCCTAATACAATCGGAAACAAAAAGAAAAATGAAACAGTTAAACACTTACAATATACCGTTATCATATCTTCCTCAGCACATTAAGAGCAGTTTCAGCAATAATAACCATACACATAAAAGACATTAAACAAAAAATGAAAACAACATAAACCTGTTTCAAAAATATGTTTGCGAAGAAAAAAAAAATAAATAAATAAATAAACTAGATGAATTCTCATCAAGAAACTAACGCCTTAATAGACTGATTTGGTCATACAAGACAAGTTTTCATCAATGCCGATTCAACTTACAGTGATTAACATTCAAAATTTCCTAAAACATAACCTGACATAACAAAAAAAAACTAGAAAATGACCTAACACGGCATCACTTTACATGTTAATTCCCATTAAATCCCTAACGAGCCCTAGAATTTCGCTGAAACTAATCATAATCACTAACACGCAAATCGAACTCAACGAAACAAACGCCTTAATAGACTGATTCGGTCATACAAGACAAGTTTTCATCAATGTCGATTCAACTTATAATGATTAACATACAAAATTTCCTAAAACATAACCTGACATAACAAAAAATAACTAGAAAATGACGTAACACGACATCACTTTACATGTTAATTCACATGAAATCCCTAACGAGCCCTAGAATTTCGCTTAAACTAATCATAATCACTAACACGCAAATCGAACTCTCAAAGTGTGAGACTCGGGGAGTGGAGTAGGGCAAGGAAAAGAGTCCTTGTAGACCGAACCACTATAAACAACTTGTTGTGGTTTGATTGTTTCTTTCCTTATTCACTCTTTATATATTGTTTACATATTTCACTAACATATCCAAGATCAACATCAATTGATCTTTCGATAAGTTTTCAAAACAAAGTTTTTAATCAGTCAAGTATTTTTAACCCCCTTCTAGTTTTCTACAAAGACATATACATTGCTACACTTTGAACTTTTGTCTGACCTGTCAGTTTGATACCCGAGCCATTTACTAGGCATTGGGGTTACATGTCCGTGTCATTGATGCACCAATGGCATGAATCCAGTGTGGATGACTGATGTTCCACACCGTCCCCATTATTGTATTGATTATTGCGTGCTTCAGATATATTGTATTGGCCACTATTGTATTGCAGGGGGCGTATGGATGCATCCTAGATTTGTATTGTATTGGATTGATATTGATATTGTATTGGTGATGCAGTGCGTGTGTGCAATACACCCCCTCACAGTCTGGGAGCTAGCTACTCCATTGGTTATTGAGGTCTCCCCTCCTATTGATTTGGTATTCCGAGGTCACCCCTCCGAATACAATGGCTACCATTGGATATTGGGCTGCTAATGCCACTATTGATTGTATTGTATTGTATTGTATTGTTGGGTCGGGATAGATTTCTGACAAACCTTACACCTTTGATATACCAATATTGTACCTTCTGTATTCCCCAACGCACCATATTCTGTATTGATTGTCCTTTACTCAGTACCCTTATGTGACTCACTCTACTACCATGATATATATTCCATTGCATTAATCTGTCATACTCTTGTTCCGTTACCTCAGACTATTATTCCATTCACGTACTGGGTTATTATATGATTATTGAATTTGATTGTGCTATTGCATGTCTTATGTTACTACTGTTTACCCTGCTACGATATGATTAGTATGCGATTATATGATTCACATGTTGTCATCTTATTACATGTTATCCTACTGTTATGTGACCCTTTGATTTTTCTGGTGACCATGCTAGTGTGTAAATAATTGTTTTGACGGTTTATCATGTAAACTTCGTTCCGTTAACCTCGTGGACTATGAATATCTGTTAGTATCCTTATCTGGTTATTGTTGATCTGCCATGTGTACATCTCTTTTTATGTTACTGTTTGATTGTGTAAATGGTTCGACTAATGTGGTCTGGCTTGTTAACTTGTCAATTTTTTCTGCTATGTCCTTAAGTCATTCAATTATAATGTTCATTCTGCGTTCCTACTTGATACATGTAGCTACTGTAATTTGACTATTGTTAGTACTTCCGTTGTGATGATACTGGTTATGTTATTAACTGTGAATTATTTGACTTGTTTGATTGCCATGCTCACTTTCTCGTTAATTGCTTCTGCTAGCATTTGGACTTCCGTTTGGCTTATATGTACTCTGACTTCCTGATTTATTGTATACCTGGTTATTTTGATGTGCTAGCGTTTGTGTCATCATTATGTTGTGTGCTTGTCCTCCTCTATTATCTATTCTTTCTGGATATCTGTATATTTGTGTTTCTGCAGGATCCTCATTGACTCATTGATTCCTTTCCGTTGCGACCTTGTTATTGTTCCTTTGTTTTGTTTCGTATTTCTGATTTTGTTTAGCTTTCATTTCGTTATATCTGTTCACTGGGCTTTTTAAGCTCAGCCGCATTTCTTTTCCTGCGGCAGGTTTTAGGTTTGAAGATGGGCTTGATGGGCTGAGAGTTGGATTATTCGAGTAGACCGACCTTAGTAACCTTGTCGTTTTGGTTTTAATTTGAAGAGCTATTGTTTTTAGATTTCACTTTCGTTTTGGGAATTGGATTTTGTATTTTCTTTATAAGTCATTTATTTATATGACTTGGTAATTTATTTTATAAGGCTTCCGCTTGTAAAAGTTTATTTGTATGTTTTGATATGACACCAGAATGTGACACTTCTACCCTTGTCGGGTTGGGGTGTTACAGTTGTTTGTGCGTGTGTGTGGGAGGTGCGGGGCAGGCGTGACGGCAAATGTGGCGACCGGATTTCTGGCGGCAAGTTCGTCCAACCGCCATTTCTGGGGCGGGGTGACCGGATCTGTAACATAAGGAACGGTTCCGTTAGTTAAAGATAACGGTTGCGGTGAATGCGGGTCTCAAGCTGTGGTAGGTTTTGGGGTTTATTGATGAGTATAAATGAGTATCAGAACAGCATGATGAAATTGAAAACGTTGTATCAGGGGATGATGCAGTGGTATTAACTGAGCCAATTGGAGATATTTCAGCAAAGCAGGATGCTGTTATGGATAATGACAAGGCAGGGCAAGCTGAATGCATGGAAATGGAAGTGCTTGAAGTAGATACTAACATTTCCACTTTATTGAATATGTACTGTTGAGGGCTGAAATATCTACTTCCATTTCCACGTTATTGAATAGATATTAACATTTCCACTTTATTGAATATGTATTGTTGAGGGCTGAAATATTAGGGGATGTACTCATCACTTTTTACCTTTTTATTTTAGTATTTTCGGCTTTTATATGAAATATGATTTCTTATAAGAGTAGCATTTTGAGTAAAGTTAAATTTGTTTATCGTAGTAAACCACAAAAATGTTTGTTGGTTTGTCCCATTATTCATTTAAGACATCTTTTCATTACAGATGTTGTTTCTTCATCAAAACGAGTCTTACAAGTTCAGGTTACCTTTTTATGATTGGTACATGATATCGTTGGTGATTTGGTTCTTTTCATTCAATTTTATCAATTGTTGTACACGAGTCAATTTGTAAATGTTTTTGTCGTGTTTGGAGACATAGTATCATTTGACGCGATCTTCAGGAATAATAAGTAAGTATTTTAATAAATCACATGTGATTTCTAGTAAATCACATGTGATTCATTTAAAGAAATCACATGTGATTTCATGTGATTTACACACGAATCACAATAAAAAAAAAACACAATAACTTATGATTCACACATTTCTAAATTAAAATAGAATCACATGTGTTTCATTTTATACAACAAAGAGTAAATCACACATGATTTACATTTTTCAAACGAAAATACAACAAAAAACATAATTTCGTGTGATATACTCATTTCTGGATTAAAACAAAAGTGCATGTGTTCAGTTTATATGAGGAAAAAGTAAAATCATGTGTGATGTATAAAATCGCACGTGATTTTTAAAATAACAAATCACATGTGACTTATACATGAATCACAACAAAAAACATTATCATGTGTGATTTACTCATTTTTTGATTGAAACAAAATCACGTGTGATTTACACACGAATCACAACAAAAAAACAACATTATGTGTTACTCATTTTAAAAAATAACAAATCACATGTGATTCTTTGGTGGATCATATGTGATTCTTTTCGTGGATCACTTGTGAATTTTTGGTGGATCACTTGTGATTTTTTAAAAATAACAAATCACATGTGATTTTTCTGACGAATCACGTGTGATTCATCTGGACGGAAATTTTGGAAAAAAGTTCCTAGAAATACATAAAAGTGCATATATATAGATAGCGATTTTTTCTCTCATGCGATGGTGTATTTTTGTAGCTTGAAGATTTACCGTTTTAAGATATGTTGTTTTTTTTAAAAAGTGAAAAGTGGGTTTTTATACAATTACATTTCTACCCTTCCTTTATTAGTTTTTGCTTTCATCTCATCCATTGGATGAAAATAAAATGAATGGTTGAGATCATTTGGTTTGTTCTTTAAATTATATGTGTTTTTTATTCATCTCACATCTTGAATGCATAATGTATAATATTTTTAATGTATGTTTGGGTAAATATGACATTTTTAACTAAAACAATGTGAGATATGAAATTACCCCTTTAATATTTAAGACTATGAGTTGAGATCCCCGACAAACTAGTATTCTATAAAGAATAAAACAATCAGTCTTGACCCTTCATTTTACATTCATCAAATGGAGCAAATCAATTTATACAATCACACAGCAAGGGGCAAAAATGTAAATATATAAATCCATTTTTCACTTTTTTGTTTAAAAAAATATATCTTGCAAATGGTAAATCTTCAAGCTACGAAAAATACACCATCGCGACGATAACTAAATTATCTTTTTATAGATATGCACTTTTATATACTTTCTACCAATTTTTTTTTTTTTTTTTCAAAATTTCCGCCCAGAAAAATAACACGTGATTTAAAAAATCTCTTGTCATTTGTTATTTAAAAAATCACAAAATCACATGTGATTTTAGCCAGCTCACAATGTTGAGTCGAAAACACAGCTTACAAAAAAAAATCATATATGATTTCACAAATCACATGTGATCTTTAAAGTAATAAATCACATGTGATCTTCAATATCAAATCAACTTATTCATTCCTTTTATACAACAAATTCATGAAAGCACGTGTGATTCTGTTATTTTTTTGTTCTGTTATGAAAAAAATGTAAATCACGTGTGATTTACTCTTTGCTGTTATAAAGTGAAACACATGTAATTCTTTTTTAATCTTAAAATGAGTAAATCACACGTGATTATGTTTTTTGTTGTGATTCTTGTGTAAATCACATTTGATTCACCTAAAAATAATTTGATGTAAAATCACATTTGATTTACCTTAAAAAAATAATTTGATGTAAAATCACATGTAATTTGTGGTAAAATCATATATGATTTGAGGTAAATCACTAGTGATTTGCGGTTAATCATACGTGAATTGAGGCATTTTTAAAAAAAATGACAACAAATCATTGATAAACTAATATAAATTACAAAATCCAAATCCACTTAATATTAGTCCAAATCCATTAATAAATAGAATTTTCCAAACATCAAAAGTTTATATTGTTGTCCTTTCTGTAGGGATGATGTAACCTGTTTTACCAAGATTGACTCAAAACACATAAATAAAGAATCAAACTTTTTGAAGTACAACAAAAGAAAGGGAAAAGTTATTTGGACCCTCTTATAGGGAAGGTTTTCAATTATTGCATGCCTCACCGGTTTGTACGGTGTGCATCGTGAGTTGTACAGTTTGACCAAACTCCCCAGATGTGACAATATAACGAGGGTCCCTATAACACATCCGTAAAGAAAATGACTTGAGACCTACTCATAAAATTCAACAATGCATTCATCCACCAGATCATGGAACCTTTTGTTTCATTTGATGACATTAGCTCCTGAGTCAACATCATCTAGTGCCAAGTGTACACTTTTTCTAAAATGTCTAACGACGTCACTAATAGCTCCAACTATTGAAACTGAATCTTATTTCTTTGTTTCTCGTGTAAGTGAAGTAGTGACCTCTATAATGTCAAGCTGCAAATCAGTTCAAAAAATTAGGTTACAGATCCGGCCGCCACAGATCCTGTCACCCCCACTCCGCACACCCCCCCCCCACACACACATACACTCATCAGAAAATAGAACTCATCGAAAAAATAGATTGGTTGCGCGATCAACATCATATCGACAACGGTTTATGGTGATATGGCGGATCGACGACGGTTTATGGTGGTTTGTGTATGTGTTTGGTGAGAAAGAAAGTGTATGTAAATTGCTGAGTGTGTGAGTAAATATGTGTGAGTGTGAGTGTAGGAATATAAGAATGATGGAGTGTTAGGTGGAGTGGAAAAGTACAAAAATGCTCCTCTCTGTTTTATTAATTTAAATTAATGATTAAATCTAGCCAGTAGATCAAAGTTAAATAATGGTCATCATTGGTTGTTTTATTCTTTAAAAAAATCTTGTTTTGCATTGAACTTTTGTCATAAGACTATATGAATGGGCAGCAAAAACTAACAAATAAAATAGTTCCAAATTATTACTAAATGAGTGTGAACTAACTTTTAATGACGAAAAGTTAAAATATATGGGAGAAAACGCAATTCCAAAATAAAGTTGTCTAGTTTTATTAAAAAATAAACGTGCTAATTATACGTTTGAAAAAAAAGCATACAATAAGTAAACAATTTTTTTAAAGAGTAAATTACACAGATAGATATCAAATTAAAGAGATCAAAGAATACAGTATTTGGCATAATTTATTCAATTATTTTATGTTGTAATTTCACATATATTTGAATTAAAAGAGATAAATGTGTTTTAAGTATGTGAGAGAGTGAAGGTGTAAACATAACGTACAACTATTTGTACAAAACTCACAATATTCTAGACAAAAAAGGGTATTGTGGACAATGTACGTCCAAAAGTGAAGGCTTTTTTGTCAATTCACAAAGTTGAGTAATAGTTTTAGCAATATGCTAAAAGGTTGAATCAAGTTGAAAATAACTGGTACCTTTGTATCATATATGCAAATTTCCCTTTGAATATCCTTTATGGAAAGCAATCAAATTTGAGTATCCATCATTCCAATGCAGTTTCAAATTTGAATATAAGCATATCACTTATTGCATAAATATTTGCCTAAAGTATATATGATTGGTTTAATAAATAGCTTACTACATGCGCATACATGAAAATATAATAGATAGGAAAAGGTGTATCATAGCTTGGATTGAACTCTCTACTTAATTTCCCTCCTTCAAATATTCCTGGCTTGCTCTTAGAATAATGTCGCTAAGCAAAACCATGGTAGTAAGGGTATGATCTATCTACATCTCACCTTCCCCTTACTCTGCTCCGGCGGGATTGGGTTTTGTTGTTGTCGTTGTTGTTGTTGTTGTATTAACCTGTAGTCTGTAGATGCCACAATGTTTTTACTCAAGCAATAAAAATTGTTGAGCAAAGTAGCCTAGAAATGGTAATTTCAACCCATTTACATGAATGACTTTGAATGGGTATATTTAAGTTGTATTTGATCTCAAACAAGAAAAAAAAAAAAAAAAAACGAGTCAAACAAGTTGAAATTTATATAAGTAAAATTTTATGTTATAGGACCTTCTAAATCATATATCATTCAAAGAGTTAGACTAGTATAGCAAATAATAGTGTATTGAAATCATAATAATATACTAATAACATATACATAGAAAGGACAAAATAAATGTTTATGGATCAACCAACCCGAATAGACTTGTTTTGATCGGTACTTCTAATGCTATTATTAAGGTTTATAGTTATGCGTTATTCTTGCAGGAGGCTCGTGCAATCCGGTTTTCTGGTGTGGTTTCCATGTGTAATTCTTTCGATTTGGTCAAGTCAGATAAGTTCATAAGTCAAGGTTTCAGCAAGATTTATAATAGATCACTTGACAAGGCTTTGAGTGGCATTTTAATGAAGTACCGCTCCATTTTTTTCTTTGAACACACAAAAATAAAGTTCGTTGTTTGTCTCTATATCTGAGATTCAAAATCATTTTTCGCATGCATCTTCTTTTCTTTACAGATCTTGGAGTCAATTAAAATATAGAGTTGGCTGTTAATGCTCAAATTATCCGAGATTATAATGAAGGACTGACCTGAGTTTCTTTTGGTTTCAAGTCAGCTGATGAGTACTTGCAGAAATCATGAAGTGCAATGAAGCAGGTCTGCACACCCTTTCTTTGCACATAGGCAATATTTCTTTAGCTCAACACATAGTTTAAAATATTTTCTATTTAGTTCCTTTAGAAAAATGTGAATCTAATTAAAAGTCTTTGAGATTTTCAGGCAAAAAATGACCCAATCGCACCTGATAATGCGATATCAAGGTATGGAACACAAGAATGTCAAATTCTACATAAAATCTGACACAAACATATCAATATGATAAATTTGTCTCTGATAGTATTTGAACCCACAACTTCTTGGTCGGGACTTAACTTCTCTTGGTTATTTTAAGGTTTAGAAGTATGCATCAAAATTTTGGTATACATATGGATGGTAACTTGGTAGGTTTTCTCTTTCAGGGTACCCATAACAACACTATTCCATTGGTGGATGAACTAGGGCAAACAACGTTGGCAGAATTTTAAAAAGCTATAAAGCAGCTAGAACTGTATGTATAAGATGTTTATCTCGCTTTTTCTCTTCATCTATAATTATAAATACACCTACATCCACCGGTTCTACACACACATATGCATGTTTGTGGCATAAACATATTTTATACATATTTCATGTGTGTCGCGTACATAAACATATTTAATACACATTTCATGCATGTGGGCGTAGCAGACACTGCAGGATTGCCTTATCACGATAAGAAAATTAAAAACCCACTTGAATAGGATAATGAGTTTGTTAGTTTTATTGGTGTTTTTGTTGTTGAGGTCTTCAACCATTCCTATCAGTTGGTATGGTTACATTCTACCTGCTTTCAAATTTTCATTCTATTTATGCCGTTAGTTGTTTTACTTTTACACCAGCTCAAGCTCGGTTAACTCAGGCAAACTTCCCAAGATGAATATTATAGCAAAATTCATAGTTTAAAACTACATTTTGATACATATTGGATACATCTTGGTTTAAAATTCATTGTTGACTACGGTAAAAGGGGTGTTTGGGATTACTTAATTTTAAGTGGTTATTGCAATGTAAATACAATAATAAAATAGGGAGTTTAATCCAAACAACCAAAGTCATTTAAGTGAAACATAGTAAAGAAAACATTATGAAATATAGAAAATAATATATATGGGGTGTTCTTTGACTTTATAATAATATATTATGCAGTGTTTATGTGATTATTTGGTTTCAATAGAATTAAATTGTTTTTCCATATCTTTTTGTTCATCTATGCATATACCAGGAAGTTAGGGAAAAAGAAGAGGAGGGCCTTATCTTCAAGTAAACTTTATGATTTGTATAGGTTCTTATAGCATGTTGGTTTATGGATATATTTAATATGTGTATGACCAGATTCGAACTCGAGACCACGGGATTGCACACTTTACGTATGAGACTCTATGTTTTAATAATTAATATAAAATATTATGTTTAATTATTAAATTCACAATAAACGACTAAACGGGCGATAAGCACTTATCGAAAGTGACTATCGGTCGTTAAATGTCAACGGGATATGAAGAAAAGTAAACAAGCCAAGAGGCGGTTTGGAACCCTCTTCTGAGCTTGTTTTTGGCCGAAACTATGGAATCCCACATCGTAAACTATAGTAAACTTGACATCTACCATAAGGCTATAAATACATCCCCATGTATTCATCCTTTGGTACACTTGATTTCATGAGAAGGCAAAACTTCTTCTTTTCTTCCCTCTTGTTCTTGGTCGACGAGTGAATCCCCATTGTAAGGGATTTACGAGTGACCTTGAGCATAACAAAGGTGTTTGGTTATTCTATTGTGATCAAGAACTAGCATTCGCATTGAATCGCTAATAATGCGTGTGTACAAAAACGTGGTGTAACACATTATTGTTACATCAATTGGTTTGAATTGAAAACCGTAAGGGGTCAATTCGTTAAACTACATAAACCCTAATTAGGGTTCTTGAATTGAAGAGATCTACCAATTGCAAGAGGTACGTTATGCATCTTTCAGTTAATTATTTATTTGTTATGATCTTAAGTCTTCCGCTGTGTACTCTTGATGTCTACATGTTATTATTGTATGTCATGTATCTTAAACTAAACAATGGCATCACGAGCCTTGTATAACAAGTAATTAATTACTGAAACACATAAATAAAATAAACATGATTGTGTTATTATTTGTATGCGTGGATCTAGGGTTTGCAAAACCTAAACCCTAATTTTAGGGGGGGGGGGGCGTTTTTTTGGTGCCCTAATTAGGATTTTGTAAACTAAAGTTTTAATTGGATTAGAAACCCTAGGATGCATGCAACTTTATGTGTATTGCGTAACTCTGTTTTAATTGCATTAATTGTTAAGTGTAATTTTATGTCCATGATAATTACATGCATGTTTTATCATGGATCTGCTTTTATTGTATGTTTTTCTTGTTTAAGTGATATACATTAAATTATGATAGATCTAAAATTGGGGAAGACCTCAATAATTATTATTTAATCAATTATGTGCTATGTGGTATATGTTTAATTTTGACTTACGCAATCGATGAATCGATGCATGTGGCTCACCTTGTACATAGCTAAAAACGGGTGAAAGTCTTAATTAAATATATACATATTGACAGATCTAGAATTGATTATTAATAGGATTCATCAAAAGGTTTGCATGTGGCTATTTGATATGCATGACTTTTATTTGTTATGCATTCATTGTTTATATGTTTATTTTTTAAATACTTGCTTGTTTGTTATGTGTAACAAGGGTATTTTTACAAGAAAAATAAACTGACCTAAACAATGGTGAAACATGTATTTTTAAGCATAGTAATCATAATCGTTTAATTGATTGGTGACTTTGGTACAAATGGTCTGAACGGCTCACCCATGAGAATGAACTATAAAGGGGTTAATAAAGAAGTGCGCATAGTCACACTGAAAGGATGTCTAAGGTTATGCTTTTGGCTTACCGGTCCTCTGCCCTCTGTAAGTTCGAATGGAGCTACTTAGTAAGCCATAAAATGTGCAAGCTCATCTTAAGGGCGAATTAGTTTTAATTCCACGCGCCATTTCGGTTGTAATTACCCGAAACACTAAACGTTTACACTTATGCAAAAGTACGGTATAATGGATGATAATTAACACTAAATTCCTTGATTGGTGAATCCAATACCTCGATTAAAGTTTGATGATGAAAAGCTTAAATCATTAAAACAAGGATATAAATGTTTTAATAAAACCTATGTTACGAAGATGAATGCATGACATCTTTGTACATATTTGATTTGACATCAAAATTATTACCCTTTAATTTAAGTTATATGCCATCCAACGAAAAGGAAACACCTAAGATTACTTTTTATTTGCGTGAGCTCGTGACTTAGATCGTAATCAAAGGGTAAAATGTCCACGTGACGTGAGAACGGGCATGGATGATTTTGCAGTTTCTTAAGTTGGACAACTTAATTGAGTTTTGTAGTGAGAACTGGCAACTCAAGGCATAAGATGGGGATAAAACATGTTTACATGGCAATTGATATTGGCTAAATGTAAATCCCATAAATCTAGGAATTGCAATTTGAAAATTGGCAATTGAGGTTCGACTCGTACCATTTTGAATAATTTCATTACTAGCAGATCAACTGATGTGATGAAACTATGTCAATTTGGATCCTAGTTTTCAAGAAAAATTAAATGGTTATATGTTTATGAACCATGGGTATTTAATTTTCTTGAAAAGGTTAATTATCGAAAATACTAAAATTGAATTTTGTAATTCTTTTGAATGTATAAATGCAACATTTAACCGTAAACAAGGTTTAGTATTTGATCGATAAATTGATCCATTATGCTTTCAACCAAATGTTTGATTGAGAATAATTTACCGAAAAGAAAAACAAAGTCTCTTTTCATGGGAGAAGAATGAGACTCAATCCTATTCCTTTTCATGAATGAGAAAGGTATAATAGGAACATTTGAATTGTCTAAATTCTAATGTAACTCATAGCAATGAATTGCACATCTTATTTTCCACAAAGATTTCATTACCCTCATTTGGTGAATGAATCCTTTTGTAACAAACATGAGTGTTGGTTAACTGGAAAACATGTATATGAGTTACAAAATTAGAAGCTAGACAAATTACCATGAAAATTGGTAAAAGGCAAACTAGCATATTTTATCTAGTTGTTTTGCTTTAACCTTTAAAGGTGCTACATACCATTATGGGCATGGTAGGCCTGTTAAGGAAGAAATTGCATACCAAATTTTTCGAGTTAATAACATTGATGGATATTCCATTATTCATAAAGTAGAATACACCTTTTAGTACCTTAGTAATGATTACGTATGGTTCTTTAAAGGTGTAGGAAAGTAAAAAGAAAGCAAGTTGTTTTCACTGGTTATGAAACACTTACAATGTTGTCAAATTCAGTGGGAGCATTTGTGTTGCATTACTGAATAAGAAGTTGTTATAATGATTTCTAATTGGTGGAAGCTACAAGCTTTGTTTCCTGTGTAGTAATCCAAATTATCTCTTGAATATCATGTAGATAATTACTTTCCAATTGTAGGCACTTATGTTTTTAAGGATTGTCATGTGCGTTTCCTTACAAATATATATAGTCCTATATCAACTAGTTATATCTATGACACAAATCATATTAATCAAATAAACGAACGTGTATCGTGTTGTTTATATGATACATGATGTTGTTCCATGCACAAGTGGGAGAAATCTTTATTGTGTTCAAGGTACAACGAATATTAATATGATTTAAATGGATTCTCTTGACTGTAAAGTAAGAGAATAACGTTCTAATAGGAAGTATACATTTAAATATGTATGATTGCCCTATTAAGAACATGTGTCAAGATGATAACAAATACTACTTTATTTTAAATATTTATGTCATTCAATATTTTAGAAACACTTGTAGTTACAATTTATGTTACGTGAGAACGTGAACTAGATTGTAGCCCAAGGTAAAATACCCACGTGTCGTGAGAATGAGCATGGATGATTTTGCAGTTTCTTAAGTTGAACATTTCACGAAATGACATAATTAAATGAAGTAATCTAATACTACTTTGAATTTACGTATTCGTTGAATGACTTAAATATATGTAGTAAATATTAACTTGAAATATTAATTGAAACCCGAGGTGGTGTTCATAATTACTTTAATTATAAATGTTTATGATTTTGTAAAGTCACAAACATGAAGTTTTTTAATACAAGACTTAGAATATAAAGTAAGACGTTCACTTGCTATGTTTTAAGACATATGCATGATGTAACACCCCAACCCGACAAGGGTAGAAGTGTCACATTCTGGTGTCAAATCAGAACATACAAATAAAATTCTTCAAGCGGAAGTCTTAAAGAATAACATACCAAGTCATTTAAACAAAAGATTTACAAGGAAAATTACAAAATCCAAATGTCTAAAATAAACAAAAATTTCAAAACAATAGCCCGCCAAAATAAGTCCAACTAGAAAGGTAACTAGGGTTGGTCCACTCAGATAATCCAACTCTCAACCCATCAAAGCCCATCTTCAAATCTAAAACCTGCCGCAGGAAAAGAAATGCGGCTGAGCTTAAGAGCCCAAAGAACGGATATAACAAAACGAAAGCTAAATAAAAGCAGAAACGATATGAAACAAAGGAAACAGATAACAAAGTCATGCGAACTAAGAACAACGAGTCAATGAGGATCTGCAGAACACAATTATCAGGTATCCAAACGAACAGATAACAAGGAGAACAAAACAAAGCAAAGCATCGATGACATATAAACAAGCACATACAAACTAGACATACAAGAACTGAAGCATAAGCAAGCATAGCAGGCGTCGCATCCACACAACATATATGTCATACAATCAATTCAGGAAATCAGAAGGCATACAAGCCAAACGGATATCTACAGGAAAACGGAAGCAATTAATTAATAAGTGAGCATGGCAATTCACACAGGTCAAAACCCTTAGTTGAAAACATAACCGATTATCATAACAGGAAGTACTACACATCAACACATGGCGATCACACGTAATAAGTATGAATACAATATAAACGATATAATTAAATGAATTAAAGACATATCAGGGCAACTAAACAAATTAACAAGCCAGACGTCACAAGATGACCCATTTACCTAATCAAACCGTAGCATAGGCATAAATGTAAACATGGCGGGTCAACAATAAGCAGAGATAAGAATACAACGGAATAGTCATAGTCCACGAGATACCGAACAAATCACACATAATAAACCGACAAAACTATCGTTTACACATTAGTATGGTCACCGGACAAATCGAGAGAGTCACATAACAGTGAGATCACATATCATCGAGATGAAAATAGGTAACTTCGATAACCGCATAGTATTCACATCATAGCAGGATAATCAGTAGTCACATAAAACATGAATAGCATAATCAAATTCAATAAGCATATAATAACCCGATACGTGAATGGAACGATAGTCTGAAGTAACGGACTGAGAGTGTGACAGATCAAAGCAATGGAATATATATATCTTGGTAGTAGGCGATTCATATAAAGTGTTGAGTAATGAACAATTAATGTAGCATATGGTGCGTTGGGGAATACAAAAGGTACAATATAGGTATATCAAAGGTATAAGGGTTGTCAGAAATCTACCACGAGCCCGGAACATATCATATCATATCATATCATAAGTAACCATTGTATTGGAGGGTGACCTCGAATACCATATATCATAGGAGGAGAGACCTCAGTAACAAATGGAGTAGCTAGCTCCCGGAATGTGAGAGCGTATTGCACACGACATCATTTACCATATAAATCATATCATAATAGTTAAATCCACTAAACATATCATATCTAGGATGCATCCATAAGCCCCCCGAACATAATGGCCAAAGCATATACATATAGTGAGCTCATAATCATATCATAATGGGGACGGTGTGCAACATCACTCGTGCACATTGGAGTCATGCCATTGGTGCATCAATGACACGGTCATGTTACCTTCATGACTAGGAACACATATTTGGCTCGGGTATCAAACTGGCGGGTCAAAGCATAATCATATCATAAGGGTTCATATCAAAGGTTCAGAAGTCAAAGGTTCATATCGAGTTTCCATAACATAAGTTCATAATCAGAGGTTCATAATCAGATGGTTCATAATCATAAGGTTCATAATCATAAGGTTCATAATCGAGTTCATAATCATAACAACGAATATCATAGCCGAGCAGAATCATATCAAAGGATTATGTCGGAATCATATCAAAAGGATCATAGCATAAGGAAATTATAGCAAAGGAATATTATAAGTGAAGTAAAGTCAAGGATTGAAAAGTCGGGAGAAATCCCTCTTGAAAAGGGATAGAATATTTGTACCTCAATTGAAGCAAGCAAAATAGGAAAGTAAGGTCACACGATGAATCAATCCCGCCGTCCGGAACCTATGAATTAGATAACGCTTATTAAGATCATATTATCATTTTAGACGACTTTCCATCTTTAGCAGGTTTCAACTTTTAGTAACCTTCCATTTTAGGTAACTTTCTATTTTAGGCAGGTTTCCATAATTAACATCTTTCCAAAAGTAACTCTTCGTATTTTAATAAGTTTAGGTTACAAATGCTAATTAAATAAAATTTAGTCTAATAATAATAATTATCATGGTTTAGGGTTTAAAATATAATTAACCCAAAATTAGAGTTTAAAGTGTAAAAATATCAAAGTCTAAAGTTCCAAGTGACAAGTAACTAAACTTCAAAATTTAATACTATCTTTATGATGGTGTAAGGCTTATTTGGTCAATTTATAAAAGTTGAGGATTTGCATGCGACACTTACCAAAGTTTAGGGGTTAAAATGTAAATTTAGTTTTAATAAAATTCATGCTACGTGATATAGATAATTTCATATTTGCATGCGATATCGACTCGACACGGACCGACGGCAAAGCCGTGACGTATTCGAAACACGACCTCGCATGCGACTACGATAGAGACTCGACACGAACACACCCCTTTTTAGATTAACGAGAACTTTATCACATGAAATCACACAAACTCGACACACTGCATATATCGTGACCGGTTTACTTCTACCCACAACTCAAATTGAAACCCAAACCTTTTACCCATGCATGCATTCATACGCACACACACCATTTTATAAATTTAGTTCACAGATTTATGGTCTTTGAGTTGGACATGCTATCTTACATTTTAATGACCACCTTAGACCATGCACCATTAGACAATCCAAATAATTAGAGACACCCATGTTAAAAATGACGTGACATACTCTATACCTTGAATAAAGCAAATATATATTGTTTACTCTATCAAAATTGATATATTAAAACTAATAATACGTTATCTGAGAAAACGTGTTACGATCATCACGTTTTGTATATTTGACTTTTTGGATACTCCTGCTTATGGTTTACTTGATCTATTATTCCAAATGACTTTCTTTTATTTTTATATTAAAACTATGATCACATGATCGATGATCAATTTAATCATGCATTAATTTACCCTCGATAACATTATTTTTATGATTTCCATATTTCATGTCATTTTAGTGTATATCAGTTTACCACATGAATGTTTAAAACCATTCGATTTATATCAAGATCATATTAACGAGACATGTTTATTTTAGGTTTGTCTTATGAGGATCGTATAAACATAAGATGATAAGAATACCTTTAGACGTTTTCAAACGGATCGAAGAGAACCACGAATCAAAACCCTTCGGATAAAAACCCACGATAACTTGGAACCAAAACAGTACCGTACTTTGATTCAGAACCACGATCACCACTGCCTTTGATTTTTGCTTTGCAGGTCGAAGGGAAATGTGGGGAAAAGGGATGTCTTGCCGTCATTATTTCTTTGGGAGGTTAGGGTTTTATTTTGTGATTTTATTTTGGATAGGGAATATGGTAGTTATTAGGAGAGTAAATGAAAAAGAATAAAAGGTGATATGGGTCGAATTTCTTGCTGAAATTTGGGAGGGAATGGCGTGAGTTTAGGGACACAAAACAAGTAGTGATTAGTTTCTAAAGTTACTTTGATACATTAAATTTTAAATGTGTAGCTAGTACTTGTAATCCATTTAACTTATCTATGTATGATATGTTATCTTGTAGACATAAGAGAAAGGATTTATTATCATTGTAAATCAATCTTAGATTTAGTGTTAAGTGAAATAAACGAGCTCGATGAATCTTATAATCATTAGCTTGAGGGGCATAATAGTCATTTTACACGTTTACGGTTTTTAGGGTTTTTACAACTCTTCCCCTCTAAAAGAAAATTTTCGTCCTTGAAAATTGAAGTCGTAGAAGTACACGGAGACGAACGAGTTTAAGGCAGACGTAGCAATCCATAGTCTTATACAGATCATAACAATATCAGTTCCAAGGTGTACAAATCTTATATGTAACAGATGTCGGTGAGAATCTCACAAAGAGGTACAAAATTCCAAACGAACATGAGGAGTGACCAATAACGGATACAAAACACATTCCATTCACGTACCAACCCCAGGCATTTCCCAAGATGTCGTATGATTTCAATAAATTCAAATTATATGATCTCGGTATTATCACGTTGATCAGGCGTCATAATACTTGCATCACATAACAAGTTCTTATTGTCATCATATTTTGCCTCGGTTCATGACAAACCACATAACCAATATCACAACAAAACAAATAACTTACAGGTAGCAAGCAATATACCAATGCATACCAGATACACATACATGCAGCATATATCACATGAAACCAACTTACCATACCACAAAAGAGAGAAGGCCGCCAACGTGCTCAAAATGGTTCCTCATGACTCATTACTGTCGGTCCAAAAGAAAAGCCGAGATATACCAAAATGCTAAACGATAAAACTTCACGATTCAAACTGAGTTCTGAACGAATCAAAGAAAAGTAATGCCGATCAAAATCACATAGCAAGATATCAAACCACCTCAAAACGCATGACAAACGAATCGAAGTAACACAAGTCGCGCCTAAATCATATGAAGTAGATGAACCTTCTCACCAGTTGAATCTTGTCTCCGTCTTTTGCGTCTTCGGTTGATCCATCCAGCTTCCTCTAGCAGCACGGTAGTCGGGTGTGGCTTATGCTTCACGAACCTCTCCAGCACAGGGACTGTTGCAGCAACGCAGGGTCGGCACCATCATCTTCGGCTCCACGGTTAGTCTCCATCTAACGATCGATAAACGGTTGTGCGAAAACAAAATAACAAAATTCGATGCGAAAAGAGGAGGGTCAAATCAGTGAAGACAAAAGAATATTGAAGTCAAATTTGAACGACAATCAAAAGGAATCGAAAGATATCGGAACAGACGGAAGCCTAATGTCTACCCAATCCTCACAGGTCAATCCTAAGGTCAACAAGACGAAACCTGGTCTTTGATACCATAATTGTAACACCCCAACCCGACAAGGGTAGAAGTGTCACATTCTGGTGTCATATCAGAACATACAAATAAAATTCTTCAAGCGGAAGTCTTAAAGAATAACGTACCAAGTCATTTAAACAAAAGATTTACAAGGAAAATTACAAAATCCAAATGTCTAAAATAAACAAAAATTTCAAAACAATAGCCCGCCAAAATAAGTCCAACTAGAAAGGTAACTAGGGTTGGTCCACTCAGATAATCCAACTCTCAGCCCATCAAAGCCCATCTTCAAATCTAAAACCTGCCGCAGGAAAAGAAATGCGGCTGAGCTTAAAGAGCCCAGTGAACAGATATAACAAAACGAAAGCTAAATAAAAGCAGAAACAAAATGAAACAAAGGAAACAGATAACAAAGTCGCAGCGAACTAAGAACAACGAGTCAATGAGGATCCTGCAGAACACAATTATACAGGTATCCAAAACGAACAGAATAACAAGGAGAACGAAGCAAAGCAAAGCATCGATGACATATAAACAAGCACATACAAACTAGACATACAAGAACTGAAGCATAAGCAAGCATAGCAGGCGTCGCATCCACACAACATATATGTCATACAATCAATTCAGGAAATTAGAAGGCATACAAGCCAAACAGATATCTACAGAAAAGCGGAAGCAATTAATTAATAAGTGAGCATGGCAATTCACACAGGTCAAAACCCTTAGTTGAAAACATAACCGGTATCATAACAGCGGAAGTACTAACAGCAGTCAACACATGGCAGTCACACGTAATAAGTAGGAATACAATATAAACGATATAATTAAATGAATTAAAGACATATCAGGGCAACTAAACAAATTAACAAGCCAGACGTCACAAGATGACCCATTTACCTAATCAAACCGTAGCATAGACAGAATGTAAACATGACAGGTCAACAATAAACAGATAAGAATACAACGGAATAGTCATAGTCCACGAGATACCGAACAAAGCACACATAATAAACCGACAAAACTATCGTTTACACATTAGTATGGTCACCAGACAAATCAGAGAGTCACATAACAGTGAGATCACATATCATCAGATGAAAATAGGTAACTCAGATAACCGCATAGTAATCACATCATAGCAGGATAATCAGTAGTCACATAAAACATGAAGAGCATAATCAAATTCAATAAGCATATAATAACCCGGTACGTGAATGGAACGATAGTCTGAAGTAACGGACTGAGAGTGTAATGAAGATCAAAGCAATGGAATATATATATCTTGGTAGTAGAGCGAGTCATATAAGTCTGAGTAATGAACAATTAACGTAGCATATGGTGCTTGGGGAATACAAAAGGTACAATATAGGTATATCAAAGGTATAAGGGTTGTCGAATCTACCACGAGCCCGGAAACATATCTTATCATATCATATCATAAGTAACCATTGTATTCGGAGGGTGACCTCGAATACCATATATCATAGGAGGAGACCGTAACAAATGGAGTAGCTAGCTCCAGGAATGTGAAGACGCGTATTGCACACGACATCATTCACCATATAAATCATATCATAATAGTTAAATCCACTAAACATATCATATCTAGGATGCATCCATACGCCCCCCGGAACATAATGGCCAAATCATATACATATAGTGAGCTCATAATCATATCATAATGGGGACGGTGTGCAACATCAATCGTGCACACTGGAGTCATGCCATTGGTGCATCAATGACACGGTCATGTTACCTTCATGACTAGGAACACATATTTGACTTGGGTATCAAACTGACGGGTCAAAGCATAATCATATCATAAGGGTTCATATCAAAGGTTCAGAAGTCAAAGGTTCATATCAGGTTTCCATAACATAAGTTCATAATCAGAGGTTCATAATCAGATGGTTCATAATCATAAGGTTCATAATCATAAGGTTCATAATCAGAAGTTCATAATCATAACAACGAATATCATAGCGAACAGAATCATATCAAAGGATTATGTCGGAATCATATCAAAAGGATCATAGCAATAAGGAAATTATAGCAAAGGAATATCATAAGTGAAGTAAAGTCAAGGATTGAAAAGTCAGGAGAAATCCCTACTGAAAAGGGATAGAATATCTGTACCTCAATTGAAGCAAGCAAAATAGGAAAGTAAGGTCACACGATGAATCAATCCCGCCGTCCGGAACCTATGAATTAGATAACGCTTATTAAGATCATATTATCATTTTAGACGACTTTCCATCTTTAGCAGGTTTCAACTTTTAGTAACTTTCCACTTTAGGTAAATTTCTATTTTAGGCAGGTTTCCATAATTAGCATCTTTCCAAAAGTAACTCTTCGTATTTTAATAAGTTTAGGTTACAAATGCTAATTAAATAAAATTTAGTCTAATAATAATAATTATCATGGTTTAGGGTTTAAAATATAATTAATCCAAAATTAGAGTTTAAAGTGTAAAAATATCAAAGTCTAAAGTTCCAAGTGACAAGTAACTAAACTTCAAAATTTAATACTATCTTTATGATGGTGTAAGGCTTATTTGGTCAATTTATAAAAGTTGAGGATTTGCATGCGACACTTACCAAAGTTTAGGGGTTAAAATGTAAATTTAGTTTTAATAAAATTCATGCTACGTGATATAGACAATTCTATATTTGCATGCGATATCGACTCGACACGGACCGACGGCAAAGCCGTGACGTATTCAAAACACGACCTCGGTACGACTACGATTCCGAGACTCGACACGAACACACCCCTTTTTAGATTAACGAGAACTTTATCACATGAAATCACACAAACTCGACACACCTGCATATATACGTGACCAATTTACTTCTTCTACCCACAACTCAAATTGAAACCCAAACCTTTTACCCATGCATGCATTCATACGCACACACACCATTTTATAAATTTAGTTCACAGATTTATGGTCTTTGAGTTGGACATGCTATCTTACATTTTAATGACCACCTTAGACCATGCACCATTAGACAATCCAAATAATTAGAGACACCCATGTTAAAAATGACGTGACATACTCTATACCTTCGAATAAAAGCAAATATATATTGTTTACTCTATCAAAATTGATATATTAAAACTAATAATACGTTATCTGAGAAAACGTGTTACGATCATCACGTTTTGTATATTTGACTTTTTGGATGCTCCTGCTTATGGTTTACTTGATCTATTATTCCAAATGACTTTCTTTTATTTTTATATTAAAACTATGATCACATGATCGATGATCAATTTAATCATGCGTTAATTTACCCTCGATAACATTATTTTTATGATTTCCATATTTCATGTCATTTTAATGTATATCAGTTTACCACATGAATGTTTAAAACCATTCGATTTATATCAAGATCATATTAACGAGACATGTTTATTTTAGGTTTGTCTTATGAGGATCGTATAAACATAAGATGATAAGAATACCTTTAGACGTTTTCAAACGGATCGAAGAGAACCACGAATCAAAACCCTTCGGATAAAAACCCACGATAACTTGGAACCAAAAAGCATGCCGTACTTTGATTGAACCACGATCACCACTACCTTTGATTTTTGCTTTGCAGTCGAAGGAAATGTGGGGAAAAGGGATGTCTTGCCGTCATTATTTCTTTGGGAGGTTAGGGTTTTATTTTGTGATTTTATTTTGGATAGGGAATATGGTAGTTATTAGGAGAGTAAATGAAAAAGAATAAAAGGTGATATGGGTCGAATTTCTTGCTGAAATTGGGGAGGGAATGGCGTGAGTTTAGGGACACAAAACAAGTAGTGATTAGTTTCTAAAGTTACTTTGATACATTAAATTTTAAATATGTAGCTAGTACTTGTAATCCATTTAACTTATCTATGTATGATATGTTATCTTGTAGACATAAGAGAAAGGATTTATTATCATTGTAAATCAATCTTAGGTTTAGTGTTAAGTGAAATAAACAAGCTCGATGAATCTTATAATCATTAGCTTGAGGGGCATAATAGTCATTTTACACGTTTACGGTTTTTAGGGTTTTACACATGAAGTCAATGAGTTGATCAAAGACTTATAACGCATAGTGGGATTATAACTGATACTCCCTTCGTCCCAATTTAAGTGTCCACAGTGGAATCTTTGGATGTCCCATATTAAGTGTCCATATTCTATTTCAACCAATGAGATGAGATTTTAGTGGGTAAAAATGATATTTGATTGGTGGATAGTATAGTTAGTGGAATTTTCTAAAACTTTGTGCATGATGTAAGCGGACACTTAATATGGGACGGAGGGAGTATGTCTTTTGACTTGGTCAAGAATACTTGTGTTATAATACATGCAATTAACTTGGTAATTCTATTGTACCATTAAGTTTTACTTTGTTGGTAAATATGATAAACCAAAGAGTAGATGGTTATCTTAAAAATTGTTAGATTAATCTTACAATATAAATTCTAAGGAAATACCATAGTTTTATGGTATGTTCAGTTAGAAGAATCAAAATCTATTGGCATTGTTTGATTCAAGATAACTATAGTTTCTTCCAAAACGTTATCAAGGTTAGTAGATTGAGTATAGATTGAATATACTCAATAAGACTCCAACCTAGAAGATTGATAAGACACCATTTGTTTATAGAATGTGATGAATCACATTAAGTCTTATAATGAAGTTCTGAATTTGTTAAACTACTTGTAAAGTGAGTTGTAACAAACTAAAGTCAGGAACTGTCAATGTTTTTGTAATATCCCAAAATAGAACAATGTATTGTTGCTCTACTTGCTAAACTATTTGAAGGTAATCTTTAAATTGTTAAAGGCAAGTGGGAGTTTTGTTTAGATCTTGAAAGATTAAATTACAAAATACATAATCTTCAAAAAATGCACTAGCAAAGATCATGGTGAGGCTAAACATGTAAATGATAGACCTCAATATGATGGAATTGTCATTCATAGATCCGAAAGGATATCTTAGATATTTAATATGCTGAGAAATATGAGTTACAGGATCATGGTAAGCCTGATAATCATAATGATGAATTTACCAAATGTTGAATTGTGGTAAATCAATCATACTATGAATGTTGAGATGCTTTCCATAAAGATAATCAAATTTAGATACTTGGTTTATCTTAATAATGAAAATGAGTTTCTTCAAAGGATGGAAACCCTAGTGGTTTAAATCTTTGTGTAGAAATCATATGGACAATATTGTACACATATTTAATGCATGTCTAGTGATAATAATATTAATCATATTTAAGCAATTAACTATGATTGAATATTCTTTACTAGATACATTAAATAGAAGTATAAAGATTATAATTGTCATACTTAGTCACTACAAGAATTCAGGCGAATAGCCACAGACATATTTTGTGGGTAAAAGGGCCAAATTCGTGGGTAACTGATGAATACCCACGGATTATCCATGATTATGTTTTAATGGGGAAAACCTTCGAGGGTAATTGACTAGCCACGATTTTTTCGACATGTGGGTAATGTTAAGCACGAAATTGGGTAAATGTTGCACGGGATTTTCTAAGCTACCACGAAAATACCCACAATTGTCGTGTGGGTAATCTATGGGTATATTTAGCCAGCACATAATCCGTGGGTGTGTTCATTAAATCGGTGGTAAAATGTTTCATGGGATTTTTTACATTACCACCAAAATACTCGCAAAAAGTTTTGAGGGTAATTCAAGGGTACACATAACCCACGATATAGTCGTGTGTAAATATCCAATGGTTAAATTTTCCGTTTTACCCATGACAATTTATGGGTAAACTTAACCACAGATATTTAAATGTGAAGCCAAGGGTAATATTAGAATTTTACCCACAATAATTGGTAGGAAAGCAAAGGGTAATATTCGAAGTTTACCCACAATAATTGGTGGGTAATATTAACCACAAAAGGTACTAGTAAAAATTTATGGGAATTTTTGAAAAACGATTTGATTAGAATTTATATGAAATATCTGTATATTTATAAATTTAGTAAATTTTGAAAGAGCTGTAAAATATAAATTAGGCACCTCATATTTCTGACAATATAACAAACATAAACCAACTTTATTAAACTTAACATAAACATAAAATATCCGAAAGGAACCAACAACCAAAATTATCCAAAATAAAGCAAAGTGCAACCTAAGATGAACCTAAAATACCAGACAAACAAAAAATAAATAAACTCAGGTTTCTCAATGCCCTAAGGCTGTGATGATCATCTACTAGACTTCATGCTCCTCAGAGTTGCTAGTGTTTTGGTTTTGAGGCCCCCCCACAGTATCTGCTTCATCGTTGTCTTCGGTGTCACTCTCAGTACTTGGGACATGAATCTCAAGATGACTACACAAGAGCTCAAGGATTTGTTGTTGCTTACCGATCTTGCGAGTCAACTTTCTCTCCATTTCCAGGTACTTGTTCTCCAAAGGTTCATGTGGCATATTAGGCTGGAAGTTCTATTGGCGGGATTCGGATAATAAGCAAATGCTTGTGAGCCAAGACCATACACATTTCTTTTCTTCACGCCTCCGACATCCTCATAATAAAGTGCTGATTCATTCACCAATTGGGATGACTCGCCTACTTCATGATTTGCCTCACGCTCTTCCCTCAATCGCAACACATTATCCTGATAAGCATAACAAACAAACTTACCATTAAATAAATGCAGGCCTTCTCAACAAGAATAATTAATGAGTTGTTAGGTGGAATAACAAAGAATAAATCACATTTTCACGAGATGTTTCATTGCCATTACCATTGGAAGTTGAATCAGTAACAATCTCATCCCCTGTTCCTTGAGGAGCATACGAGAGACGACCTCCTTTTCTTGTGATCCCTCCCCTTCCTGTTGGCATATCACCATTGGAAGTCGAATCATCAAGAATCTCATTCGTTGTTCCATGAGGAGCATGCGGGAGACCTACTCTTCTTGTGATCCCTCCCCTTCCTCTCGGCATATCACCATTGAAAGATGGTTCAGTTAGAGACTCCTCAGCTGTTCTAGGATGAGCATATGAGAGAAGTCCTCTTCCTCTGATCCCTCCTCTTCCTCACGCCATATCTACAGTTATCAAAAAAAGTGTACAACAAAATGGGCAGCATTAGGCTTTGCAAAAAAATTAAATAACATATACAACAGTCTATGCAAATTGATACCCAAACAAAAAGATTAATCCAGTCTAAAAGAATGTTACAGTAGGCGTGTTTCAAAGGAAAGAAATCACAGTAGCAAAGAAGGCGTTGAACAAGTAGAAATACTTCTTAAAATTTTTACCATTTACCTAAATCAACAAGTAGACATCCTTCTCTAAAATTTAGTACAAGTATACATACTTTTTCCAAAAAAAGAAAGTAGACATACTTCTTACAATTGTATCAGTATGCTAATTCAACATTCAAAATAACCGGTAGCCTAAAACTCTAAAAAGTACCAACGTAACGTCGCTAACAAAAAATCAACATAAACTTTTACATGTCCCATGCAAATAATGGTGAGCTTCTAAAGTTTTATGAAACAAAGTGCAACAATTCATTGACCTTTTCAATAAAAGTTAACATTTGACTTTTTTTATATCAATTATATAAACTTAACACAGCTTTTATCAACATCTAACAGCACTATAACATCAAAAAGTTCGGAACTTTATACAATAACCACTAACAAACATGCCACTGCAGATTTAATAAACCTCCTAAGCATATTTCTTTCCATATCTACAACTAACGCACATCCTCTTAACATCAAGCAACACTTATACACAAAAAAAGTTACAAACTTTATTTATAAGTTACATTTTTATACTATTTCAGATCAATACAACTACACATATAATCATAAAAGCCCAAAAAATTAGGGTTTATCAACTAATTACCTAACATAACTAATTGAGCCGATCACAATAATCCAAATTAGCTGAACTAACACAAGATCTAACATATCTTTTGTCATCATCAACAAAAACATAAACCCATATAAAAAACACCCAATAAACACAATTAATGATGACTGATATATAAATTAATGTTAATGATAATTAGGGTTTATCATTTTAACTTTTTTACTAAAACCACCTAAATCAATCATCATCTAATAAAAAGCAAAAACTTTATACAAATCAACAAAAGCCCATTTCAAAAAACCAAACAAATCACAAAACCCATCAATTAATTCAATATTTAACTGCTTACACAAGTGTAAAAATGTCCACCAAAATGAATAAAAACCCAAACTTTATTAAAAAAAATAAAAATAAAATAACACTCTAATTACAAATGTGACAACCGATGTCCACATCCGGCACAACCGATGTGAAAAACACGTTGCCCAACCGATATTTTTCCTTCGATTGGGACTAGCCTTAAGGTGTGTTAATATGGTTCGGGTCAAACGGTCAAGGCTCAAAATAACATACGCAAACTTATTTGAATTTGATTTAATTGGGTTCGTGTTAAATCGGGTCGGATTCACTCGAGTCCGATCTGTATGCAATCTGGTCAACCCGAATATAAGTAAAATGCAATAGAATTCTTTATTTATACTCGTTTAAATGATAATTTTAAAATAAAGTATATATATATATTTTTAAATATTTTTGAAAGCCGCTATTTATACTCGAAAATAGAAGTTGCATTTGAATTTTACGAGAATGGACTTTTAGTATCATCCGTTGGATTAGATTGTCCAAATGTCAAAATGTAGGCGCAATTTAAACATACACGACACATAACAACAAACCCATAAGAAAATAAACAAACAAAAATTCACTTATGATACACGACCCATAATCAAAACCCGCGTCGCATGATGAACCGGGTTCAACCGACGGTCGAAACGGTAACCCAGTGATATGACCGGGTTTATTTGAGACCAGTTTTTCAAAACATTAGGTATAACTATATATACTTTAATTTGTAAACAATCGAGTTAAGCTCAAACTTTGTGAATAAGTATCAAAAATAGAGTCGAGGTTATTTTGAGCTTGTTTCGAACTCGAGTTTTAAGATTCGAGTAGAGCTTGTTTCGAGCTTGAGTTTCAAGATTCCAGCAGAGCTCGAGCTTGGCAATACTCGACTTGACTCAGCTCGTTTACACCCTAGTTACAAATTACTAGTATATTTATAAACAAACATAGTTGCTTCAATTAAAATTAAGCTAGATATTTTTGTTCAAATAAAAATATAGCTTGCATACTACAATTAAAGGGGTTTGTGGGTCAAATCGTTTAAACCTAGTCGGGTCGGTTTGGTTTTGTGTCGGGCCGTCGGTTCGGTTCGGTTTAAGTGTATTTAGGTATGTTTTTGTCTATTTTGGGTCGAACTGAACCGAACCAAAACTGGAAACATGTAAAACATGAAACTAAAACCGAACCGACGAGCTGTCGGGTTGGCTCGGTTTTTGTCGGTTCGATCGGTTTTATCGATCCGATTCGATTTTGGACCTTTGATGCTTAGCCCTATTCTCAACCAAAACACAACCTATTTAATAAACGATTTAGATATATTATAACAATGTTAACACTACACATATAAAATAAAAAAATTTGTACACTTTTACTAAATGGATAAGAACATATGAACAAAGTCAAAATACCACGTATTTGAGCTTGATTTTATCATCTTCATTATATTATAACACCTATAAGTGGGTTTGCCATGGAGAACCTTAAGCATGTCGTTTACATGTTGACCCAAAATACATGTAGTTTCAAGCAATCAACCTTTGCCTAGTCGCCATCATTGTTGATTAATCATACTTTATATTGTTGATTGAACGGTATGGTTTCTTACAATTGGTTTCATAAATTAAGCTTATTGTTGTAATGCTTGCAAGTGCCTTCCCATCATACTTGATTTACAAAATTATCAATTTTTTTTCACTGTATCTTAGATCTTTATAAATGAAGATGTTTGATTCAGGTTATTATACATTTTTTTTCTTTTAATTCTTAGGCTGCTGTTTTGGTTTGACATCTACCACTAATAGAGTATTAAATGAGAATGGATCGAGAATGGATGTATAAGAGGTTTACAGAGGACCGTAGATACATTAGTCGTGAATTCATCGATGGGGTTGTATCATTTGTTGAATATGCTTGCCAACAATCAACATACATGGACAATGATAAAATACGGTGCCCATGTAGTGATTGCAAAAATCAAGCATATCGTTTACCTGAAGATGTAAAGTTGCACTTAGGTATGTATGGGTTCAAAAAGAACTATTATCAGTGGGTTTGCCATGGGGAACCTTCAACTGCATCAAGCTTTGCACATTCACAGACTAATACCTCATCTATTGGAGATGTAGAAGGGTCTAATTCATATCGCAACTTGGTCATAGATGCTATAGGTCATGATTTTAACCCACACACTGATGAAAATGAAACCGAACCACCAGACCCAAAAACTCAAAAGTTATATGACTTGCTTCATAAAGCAGATGAACCATTATGGTCTGGTTGTTCAAAACTCTCATAATTGTCTACGGTTGCAAGGTTGTTAAACATTAAGTCAGAGGGTCACATCACTGAAAATATATTTGATGATATACTGAAATTGTTGAAAGACGCTTTACCGTCTGACAACAAGTTGGTTGGTAGTTTTTATGACACGAAAAAGTATGTTGCGGATCTAGGCCTTCCATGTGAGAAAATCCATTGTTGCATTAATGGATGTATGCTTTACCGGGATAAAGATATTGATGCAACAATTTGCAAATTTTGTAAACACCCTCGTTATAAACAAAGAAAGAGGGGTGCCAAAAAGAGGAGAACTGAAGTACCACATTGTTTTATGCATTATTTTCCTCTCGTACCAAGGTTACAGAGGTTGTACGCTTCAAAAGTCACAGCCAAGCATATGAGATGGCATGATGAGCATGTTCAAACGGATGGTGCAATGTACCATCCATCTGATGCCGAGGCATGGAAACATTTTGATCGTATGCATCCTCCTTTTGCATTAGAGAAACGCAATGTCAGATTAGGGTTATGCACTAATGGGTTTCAACCGTTTGGCCAATCGGGAAAACAATATTCTTGTTGGCCGGTGATTGTGACACCGTATAATTTGCCCCCATGGATGTGTATGAAAGACCCGTATATGTTTTTGAAAATTATTGTATCCGGACCAAAGAATCCAAAGTAGAGGTTAGATGTATATTTGCAACCCTTAGTAGCAGAATTATTAGATCTTTGGAAGGGTGTACGCACATATGATGTTTCAAAAGAACAAAATTTTCTCATGAGAGCTGCACTTTTGTGGACAATAAGTGATTTTCTGGCTTATGGAATGTTATCTGGGTGGAGTACATCGGGAAAGAAAGCTTGTCCACATTGTCTAGACAACACAAAAGCTTTTAGCTTATCTAATGGTCGAAAGGTTTCATGGTTTGATTGCCATCGCCAGTTTCTGCCCGAAAGACATCCCTTTAGACGAAACAAAAATGACTTTATTAAGAATAGGATTGAGCTCTGCACATCTCCATTGATACTAACAGGTACAGAGGTTATCAACCAAATTGATGGTTTCACATTAAAGAAAGTAACAGAAATTGGAGGTGTGGAATCAAATGCTTCCATTAGCAAGTTATGTGGTTGGAGAAAATGAAGCATATTATGGGATTTGCCTTACTGGAGTACTAATCTTATCCGTCATAATTTGGATGTTATGCATATTGAAAAAAATGTTTTTGAGAATGTATTTGAAACAGTGATGGATATAGAAGGAAAAACTAAAGATAATGCGAAGGCAAGAGAGGATATAAAAATTTATTGTAAGCGTAAGGATTTGGAGAAAAATGAATCAACTGGGAAGTATCTGAAAGCTTGTTATAGCCTGGGTAAAGAGGAAAAAAAGGTTGTATGTGATTGGGTTTCAAAACTTAAGTTTCCGGATGGGTATGTTTCAAATATGTCTAGGTGTGTTGATATGCAAAAGTACAAGATGTTTGGGATGAAAAGTCATGATTGTCACGTGTTCATGCAGAGATTGATCCCAATAGCTTTTCGTGAATTGTTGCCAACCGCAGTGTGGAAAGTTCTAACTGAATTAAGCTTGTTCTTTAGAGATCTTACGTCTACGATGATCAAAGAAGAGGACATGATGCAACTTCATGAAGACATTCCTGTGATTTTGTGCAAACTGGAAAGAATATTTCCTCCTGGTTTCTTCGATTCTATGGAACACCTGCCTGTGCATTTGCCTTATGAAGCAAGAGTTGGAGGGCCAGTTCAATATCGTTGGATGTACCCATTTGAGAGGTAAATTAAACTATTAATGTTCATCTAATACTCTATTGTAAATGACATATTAAGAAAAATAATCGTTAAATGCAGGTTCTTGGGAAAACTGAAGCGGAAAGTGACTAATAAAGCTAAGGTCGAAAGTTCAATTGCTAATGCGTACTTAATTGAAGAAACATCAATGTTTTGTTCACATTACTTTGAGCCTCATGTTAGAACAAAGATGAATGCAGCGCCTCGTAATGATGGTGGAGGTGATCCGGAACCGTTTGAAGGGAATATCTCTATATTCATGTCTGATGGTCGATCATATGGAAAAGGAATATCAAGACGTTTAACGGACGAGGAGTATGTTGCAGCAAGAATCTATGTGTTACTAAATTGTGTTGAGATTGAAGAATATGTCGAGTAAGTTTCAAAATAGTATTTACTTTTTTTTATTTCTATGCACATTAAGGTTGGACGGAACTCTTACAATAGATTATTACCCGCAAAACACATTTAATAGCCAAACTAAAACTTATAGCCAAACACACTCGACTATTAAATAATAAGTTTAAAAAAGAGTGTTTGGTTTATATTTCTGGTATGCTGTTCACCTCTACAACATAATCTGTAACATGGTCCTTATGTCATGTTGTGCAGTTCTTATCTTATGTCATTTTTTGTTTTCAATTTTTGTTGTCTGTATGCACCTGTTTTGTTTTTATTTCTTTGGGTCACCTAATATATATTGCCTTTCTAAAAAAAATACCTTTGTGTCTCAAGGATATTTGTTGAAGAGATAAAGGCAAATGATCCAACCATAACTGATGACCAAGTTGACCCAAGGACTGAGCGTGAATTTTCTGATTGGTTTAATCATTATGTAAGTATTTCAGCTATTATTATTGTATAATTAGTTTATTAGAATGTATGTAATAATGGTATCTGTTAATTGTAGGCACACAATTCAGGTAATGTGGATAATAAGATTATCAAGGATGTTGCTTTAGGGCCGTTGAGGAGTGTTACCACCTATCCAATGTATTTTGTCAATGGGTATAAATTCCACACTAGTGAGCATGGTTCACAAACGTCAACCTTTAACAGTGGAGTATGCATTAAGGGTTCAAATTATAACGACATGTCAACTGATTTTTATGGCGTTATATTGGAGATTGTAGAATTAGAGTATCCCGCTCTCCCAATTAAAAGAGTTGTATTGTTTAGGTGTGATTGGTTTGATACAACCCCGAATATTGGGATGAAGATTCATAAAGATTATAAGCTAGTCGATATCAACCATAAAAGAAGGCTTAAGAAGTACGAACCTTTTGTTTTGGCTAGTCAATCATCTCAGGTTTATTATGCGCCTTATCCAAGCCTGCGACGAGACAAAGTTGATTGGTGGTCTGTGTGCAAAATCAAAGCCAATTCAACATTTGATCTTCCTGAAGAAAATACAGCCTTGCAAGATGATGAAGTTGAAGCAAATTCAATCGACGCGGCTGATCTTTCAACAATACCTCTAAATTATGCAAGTGGTATCCAAGTTGATATGGATGATGGCAATGATGATCTGCATTTGGGAGATGACGATGATTAAGTTTATTTCTTCATGTATTTAATTTCTTTTAGAGTAAACTCCAAAATACATCCCTGTGGTTTACCTCGTTTTGCACCATACATCCCTCTCGCAAAAGTTTCAACAGATACATCCCTCCGTTAGTAAAGTTGGCACAAATACATCCCTCTGTTAGTAAAATCAGTTAATGAGGACTAACGGTGCAAATATATCTCCGTTATCTCACATTTATTAAGTTATATTTACGTAAATCGTCCTTGTGGCAAGGAACAAATTGCAACCAAAGTCCTTAAATTTATTTACAAATTCGTCCCTGTGTTCAACGTTGGTCAACGCCACGCGTCACCATGAGTGGTGCCACGTGTCAACGGTGGGTAAATGGGTCCGGGGTAAAGCGGGTGGTGGGGTTGCCACGTGGACAAATGGGGTGGTGCCACGTGGCGTTAGAAAATAAATCCTAACTTTACCTCGGCTGGGATCGAACCCAGGAGGGTTGAGTGGGAGACAAAGGTGATACCCATCTGAGATGGGCATACCTTCATGTATATTAGTCCATTTGGTTCTATTTAACCCATCTTAGTTGGTCTTTTATAATAAAAAGGTCAAATAGAAATTTGACCTCATTTTAAAGGGTTTCGGGCGGTTCAAAAATTGAGGAAAATACCGTGGACTCGTTTTTTCGTGTTCTTCCAATGGTATGCTTGGGGAATTTTTAGACTTCAAACGAACCTCGAAAAATGCGAAAATCATCGTTTTTCTTTGTTTTCGCATTTTTGGAGGTCCAAACCAAGTCGAAAAAATTCCCCGAGTATACCGTGGACTCGTTTTTAAATTGCTCTTCCAATGGTATGCTTTCGGAGAATTTTTTGACTTCCTTTGAACCTCGGAAAAGGGCGTTTTCGCATTTTCGATGACGTTTTGCATTTTCGAGGTTCGTTTGAAATCGAAAAATTCCCCGAGCATACCATTGGAAAGAGCATGAAAAACGAGTCCCATGGTATTTTCCTCACTTTTGAACCGGCGTAACCCCTTTAAAATGACAGGTCAAATTTCTATTTGACCTTTTTTATTTATAAAATACCAACTAAGATGGGTTAAATAGAACCAAATGGACTAATATACATGAAGGTATGCCCATCTCAGATGGGTATCACCTTTGTCTCCCACTCAACCCTCCAGGGTTCGATCCCAGCGGAGGTAAAGTTAGGATTTATTTTCTAATGCCACGTGGCACCACCTCATTGGTCCACGTGGCAACCCGACCCGACCACCGGCACCACTGATGACGCGTGGCACCACTCATGTGATGACACGTGGCGTTGACCAAACGTTGACCGGTCTAACCATAGGGACGAATTTGTAAATAAATTTAAGGACTTTGGTTGCAATTTGTTCCTTGCCACAAGGACGATTTACGTAAATATCTCTTAACAAATGTGAGATAACGAGATATATTTGCAATCAGTTAGTCCTCATTAACCCATTTTACTAACGAGGGATGTATTTGTGACAACTTTACTAACTGAGGGATGTCTGTGAAACTTTTTGAGAGAGGATGTATGATGCGAAACGAGGTAAACCACAGGGATGTATTTTGAAGTTTACTCTTTCTTTTATAACTCATGTTTATGTCCACGTGGTCAGAGATTGTGTCATTTGACAACATCTTAAGTATAAAACAGTTGTTTTGCTGTTTGGTTCTGCAGCAAGTGTGTTTGGCAATAAAGTATAAGTTCCTACTATTTGATTTTGCAACAAGTGTGTTATGCAATAATGTTAGTCCTGCTGTTTGTTTCTACAACAAAGCGTGCATGACAATAAAGTTTCATGGTTTGCTGTTTGGTTCTGCAACAAAGTGTGTGTGGCAATAAGTTTCATGGTGTCCTACAAATGGTTATGTCTGTCTTTTGTGTCTGCAAGTCAGAAGTTAAAGTGGCATCATAACGTGTTTAGTTTCCTATTGGGTGGTGTGAGATTTGTATGAGCCATGTTTATAGGGAAATTATTTCCTGTGTGGGTCTGGTTCTAGTTTTATCAATCAATATACTGTAAAGGTAAGTTGTGCGGGTCAGGTTGGGTAACATGGGGTAGTTTTTGGTATGGATCAGGGTGACCCATTGGTTGACCTGAATCTCCTATTAGTTTCTTTTGATTTTATTTATTTGACCTATAAGAGATCAAACATAGTCGGAATGGACCCGTTTGCAATTTGGTCAAAAATTAGTTAAATGGTGGTTTAAGAAATCCAAATTGGATCATATCTGGTCATTAACACTTATAAAATATGTTGATATACTGAATTCAAGCTATATGAACATGCTAATTGTGTAGATCTACTCGCTTTAGTTCGAGATTATAGAACCTGTTCCATAGGCTAGTGTTAGACCACATTTTCTCATTTCAAAAAGTAGTCTTATTGTTTCAAAACAAGTTCAAGGAATGATACTTGAAGTTTTACTTTGCTGAGAATTTTTATCCTATTGAGGATTCTTCAAAATCTTTTGTTGGCTTATGATGTTTGACTTATTGGCTTTTTATTGTTTGTAGTCCAACACTCTTGGCGTCATTGCCAAAATTATGGGCATAGTTATACCCATAAATTACACACACCGAATTACTCACGAACACAAAAACGAGTCTAATAACTGGGTAATGTAAAATTAGCCATGGAAAATTACACGCGATATGTTAAACGGGAAACCCGGTGTGCGAAAATTTACGGGTATAAACTTTACCCATTAATCACCCACAACTATTAACACATATATAAAATAGGTGGGTAATTTGTGGGAAACAAAAAATTACCCATATAATTAACCATGACTTTGCCCATGATAATAAATTCATGTGTAATATGTGGGAAATTTTTTGGCGGGAATCATTTAGCCACATGATACTCACGATATATTCTTTTGTGGCTAAATTTATGGGTAAAATCATGGAAAAGTCGAGGGAAAATTCTCAAAGAGTTTGGATTCGCTAATTGTGGGTAACTGATGGGTAATTTGAGGGTAAAGACCCACGTATCAATGCCCGTGGGTAATTTCCATGGGTAAAGCCCTGTTTTCTTGTAGTGAGTTTTATTGATGTGAAATTTTGACAATGAATATCAAAAATCTTTGTTTTGGAATTACTTTTGCGAGGACGATAAGTAATGCAAATGAGTTTTATGAATTCAAATAATCTTTGAATATGTACAGACTGCAAGAATCCATGAATAGATATATGCAGGCATCTAGGAGATGATTCTTATGTTTAATATTAAATCCATGTTTGATTTAATAATTAAAATAAGATAGCTCGTAAGTATTCCTGAAAGCTAGTTGGAGTATTATTTTTTAAATCTTATATGTTGTATGGGCAACTACATTCCATCTAAATTAAGTTTTTAGTTGGGAATGAACTTCGTTTGTAAGATTTGGAAATAATATATACAACCTTGGAATATATGTTTATTATTATAAACATATGCGGTAAATAAATGAGTTTAATAGAACATGATGGATATATAATGATATCTTAAAGTCTAACTTGAAGATTCATCATGTACGTCATGTTGTAAGATTGTTGTGTCATGCTTGATTACAAGATGATTTAACAACATTGTAATATTTATGTTTAGATTTAGAATTGCATTCCTCAGCCTGGAGTTGCTCCCAGATTCTATACAACAATTGTTGTGTAATTGTCATAGTCAACAAACTTGAGGTTTGGATGACACCAAACAAATAAATATTCAAAGTTTACGGATGTTTAAAGAGCATATTGTTGTACACAATGATGCTAGTATAATTGAGATGACACTCAATTCTAGTCACGGTATCCATGATGATGACCATGTTGACTAGTTATGCTCAACTAAGAGCATAGTTGCATTATACATTAAAGAATAAAGAATACTTTAAACTTTAAAAGTTTTGAAAGATGATTGTCATATAAAGGTGGTTCAGGTTGTCACGCACCTTATGGAATGATATGACAATATCAAGATATGTGTAAAAATATACAAGAAATTCACTTATTGAATTCTTGAAATAAGTATTCTCAAAATTCCTATAGATCAAAGTTAATTGAAATTATGTCTTGTCAACAAGTATGATTATCATGACTTGAGGCAAAATTCATTAACTAAGAATTATCATGCATTGATCTATTTAGTATTTGGATAAAGGATGTTAAACAATTATTATTTATAATGAATTAAAGTACGGTATAATGCTTAATTTCATTTATAATATTGTGTCCTGTATTTGCATGTTTAAATCATTGAATAACTTAAGTTATTCTAAATAGTCCGTTGTCGATCAATAACATGGGAATGATATTGAATTAAGACAAATCTGAGTATTAGTTAGAATATAATTGAAAGTATATTGATGCGTAGCATGACTAATTTTAAATGATATTCAATGTATTGAGTATAGGACTTATCCCACCGCATGATAATACTTTATGGATCTTTGTCATTAAGTATATCATGGATATTTATCCTCGACTTGAGATACCGTGAGAAATGTCATGGATGTAGTGCATTTCGTGAGGCAATCTAACGCTATAATGAATCGGTAGTTATAAGGGTTGTTTTCGAAGTGTTGCGAAATTTATGAATTCGCCGAGTAAAACGGGATTTGTTTCCTTCAAATTTATTTTGAAGTATAATACTGTTGGGCCCCTCGTAGGGTTGTCAATATGTTTGCATGGCCATGCCCAAGGTCTTCTGGAATGTGTTCAGAAGGATTGGTAATCTTGATCAATCATATAAAGCGAGAAACAGAATAGTTAATTAAGAAATGAGTGAGATCCATATTCTTATTAACATGGTATTAGAAACAAAAGGATAAGTCTGATGATGAATCATCAAAAGTTTTTTCCAATAAACCATACTCGAGTTGTTCTGGGGTCATTGGCATATTGCTAGATGCTAACCAATGTTATTACGCATACTAAGATATCTCCAAGTGGGAGCTGTTGGTTTATGGATATATTTAATATGTGTATGACCGGATTCGAACTCGAGACCACGGGATTGCACACTTTACGTATGAGACTCTATGTTTTAATAATTAATATAAAATATTATGTTTAATTATTAAATTCACAATAAACGACTAAACGAGCGATAAGCACTTATCGAAAGTGACTATCGGTCGTTAAATGTCAACGGATATAAAGAAAGTAAACAAGCCAAGAGACGGTTTCGGAACCCTCTTTTGGGCTTGTTTTTGGCCGAAACTATGGAATCCCACATCGAAAACCATAGTAAACTTGACATCTACCATAAGGCTATAAATACATCCCCATGTATTCATCCTTTGGTACACTTGATTTCATGAGAAGGCCAAACTTCTTCTTTTCTTCCCTCTTGTTCTTGGTCGACGAGTGAATCCCCATTGTAAGGGATTTACGAGTGACCTTGAGCATAAGAAAGGTGTTTGGTTATTCTATTGTGTTCAAGAACTAGCATTCGCATCGAATCGCTAATAGTACGTGTGTACAAAAACGTGGTGTAACACATTATTGTTACATCAATTGGTTTGAATTGAAAACCGGTAAGGGTCAATTCGTTAAACCACATAAACCCTAATTAGGGTTCTTGAATTCCGCTGTGTACTCTTGATGTCTACATGTTTTATGTTTAAGTCATGTATTATAAACTCAACATAGCATTTGTACAATCAGTCTTGCCTAACATTAAAATTCATTGGATCAATAATCTTTTGTAAATAACTTATACTACATCTTTTGAATGATAAAAATTGACTGCATATGTAAGTGAACCTTTATGTCATGAAACTTGCTTAATATGCATACAGATTCTAACTATTTTCTACACGAATAGGAACCATTTTTATGATCATATTCCTGTACCTTTTTTTTAATTAGTGTTTGTGGACTTTCCACTTTGACTATTTTGTTTGACCTTGATTATCATGTCCACCAGTCTAAACTAACTGTTTGTGGACTTTTTGTCTTTTTTATAACTTTAAAAATGAAGTTCTAATTGTTTTTGTCGTACAACATGTGCATAGATATCCACACACGCGCCTGTTTTGTTGCTTTAGTAACCTTATTTCTCACATCTCTCTTTTTAGGAGGTTGACGTGGCCACTTCAAGATTGTTGCACTTAGCAGGAATTGACCTTGCACATTTTAAAATGATAGTCACAAGTCCTTTTACCGCTAGACCACCATTCTTGATGACAAAGTTTGTTAAATAAAAATATAAATATAAGCCTTACTTGTGCATCAAGAAAGTATGTATATATGCAAAAGGACTAAGATCCTCTAATGTGTAAAAGGACTATAGATTTATCATGTCACAATTCATAACTTTATTTCTAAAGTTACTTATAGTGGGTGTTTGGTTTGGTAGTGAGTATGGCTATATGTATGGGTATTCCTACTATTCTCCTTCAAAATTCACTTATAGTATATAGAAGTCTAAAAATTTAGACAAAATTCTTAATAATGTACGGGGTGTTTATACTAATGTAAATTTTACATATGATTGGTGAGGGTTGGAGGTTGGGTCAAAATGGGTCATTTATTAACCTGTATTCCACATAATTAGCACCTATTAATAAAGTTACTATTCTCAGCAAGGATACATTTCCGGAAAGGCCTTTTTAAGGACTAAAGTTTATAGATGTTGGTTGTGGAGAAGATATATTGTCTGATCTATAAGTTCATATTCAAGACATTGTCATCGAATTTATGCAAAAGTTTATGTATGCAAATCAACCGTACAAAATCGATTCGAAACACCCCTTATACTACCTAAACTAACATTAATCCTCCATTGAAAGAAAAAGAAAATGTTTAATCAACTTAATCATTGATATCCATCATTCTAATAACAACCAATCTATAAAATGTATATTAAAAATAGCAAAAGTTTATGGACTAAAACAAACGAGTCAGAACTCAACTCCAAACACCGTTATACTACAAAAAATTAATATTAATGCTCCATTCAAAGAGAACGATAATCTTGATCAGTTTAATTATTGATCATGTTTCTAAAAACAACTTCAACAGGTTCTAAAGTGCTTTCAAACAAAACCATTCCAGCCATCTTAAGTCAAAAATCATAATCCCAAACACTCCTTATACTACCTATTTATTGCTTATATGTTGTTTTACGTTAATTGTATTTTTCTTTCCCAATTCCCATGTAACCTAAAACTAATACGGTACTTATGAAACTCATATGTCTTCTATTAGTTCTATGGCTACTCTACGCAGATGCAAGTATAATCACTTGCATATCTTCTGTAGTTCTGTTAGTTCACAACGCCTTACATGGCAACAAATAACGCATTATGATTATTTGCAAAACTTTTCCTGACATATCTCATGTTAAAATTGATGATAATAACCAACTTTTGTAAACTAGAATGCAGTTTAGTTACTTTCGTTAATTAGACATGTCATACCGTGCATGGTGGTGGGGGCCGTAATAGACGACCGCGCGCGGAAAATCACCACCACCGAGTGGTTCGGTGACCATTACGCCCGGTCTAAAGATTAACTCCCATATTCCAATTCCATACCCCATAAACTTATAACATTATCCTTCTTAATGTTTTATTATTTCTTTTCGCTTTTTTTTTTTTTTTCCTAATTTTACATTTATTTGTTAGAATTCTATTTTATTATCGTATTAACTCCGTGACTTTCATTGTTTCATTATTCATACCCCTCATTATTTTGTCTTTTTACCCATTTGAATAGTAAATGTGACAAAAAAAAACATCTTTTTTCTCATTGTGTTACACAAAGTACAAATACTTTATACAATAAAGTTTTACAAAACTAAAAGACTGAAAATTATTGTCATGGAGCATAAGCTTACAAAATGTGACAAGATTAAAATAATAATAATAATAATAAATAAATAAATAAAAAGAATAAAAAATCAATCAGCATTTAAAACAACCAAATAGGTTTTAAATAATCATACAAATGTTAATCCAATAAATATAGTGTCTCAAAACCATCAAACACACGATTTGTTCTCACAACTACTGTCCATGGTATTAAAAACAATTTATCACAATTGCTTGGTTTATTTATTTTTTGTTTACAAGTTCTTGATTCCGAGTTAACAACCCCGAACATAAAGCAAAACTATGCCACCCGGAAGTTATTTTAGATGATGTAATGGTGGGAAAAGGTTTAAAAGAGAACCAAAGTTTGATTCCAAATGACTTTGAAGCTACTCTATTTTTGCCTATTTTTATCATTTTAAAAAGCGAGGATTGTTATATATCGAACTTAACCCGGCACATCTTAGTCTTAGTCGAAATATCAAACCTTTTTTTTTTTCCTTAATGAATGTATAAACTTTTTTTCATCCTAATTGTGTATCATCACGCGTAAAGCTCGATGCAAAATGACTATCCATTCAAATGTTTTAAAATTTACCCGTAAGGATAAACACAATTGAATGAATTCAAAGTCTATACATGTTCAATAATAGCACAAGGTATGGGGTGCCATTGTTGTGCCAAATACATGCCATTCGTGTGACAACCATACCGGAGCATCGTGCCATTCGTGAGCCAAACGTTTTGAGCCAATGCAATGGCTCAAGCCATTTGCATTCTTGTGTGTTTTTTTCTTTTCTTTTTTTTGTATTGTGAGTGAGTGAATATTCTTAGTGTGATATTTTGTGGGACCCAATAACATGTTAGTGGTGTGTTATGAGGGAGGGTGTTTTAGTTAGTGGTGTGTTATTGGGAGGTGTATGATGTGGCGCTGAGGTGGCATACCAATAACGTGTTATTGGTATTGCCCATACCTTGTGCTCTAAAGAATAATGGGTTAAGTTTGATACATGTTCAAATGATTATATTGGATAAAAATTATTGGATGTTGCTTATATTTTTAGGGTTTGGCGTAAGGAAGTGACATACAAATTCGGAGTTAGGAACCTCGAGTCAAGCACTTTTGAACAAAGAAATAACAATCAAGCGATTCTGATAAATTGTTTTAACAACCATGCACTCTAAAACCAATCAGATAGTATAATACGGAAAGAAGATTTGATTCATACATTAATGCTCTCTCAACTTGACTGCTTCAGCAGCATCAAACTTCAGCACTTGTCCGAGGAGCTGAAGTGTGTCCCTTGATTAACTGGCAAAACAAAACGGGAACCAAGTAAATATTTATAGTACCAATCTAAGAGGCTGGGGGGAGGGGGTATTAAAGAACGTTTAGGATTTCCGAAGAGGAAAATACAGGGAAGACCTCTGTTCTTAACTATTTACATCTTCAAAACAATATATTAAGGGCAAGTCTGAGTTCCAACTGATACATGTTATGTCTAAATTTATAGCTTTTTAGTTACTAAATAATGGCATATCGCTGAAAATGAATATGACGCGCATTTAATAAGATCAATACCAACAGAACGTTTAAAAATATAGATCAATCATCATAAACATATTATAGATTAAAAAATAAATAAATAAATAATTCTGAAGGCAGCAGGGGGCTAAGCACCGGGTCAAAACCGACCCGACCCGAACCGAATTTGTGGAAGACATGAACCGAGAACTTGAACCGAAGTGACTCGGTTCGATTCGGTTTTGTGTTGGTCTGTTCGGTTTGGTTCATATGGTTTAGGTGTGTTTTTCTCGGTTTTGGATAGAAGCGAACCGAATCGAATATTGTCGGTTTTCGGTTTCGGTCGGACCGGTTTCAATTTCTCGTTTTTTTGCTCTGCGCTAGGAAAAAGTAACTGAATAAATAACAACATAATATGTATAACTCACCTTATCATTCCTCTTGATATTCTTCGAGCGCCTCTTTCTCTTCCTATATAGTATGCTATATGCAAAAACAAAAGACCTTGAAATAACATCAAAGCTGGAAACCCTTCTTACACTCGCCTTGTTAATTTTTGCGCGCCTATTTTTCTTTTGTTTCCCATTAAGATGCGGGGATACAAGGCTTTTCACAAATATAGGGGCACCAACATATAGCCAACCAAAAGACGATTCAACCTCTTTGTCATCACGTAGAGACCAACTAGTGTACGGACTAATGCAATTGAGTGGGCGTCTAACGTCATACTTCATGTTAGGATCCATTGGTAGCATTTTCCAAGATTGTTTAACATTGTAGCTTTTCATTACCCATGTCGGGTTATGGTCGGAAGTAAATATGCATAGACATTCTTCCATAATCCCTAGCCAACTAAAAAACTGACATACGTATCTCGTGTCATCAGGTCGAGGGATTTCTTTAAATTCCTCTCGAGATAAATCAAAAGAAATAATTATCTTGGAATCAATATTATCATTATGATCATTCATAAACCAGTGAAGTGCCCCATTACAAAAAACACCGTTATTAAAATTAGCATTAATACTATAATTAACATCTCCAAGAAGTTTCCATACATTTGACTTCAAGCTTAACACATGAAAACGCGTCCGGTGGTCACCTTTCCTAATACCAACAACAAGCTTGTAATCATCTCTGGAAAAATCATAACCGAAACCCCAACATAATTTCCACCTGTTCTTTTGAAGAACTCCATCAAGGGTTGGAAGGTTTTTAACCTCTCTAGTGGAAGGATTGGTTACTAAAAAATTGGCAGCATAAGGAGAGACGCAAACAAGGCCATTGTAGGAACCAACAATTCGACAAAAATAATTACTACAATCATTTAATATTGGCAAAGTGATTCTTCTTCTTCTATGTCCATGATTCTTGCTGTAGGTATGGTTTAAATGGGATTTAACAAAATAATCACTTGAAATCAAAGCATACCATGACTTACAAACGCTTTTGCATCGAAGTAAATCTTCCACATCCAGTCTTAAAAGTATCTCCTCAACGGCATCTAACATAACCATCTCTCTGTTCCTCACTCAAACCCTAACCTAACCTTTAGTCGAATGCAAGATAACGTATAAAATAAGGCCCATCTCATTCTCAAGCCTACTTCAATAGCCCAACACACATGGGTCTTCATCGATTTGGTTATCGGGTTGTTCGGTTAGTTCGGTTATAATAAAATCTGAGTAAACCCGAGAATCGAACCGAACTGAATTCACATTTAACTAAACCAAACTAAAAACCGAAGGTGATGACCTGAATTACATATTTTTAATTATATATTTATACTAGACGAGTATCCGTGCATAACAACGGATTTTATAGCGACATGTTGTTTTGTGTTAAAAAAAATGTTATGGGTTATGAACAAAAAATAATAAAAGTTTGAAGATTTGGGGATTAAACATAATGTTTTGAAAACTGGTTGAATCGTTCTAGTCAAAAAACAGGTCGATTTAAACCGAGTCAACCCAACGAGTTGGGTCAAATATGGCTCAAAATAAACCGGATCAACCCAGCGGGTTTGAAACGTCCCGGGTCAACCTGGTTTTCGATATGTATTAATAGTTTCCTTTTGAAATATACGTTTTCAACATTTCCTTTTTTAGTTTCAACTTTTCACTTTTTTGTTTTTTCATTATATATAGTATAACATGGTACCTGCACGTTGCGATGGTGGGAACCTTGTGACGATTAACCGGAGAAATAGATCTCGATGAGACCTGATTCACCAGTTTGTATCGGTTTCAACGGGTCCTCTCTGGTTCGTTTTCGGATGGCTTTTATTGGTTAGCCAAACCGGTAGCGACACCGGTTCCCGGTTGAACCCGTTGGTCCTATCCGATTTTCAAAACTATATATACCATCAATTTGTTAGCTTGTATGAAGCTTTGCGTGTTTTATTAATTTGTATAATAACATATACTTTTCATTTTAGGGTGTTTTAAAAATAATAGTAATTAGTGTGTTTAATTTATTTTATATTTTGGACTAGATTTACGACCCGCCCGATGGGCGGGCTAGTTTTGATATATTGTTTATATCATTTATAGATATTTGTAAGACTAACTAAAGAAGTTATTTGATTGTAACCAAAACATATAAGTATATTATTCATAATTTGTGTATTGTAATAAACAAATGAACATTTTTGATAATATAAACATTAGAAATAACATCAATTCACGTAACACATAATTTACGCCTTATCTAAGTTTGTGTAAAACTTCTTTAAATACAATGTTGTTTGTTTTATCAGTGTAATTACCCTCTCTGCCACAACAAAGAACTCTCGACCCTTCTTGGCTCTTAACCCTTGAAACATCTACATACAACTGACCCTGAAAAAAAATAGAACGCTTTAAAAAAAGCCCAACCTTTGACAATGTTTGCCCTTGACTTTTGTTGATTGTCATAGCAAAACACATTGATATCGGAAACTGTCTCCTGTTGAGTTTGAAAGGCATTTTTTTTTCAGACGGGCTTACAACCATACGTGATATTGCGCATATTTGACCAATATTTCCTCCAGATATAATCCTCGCCTCAATGTTGTTTACTCCCAATCGTAATCTTTGCAACCTTGTACCGTTACAAAGTCCGGCTCTTTGATCAATGTTACGAAGGCACATAACTGGAGCACCTACCTTCAATGTTAACTGGTGGTGAGGAATTCCCGACATTTTTATTGTGTTTAAGAATCCAGTGGTATACAATGTCTCGTCAAATGAATCATCCATGTCTGTTAGACAAACTGTATCGGAGCTAAAATAAGTTTTTTCTTCTCCCTCTAACAACGACACCATACGCTCATTTATTATATCAACCTCTTCATGTGTAGGAGCAAGAATAGCCCTCTCTTGGAAAAAGCTGGATTTCATAGATTACCAGGCAAATCATGATAAATCTCCTCTATCACAACGCTAACATGGTATGCCGAGTCTGGAATTAACCTTTCTTTGGGAATTCAACAATAGCCTCACCGTCGTTTCTACCGCCTATTTTTCCATCACCTATATCAAGAATCCAATCTGCAAATTTCTGTATATCTTCTTTTTGGTCACAGTCTGATCCAATTGTAAGTCGCGTCTTACCGGTTAATTTTAACACCTTGCAAAACAGTTTAGAAGCGTTTTATGGATGCATGTACAACATCCTGTCTACTTCCATTAGAAATAACGGGTAACATCTGACGAAATTCACCACCAAATACAACAGCTTTACCACCAAATACCTTGTCTGACATAGAAGTTATATCGCGCATAGTTCTGTCAAAAGCCTCAAAACAATGCCTATGTACCATCGGCACCTCGTCCCATATTATAAGTTTAGCCTTACAAAACAACTCTTCAAGGTCACTATCTGTACTTATAGAACACATCGAATCTTTCACCAGATTAACTGGGATTGCAAACCGAGAATGTGCGGTGTGTCCACCCTCTAACAACAGTGCAGCTATTCCACTTGAAGCAACATTTAACACAATTTGACCTTTAGACCTTAACGCAGAAGTCAGAGTCTTATATAGACAAGTTTTTCCTGTTCCACCGTAACCATATACGAAAAACATGCCACCAATATCTGCGTTACACGCATTGATGATAGTAGCATATATACGTTTTTGTTCTGGAGTTAAAGTGACATACAACGAAACATGTTGTATTTTCAACGCGGGCTTGTTGTGATTTAGCTCATCATATACCAACCTATTATATAAATCCATTGTGTGTTCAGAATCAGGATACGGCATGTTTGGAATGTCCTTAATACTTTTTGAGTTGCTCAATAACATATCCTCTATATAGGTTAGGAAAATGTCATGCCTCTGTATATCTGTAAGTTCAAGACCTGTATTTGTGCAATATAATTTAAGTAAGTTATGAGTAATTGTATCGTGTTGACATATTATTACAAATATACGATGCAAATACCTGGATTGTTGCGTTTATGTCTTTCTTTGAACAAAACATCATATGCCATCAAGTGCCATGTCTTGTCCCAAACAACTTCGGGCCTAGACATACTTTTTGATACGATGAGCCTAACAAAGTACGAACGTAAATAGTCACCCATACCCCAATGACTTGCTTCAATGAGACCGTCAATATACTCTTTATCGTTGGTCAACAAACCATATGCATAACACACATCTTTATATGTAGGGTACACCACGTCATCAACAGTTTTGAGTTGATCAAAATTGTGCGCACCTCTTATTTTGTTTAGCATAATGCGTAAATAGAAAGCCTCTCCCCAATTAGGAGGTACGTGATGTATGTGTCCTATAGATTTCCCTTACTTTCTCAACGTCCATTCTTTTTTTCCAGGATTCCAACCATAATGCTTTGGAATATCGATATACAATAACTTACGTGCATCAACATTTGTCTCCTTAAAATTAAACCATGCCAAGAATTTTGATGTATTAGCGGGTTCCTTTTCAAGTGTAAAGTCTATACTTTCCGTAGGATCAAAAAAACCGACTGTTATTGTGGTAAATGAAACGGGCGCCTTTCTACAGATGGTGACCTATGGTGTATATCAATCGTGTAAACCGCTGTGTATTAAAACAACAGAAAATAAACAATACGTTAAACTCATTAAATATGACATTTTCAGAAGAAAAAAAAAAAAAAAAAAAAAAACAAAAAAATAATAATAAGAAAAACAAAATAAAAAAACAAAAAACAAATAATTACAATGAAATTGATTAATTTGGTCAAATATTGTTTTGTTTAAATATGATTTTAGTACCTGCTTTCACTTTACCGAATATGCATTTTTCTTTTATGTCCTTCATCAATTGATCCAACTTCATCTTAAAAACTCTTGTAGAAATATCAGGCCGATCTTCAGGTTTAAGGCCTCTTTGATTCAGAAAACGTGTTATCTCTGGCCATTTAGGATTACATGTAAACGATATAAATAGATCAAGAAATCCATAGTCTTTGCACATGGCCATTGCATCTAAATAGTTTTGCAACATGTATCATGGGCTACCTGTAAATGAAGCAGGTAGTATGACTTTTTTACCACGTTTTCTTGGTCGATCATTTGAATTTTCAGCCATTAGCCAACCGAGCATACGTTTCGCATCTTAAATCTTTTTGCTCACGTTGTACAAAACAAAGTCTTTCAGACTCAACCATAGTGAAACCATCGACCAAAAACTGCTGAAACAATCTTCTGCCATTCAAAATAGTAGAGAACGCGTTTGGTCTGTCCATGATTCGGTGTGCAAACAACGCACGCATGGTAACCCGAGACCTTTTGCTTTCCAATGTATCGTCTGTAACATCACTGTGGTATATATACGTCCTGTACCCATCTTCAGCCTATGGGAACAATAATGGATACTGTAACGACAGGTATGAAACATGTAGTTCGCTTTTCCTTTTCAAATTACCATTCTGCTTGTGAAGTACAATATCCCTTTCATCGGTGTCAAAGTCACCAACAATAAGCGCAACCACTTCCAACGTTGTTGGAAGATCATAGTTCCTTCCATCATGAGGCCTTCTTCCAATTAGTCGTAATTTGAGATCATCGTCCGAGGAGTAGACTAAACACCCACTTACCATGCGAAACTTAATGACTAAAGGATTATTTTGATCAGCATGTCTTTGATGTCTCTTGTATTGTTATAATCTATTGCATTGTTTGAAGAAGAAGAACATGATGATCCATTGCTGGTATAATAAAGTATAAAAAAGGTAATCGATTAAATATACTACTTAATAAAAGTGGTACAAAACTTGTCATATAAAGATAAACTTAACCGTACCTGACTGCATTAATCCTATTTTAAATATCATTGTGGGTATCCAGTATATACAGTTGAGCGAATTTTGGACTCTCGTTTGGTTTCGGCAACAAATCTCCCATCATGTGGTAGTTTTGACCATGCATTCTAAAGCAAAATGGACCACGACCATTATTCACACTGTTATCAACTTTACCACCCATAGATGTGAAGGTGAACATCGAATTATAACATCTTATATTATCAAGAAATAATTGCTTTTAGGATATTTGTTAGTAAATAGATTCTTAATCAGTGCAGGCGGCTCCCTCAATGTAACCGGAAGCTTTATTTTACCCCTACTGAAACATAATGAGTATGCACCTTTTTCGCCTTGTGTACCCCCCCCCCCTCTTTTACTTTCAGCAAGCCAAAGCAATGCACCACATTTAACGCATTGATAGTCGAGATCTCCATGATCATAATATTCTAAAAAAATTGGTTGAAACTAATATTAAATAGGGAACACAGTAAAATGAAAACGAATCTAAAGCATGTGATATTTTATACCTTTAGATATACCAGATTGTTAGAAATTAGAAAATTCCATAGTGAAGAGTCGGTCACCCCAAATGTTATCTAGCTTAAGTTAGCTCGTAGACCTGTCGTTAGTCACATTATTTAGTAGTTTATTTATTAGTTTGTAGCATAGTATAGCTTAGTGCAACACCGTGGAGGAAGGACGGGTCTTTACCCACTGTATACCTGATCCACAGGCCGATAGGAGGTCGTATTGTTTGTAACTATAAATACCCCTTCCATCCATGGAAGGGGTGGTGCTTCTTCATTAATCTAACCTTTCCTTTGTGTAAACCTCTAGCAAGAACACCCTCTCTCTCTACTTTCTCTCTCTAAAATGTTTAACATGTATTTTGATCATCCAAGACCACCCGAATCATCAACACAATAATATTTGGATCCTAACAATTGGTACCAGAGCCAAGGTTGTTGTGTTTTGATGATTTCTTGTGGTTTTGATTCGTGTTTGAAACTGTTTTGTGTGGTGTCGTGGTCGGTATATTCTTTATGGGTAAAACTGTTTTTTACATGTTTTGGTATTCTTCTTTTGGTCATGTTTTGGTATGCTTCTTTTGGTCTATATGACATGGTCTAAACTGTTTTTAACATGTGTACAAGTCTGTATTTTTTTGTCCAAGTGAGTAGTTTTGTCCAAGTTAGTATTGAATCTGTTTGTGTAAGTCTTGTCCAAAAAGCAACTGTTTGTTTATGTGGTCTTAATGGGTCAAAAGGTGCATCCTTTGTGCAGTTTTCTGGGTAAACTTGAACATGGTCGGAAAACTTTTTGATATTCATGCTAGCGAGTTGGTCATGTGTTTCTTGCTAGCGACTTGTCAATGTATCATGTCGATTCATGTTTCTCAGTAGCGACTTGGATATCGTTGACTTTTTTGAAAGTCAACAGCGAGTTATATCAAAAGCTAACTAGCGACTTGCTTTGGAAAACTGCTAGCGACTTGACTCTTTAAAACGGTAGCGACTTGTTATTGAACAAGACATAGCGAGTTGGCTTAGCGACTTGGCTAGCGACTTGGCTTAGCGAATTGGCTAGCGACTTGGCTTAGCGAATTGGCTAGCGACTTGGCTAAGCGAATTGGCTTAGCGAATTGGCTAGCGACTTGGCTCATATATGAGACCTAGCGACTTACACATAAAGGATGAAGAAGAAGATGTTAAGACTTGAAAGACCGTGACAACAACAATACAACTAGACCACGACCACAAGCAACCATTTACCAAAATATCATCAAGACCTCAGCTCCTTTTTACATCATCGGTCTCATATACCAATCTACATAAATCGACCTCAACTCTTAACCTAAACTAGAATCGGATAAAATAAAACAAGGACATCAATCGATATCTCAGATCATCAAGCATCATCATCGACGCTTATTCTTGCAATCAGATCTCAGTTAGGTTCTACTCGTTCCAAATCTTTAAAAGATTCACCAAGTTTGTTTGAACCTTAAACACATCATCGATCCTCAACAAACAAAATCAAGACTCGTTATTAAGTGAAAGACTCATATGATCTCAGTTCTTGTCTTTTTCGTGTGCAACTACTACCATAGATCTCAAAGATCTATACACGAAAAGACTTTACCATCACAGATCCTAAGCCACTTATACATGACTCGTACTTAAGGTTTTGATCTCAGCTTATAATCTCGTGACTTTCAAAGACAATATCAAACGTATAAAGACACGAGACAACGACTCTTCATTGATCAAAGTAGTTTGATGATGTGCGAATATAAAGACTCAAGTTTATAACAATCTCGTTATACCTTGCCTCTTTGTTTCGTGTTATTATAATCAACTACCAACACATATTTAAGCCTTACCTTGACTCAATTGATCGATTTCAAAGCCTTATCATTATTCAAGCCATCCTTGTGGCTCAAAATGATTCATACCCGCTACCATCCCTGTGGCTTATGCCGTTAAGACTAATCCGTTTCTAGGATTAAAGAGCTCAGTCTTGACGATATTCTTTGATGTGTGCACTCCTTGATGCCGTTGGTATGATGAAATAAAAGGGAGGCATACAGTTTTTGAGTATTATCTGGATTTGTGATGAGATTTGGTTAAGTGAAGTACTGAATGAGGAGCGGAAATTATTTGTGAAGGATGTGATGGTGGCTGAATATTTGATAGAGAAGTTTTAGGGTTAAGAATGAGAAAAGTCAGGAAAAGAGGCGTGAGTTTTTGTGAGGGATTAGGGTTAAGCGGAGTTGTGATAAGTGAATGATTTATACTCCCTAAAAATTAGGGTCTGTGTTGGTTTTTGGATCCATGGGTGGCCGCTTCTAATATTGAGATGGGCTTTCTTGGGCTGAACGTGAGTAAGGTGCCTCACGAGAGTTGCATGATATTCACTTGAGCTGCCTATTATTCTTTTGGACCGAAAACTTGGGTTTAAGACTATCATGGGCTGTTGCAATATGTGACCATATCTAACATGACATTCGCTTACACGTTTTGTGATTTAGTTCGAGCAAAATATTAATAGTAACATTAATATTAACGTTAATCAAAATATTAATGTAGTTTTGTACTTGAGAGTATGTGGGCTTGGACTAACAACGTGTCGGATTTGATATGTGTGCTTTATGCGATTATGAATGGGCTAATGTGTCTTCCGAATTTCGGGTTGTCAATATTGGATCGTGGTTTTCATGGACTCTTGTACGGTTGATGATCATATTTTTTTAAATGAGTGGGGTAATTTGATGAGGCAATCTGATGATGTGATATGGTGTGTTATGAGATTTGATTGGTTATATGATGTGATAATGTGATTTGATGATGTGAGTTGATAAACTAACAGATTCATTATAAGGGTTGGCAATTTGGAATACACATTTTCGCAGAAAATATTATGTCTCGGCTTGAGTTAATGGTTGAACAAAGTGGACTTCGGGGTTGTTTGTTTGGTATTTCTTATTTGGATTTGAAGTGAGGTTTTCCGGGCGCGGTCACTTAATTTTTGTCTTCTTTCTTTCTACCCTTCCGCGAAGATGACTTGTTTGGGCTTTTAAAGAGTGTGATAAAGACTTGGCTATTTAGTTACGGTTGTGATTCTTTCTCGATTTACCCACAACGCAACTATCACTTCGGTGTCTCATGCAGTTGAGGATACGTCAAGAGGTCTTGTACATTGGGTACACTGTTTCTTCTTCACAAGGATTAGTACAAGTTTAAGTAACAAATCTAGGGAAGTTCACTTCATAATCAAGTTTGACATATCGGGTTTACTTCTCCAAGTAGTCACAGCAATAGCCAACAGAATGCGTGTATGATGTGTTTACCAATGTGTGGATTGGATGGTTGATGTTATTGATGATGTTGGATAATAACAGTTGATGAACCGCTGCATGTTCCCCTAAAACAGATATTCACCAAAACCAATGCTGTCATTACACATTCAAGCTGACATTGTTTATGGTTTTGTCTTGATTTTGTAAAATCCCGCGAAAGAACCTATTTCTCGGTTTAAATCATAGACTTGTAAAATCCCGTAACAATGGAAAAATCTTGATAATAGTAAGGTTCATTTCCAGATCTATCTTACGGTTTATTCTTGGTTTTGTAAAATCCCGCGAAAGAATCTATTTTTCGGTTTAAACCATAGGGTTGTAAAATCCCGTAATGATGTAACCATCCTGGAGAAAAGGAAAGTGTATTTCGAGATCTTATCTGATGCTTTGGTGCTACGCTTTCTTTGAAGAAGGGATAAAAGGGTGTACTTCATGAATTGGATGTGTGTTTGGGTTGTCTTCATGGCAGTTTGGTTATTATATGGTTTTACGGGGTTACGTGCTTTTAACCATGGTCGGGATGAAACCATTATCAAAGTTCATTTAAATGTCAAAGAAGGCTAGATTTGAGCTTAAGAAGATGTGACATCGTTAATTCAAGATTATTTATTTGAGGTTGAAGTGAAACATCACGGGCGAGTGTACTTAGTATCTGAAGGTATCAGGGATGGTTGGATGAAGATTCTTCGAGATCCTTGTTCGAGCTTATTATCAAAAACGAAGACTTGGAAATCTAGTTATTGTTGGGTGACTTTTACCTCTTCTTTTACCACTTGGGGGAATTGGGCTCTTATCACCTCAAAATAACTATCACTTAAAGGAGTTATGTTGTAGTGCTCAGTGTCACATTCAATTGTGGATTTTCAAGAGGTAATGTACGTCTATTACTTGATGGTTGGTTGGGTGAAGAGTATAGAGTACTTAGAGATTCGAATGGGCATGAATTCTCGACACCGCTCTTTGTTACATATGTGCCAGTTTAAGTCATGAGTTCGGGGTAGTTTACTTCAGGGTCAAATTCATTATATCGGGTTTTCTCCATCAGTTGTCACGACAAAGAGCCTACAAAATGATAATGGGGATGATTACATGTTTTGCTAAGAAGAGCAGAAAAGAGATAGATAATGACGTATGAACACATCAGTTCATGCCTCGTTCTCTAAAGAAAAGAAATGTGTACGTTCAAAGGCGCATTATCTTTGAAAGAAGAGAAATCTTCTTATGACGCCTGTCACATCGTTCAGCCTCGTACTCCAAAGAAAAGAAATGTATGCGTTTGGTCAAGCGATTATCTTCTCAAGAAGAGAAATCTTCTAATGACGTATGAACAAAACAGTTCATGCCTCGTTCCTCAAAGAAAAGAAAATGTACGCGTCGCGCTTTATCTTCAAGAAGAGAAATCTTCTCATTTTATGACCATTCTCATCAACATGCTTCATGCTTTTCCATGCGCTTTCAATTATCAAGTGAACCGGGCTACTGATGATTGTTTTCTTATTCCACTTGCTCTACTATAATGACGATGGCGACATCTTGTGCTAACTTTGCGGGGGAGAAGTGTGAATTGACTAAATTTTAAAGATAATCACTTGTTTAATCAAGAATGGCATCTCCGTATGCAATTCTTGAGGGGGAGATGAAGTGTGATAATTTTGCATGGTTGATTGATATTTGAGAATATAAATGGTCATACGGCTCTAAACTCATGTAAGAACCGAGCTTCTTCTTATCGGGTCATCTTCACATGGAGTTTTTCTTTTCTAAGAGCCGTTGGTTGACATCTTCACTCGGATTGATGAGTTTATCAACAAAGTGCTTCCGGTTAATGCTTCACGTATACATCAACATGATGATTCGAACAATCTCTCTGTTCTTGTTTGATGTGATTGGTAGTTTGGTGTTACCATCTTGTGTGTTCGTTGCGGCCGGATTGCTGATTTCCTTGATGAACATCTTTCTGTTCTTGTTTGATTGGGAGGGATGTTAGTTAAGGGGATTTGCAAGATGTAAGTTAATTGGGATGCTTTTGGTGGGATGCTTTTTGGTGTGAGTTGAAGATGTTAACATCTATTCCCCATTCGGACAATCTTGAAGAAGGTCGAGTCTACAGTCAGTTCTGCATTTTTCTGCTACATGTTAGAAGACTAAAAGACGAGTTGCATGTGATTATCAAAAGACTTCTTCTTATTCTGGGCATTTATCAAACAGATTGTCGGTTTAGGGGAGAGCACTAATTGGGAGAAAGTTATAAGTCAGATTCAATTCCCAATTAGACGTGCTCATATTCTTTAGCAGTGACTACTCGAGACGTTGATATTGACTATTGTTGGACATTTGACACAAGGTGATTACTTCGGAGTTAATCATTTGTCACTTATTTGAGATTGAAGTTGACTTTCACAAGGGCGTGTTCTTATTTGATAACTTGCTCGAGCTTAAGAATTTGAGTTGAAGACTTGGCTTATCTAGTTACCGGCAATGAGGTGGATGGTTGAAGACCTGTTAACTATCACTATTAGGAGTTACTTTGTTTTACTCAGTGTCACACGCATATGACAGTGTGGATAAACGCAAGAGGTGTTAATGTCTCATACTTTTTTTTGGGTAGTGAGTACTTAGAGATTTGCTTGAAGCATAAATTCTCTACACCGTTCTTCCATCATTAGGTGCAAGCTTAAGATACAAATGTGGGGAAGTTGACTTCAGTTTCAAGTATGGTATAGCGGGTTTTCTTCTTCAGTGGTCACTTCAAATTGTCTACAGAAGGGTTGATATAAATAGTCAGAGAGAGTCTTCAGCAAGTTGATTCTCACAAAGAATTCAAGTGTTCTTCTCAACAAATTTCTAGTATACGGGCTTTCAATGAGATGCTGATTCTGAAGCATCAAAACCAGCAAGGGGAAAGGAGACACGCATCTAAACGCGAGTAATCTTGATGAGCTTAATTCTTCTAAGTGATTGAAGATATCCCGGGAAGACAAATGTTATTACCGCAGAGAAACTCAAGGTTTGACTCATGGTGAGTAAACTTGATGAACTTAACTCTTCTAAGTGATTGAAGATATTCCGGGAAAACAAATGTCATGACCGCAGAGAAACTCAAGGTTTTACTCATCAAGGCGTTTAGTGCTCTTATTCCAACTATGTGGGGGAAGAGATGTTAGAGAAAGTTTCTGAAGATAAAAGAGGTACACAAGTACGACATATTCAGGGGAGATAAATGTGTAACATGAGGGAGGTGTTATCATTTATTCTCTCGTTGGGAATGTGTGTACTTCGGATTCTTGAGCTTCATACACATTCATCGGGGACGAAAGATGTGAACATAGGGGAGGTGTTCTTCATTACCCTTATGATGTGTATTCGGGAGAGTTCTTTGATATTGGTGTACTTCGGGTTCTTGAGCTTCATACACGCTTCATCGGGGAAGAAAAATGTGAACATGGGAAGGTGTTCTTCATTCCCCTCATGAAGTGTATTCGGAGAGTTCTTGAGCATTATACTAAGAGACTGACTGCATCAACTCAACTACTTGGGGGAAGTGTTCTCTTGACACCTTTTGGAATGGATTGCGTCAGAATTCAGTGGTTATGAAATTTGAGAAGATTATTTATGAGTGGGATGATACGTGTTATTCTTCTTGATGATATAACCCCGAATGGAGATCCATGATTATCGTTCTTAAATGGAGCAGCGGATTTATGATAATGGTGTGCTTCTGGTGCACTGGCTAAGGCAAGCTTGAAATAGAGCTTCGAATCTGCTCAAAAAAAGGATTTTCGGTTTGGGGAAGTCTAAAGTCTCTCTTTCAGATGGTTCAACTTCTTTCAATTCAAGAGCCCTGGAAGCTTTGGTGGTGAATGTTTAAGAGTTGATGACTTCTATCTTCTACGACGTGCCGCTCGATATCCTTATCTCGGTACTCGTATCATCATCTTCTTTAACTATATCATCTACTCTATCACTGTATATATTTATCAGAAAATCAAAATACAAAAATATAAAACCAACAAAAAGAAAATAGAAAAATATAAAACCCTCAAAAACCCATAAAAATCAGAAAATTGAAAAATACCAAAAATATGTTTTCTCAAGACATGTCTTCTGGTATCGATAACATCTACGGTCTTAGAAATGTCATTCAATAATGGCACGGGACTTTAGATGAAGTTCGAGCAGGAGGTGTAAATATTTCTTTCTAAACATGTCATAAAACTATGGCTTACAGCTTATTTCGATCAGAACCCGTGCTTAAACTATGGCTTACGCTATTTCGCATCAGTAACCCGCGCTTCAAAAATGGCTTGGCTTTTAGAAACCCGTTCTTAAAATTATGGCTTGCTATTATTTCAGATAGCAACCCATTCTTCAAGAAAGGAAAGTGCTACGCTAAACCAATTTTTCAAATATTTCGTGCACTTATCCTAAAAACAAAAATGAGGAAAGTATGTCGAAGGACTACTGTTCCTACACAAATGTTTTTCCGTCTTAAATTCTTCAGAAAAATATTTGTTGTTTTCAAAAATGGTGGAAAATGAGCTGCTTTAAAAATAATCAGTTTCAGAGTTTTTGTAAGATTGAAAACTCAATCAATGACTTCAGCGCTTTTAAACTTTTCATAAAATGAGTCATGGATTGAGGGGGATAATGTTTTCCAAATCTATATCATCTAACGGGCTTTCTTAATTATCCTACGTGCTTAATTAAAAATGATATTTGCCTATGTCGAAGGACTAGGAATTTAGGATATGATTGTTAGGATTAGATGATTATAGTTTGATGAAACACATTATTCCCATACCTTATATGAACTGATTGATATGTTGAATTGACTTTTATTAGTCGATTACTGTTTGGGTGTTGTCGACCACCATATATCTGTATGTGTGTTCACTAACGTATGCGGTATATTGGTTATAAGAATGTTCCCGATTAGGATCCCACATAATATGATGTTTGGATGCCGAAAGGAAAGGGTAACTATATCTTGGGTTGACAAATGAAGAAACGGAGCTTAATTGGACTTCTATGGAGAGTTGGCATAAATGCAACGTAAGAGGTCTCACTGCATCGGCAGATGGTTTTCTTCTAAGTGATTGAAGAAACAGAGCTTAATTTGACCTCAGTTGGAATTCAAAATGCAACGTAAGAAGAAGTCTCACTGCATCAGCAGACGGTTTTTCTTCCAAACCCTACAGAACAACAACGAAGCTTCTCATCCACCTAACGTATCTTTGTGCAGGATACCATTTTTAAACAATTTTGAATAATTTGATTATATTGTTTTGAAAATGGAAAATATTGTTTTGAAAATAAATTGGACTTAATTTTGAAAATCACCGGACTTCATTTTATCAAAACCTAAGTCACTCAATCATCGACTACGGTCATCGATTGAGGGGAGAGTGATTTAAAATAAATTATTTTCAAACGATATTTCTTCATAATAGTCCGGATTGTACGAAATTAAGTGGTGATCTAAAGATTTAATGTTATGTCATGGTATGATTTTCTTTAGAATCAAGATCTTTCAAAATGAAATTTTTTCTGTTCTTGTTTGATTGTGAAATTGTTTTATTTTACCTAAAAGATCTCTTAAAACAATCATACCGGACACTAACAATCTTTAAAGTATTAAAATGGTCCTTATCTGTCATTTTTCAAAGTTAATTCAAGCCACGTCTTTCCCCAAAATCTTTTAAATGATTTAAATCAATTGGGATCACAAATCTCAAAAGGTTTGAAATTTTGATCGGGTTAGAGATCGTGAGTTAAATCTCTTATCTGTTTTTATGGAATTGGGTTTAGTCCTTCAAAGGCACTCCTGCCTCCATGTGCCAAACGATTTCATACACAATGCACATGTTGAGGAGGAGGATTTATCCATAAACATGATGAGTATTTAAACCAGGCCACATATTCTCCCATGTTTTCTAAACCGTATTAAATCACTTGGGATCCAAAATCTCAAAGGGTTTGATATTTTTGATCGGGGGAGAATTTGTGATTTAATAATGAAATTTGATAAAAGGTGATCGTTTTGATTTAATTGTGCAGGCTGCTCTCTCATATGTGCTAAACGCTTTGGAATCTCGAAGCACATATTGAGGGGGAGCAAACGAACTATCGAGGTACGAAAGCTTTTAAAGTAATTTATAAAGTACCTTGATTGTGTTTTAAAATGGTTTCTTAATGGCGCTTGTGATTGTGGATGTGCTTCAAATGAACTCTTGCCTCTATGTGATAAAATGATTTTAAATATCCTATGCACATATTGAGGGGGAGAATTTTACCATGAAAATCAAATGGCTTTTTCGTATGAAAATTGTGATCAAAGAAAATATTTCAAAGTCCTCTTGCCTCCATCTGATAAAAAATTTCTAAATCATATGCACATGTTGAGGGGGAGGTTTTCTAAATGATCAAAACTATTAAGGTACACAATGCTTTGATCTCGTATCACAAGTACCTTGATTGTTTTTCCAAATGATTTTTCAATTGGTTTCAAGGAAGAATGAACTGTACCAAAAGACCTACCATTTTACTTTATGTCTGGAGTTATAAGGATGGTGAGGTTAGGTATTCGTTCCCACGATCCCGCCAGAACCGGAGGGATCTTCCCAGGGACAATCCACTAGATAGTGTAGAGTCCTTAGGTATGATGAAAAAAGGAGAAAAATGAGAATACGGGAAGAGTGCGGTCGAGACGAGCTAGTACTTGAATAAACCCAACAAGGTTCTAGTTATGAAGTCTCGGTAAGCACAGAAAGGGTTGAAGAATGAAAAAGAATTGGAATGTGAAAAGGGTGAAAAGAAATAGCCCTCCAACAATTCAACCTTAGGGCAGAATCCAGGTTCAATACATATGCTACTAGTGTTTACTAAGGTAACACTGGTATTGAAGACAAGACGTCATGGACCCAGTGACGCACTGCACTAAACTTCCCAAGCTACTCAAGTTCCTTTTAAAAGGGCTCGTTTCATTCTCACGGGGAACCTACATAATCTATCGACTTTCTCTTAGAGATTGTTGATATTGAAGAAGGAGACCCTCTCCCTAGTCTCCGGCACAGGAACCAAATATGCACAATTGAGTCTAGAGTCAAGAGATCATCCACAATATCTCGTTAGGACACAAAATTAATGAAGACTTTCTGTTTCACACATTGTGGAAAGTAAGTATATATTAAGAGTCCTTCGCATTATCCTTGTGGTATTGCGGAACATCCGAGTGATATCTAAACATATTCACAATGAAGATGGAAAGCCTTCTGGAGCCAACATCAAACAAGCTCCTGGTAGGTGGCATGTGAGATCTATTCTATAGATCAAACTTGTGACAACTGGATAGAAACAATGGGGCGATTCAGTCTTGAATCAACCTTGGTCCAGGAATGGAATTGACGAATACTTTTGGAAAAACCGTTCGATGTGCAAACCTTCTTTTCTCTAGCACGTCGAATGTGTATTTATTTCAAATTCAAAAAGTATCTTTGATTGAAAAATACTTTTAGAAAAACCGTTTGATGTGCGAATCTCTTCTTTTCGCTAGCACGTCGAATGTGTACTCATTCTCTAATACAAAAAGTATTTTGATTGAAAATTGATCTTTCTCATAAAACCTTCGTCGAATTGCAAAACTCTTTCTTCAAGCAATACGCGATTGTTTTTCAAATCATTTTTCATCAATCGGTGAATCTCAATTTGCTGGTTCACTCACTCCGTGTTGTCTTCTTTGAGACGTTCCGGTTTGAGAACGGCTAGAACAACTCGCGAAAACCACTGTCAAGGAGATTCTTAGGAATCCTACCCGATCACGAAAGACTTGTACGATCAACGGGAACCGTGGGCCGTGTACCTCAATTCAACGAAAGTGATCAAAGACACTTTCGTGTTTTATTGCTAACTGTTGTTTGCGGTACATTTAGACGGTTGCACTGATCCGAATTGAGCGGTCAATCCAAAGCCGCATGCTCACGGCATCCACACTTAATTGAAGAAATCATGACTGGTGCATATCTACATAACCGGCTCGATATTTCATACTATTCTTCTCGCCGCTTTGCAAATATCATGAACCAGTAAGGCTTCCGCTACTCTGATGGAAAGATGTCATGATTCAAAAATGTGAGCATGTCGGTCCAAAAGTCACAACATCACATGATGGCAACACAATAAAGGGTGATCCGAGATATTTATCGTGGCTGATGATCTCAAAGAAAGCTCGAAGATCATCAAAGATGTGGATCGATTAAAGGCCTCCACTAAAAGTACAAATCTATGCGGACTTTGAAGTTGCACTGCTTATGCACAAAGATTGCGGAATTGAAGAATTGAAGTCTACGAGCTCAAGAACAAAGTCAAGAATAGAATGCTAGGATTTGAAATGTAAAACATGGGGTGACCTCCCTTAGGGGAAGATTGTTAGGAATTAGAAAATTCCATAGTGAAGAGTCGGTCACCCCAAATGTTATCTAGCTTAAGTTAGCTCGTAGACTTGTCGTTAGTTACGTTATTTAGTAGTTTATTTATTAGTTTGTAGCATAGTATAGCTTAGTGCAACACCGTGGAGGAAGGACAGGTCTTTACCCACTGTATACCTGATCCACAGGCCGATAGGAGGTCGTATTGTTTGTAACTATAAATACCCCTTCCATCCATGGAAGGGGTGGTGCTTCTTCATTAATCTAACCTTTCCTTTGTGTAAACCTCTAGCAAGAACACCCTCTCTCTCTACTTTCTCTCTCTAAAATGTTTAACATGTATTTTGATCATCCAAGACCACCCGAATCATCAACACAATAATATTTGGATCCTAACACAGATGTATATTCATTGTATGAAACGTCACTGTCAACTTCATCCTCTGGTAGACTTATGCGACGTACTGCTGACCTTGGAGTATTTTTTACTTACAGGTTTTGTCTCTCAGACGTCGTATTAGGCGAACATCTATTGGGAGTTGGGGTTCTATGATCAGAAGTCGAAGTTCCTGTTGTTAATATAAAATTAAACCTAACATGTTTTGATTTTTGTTACACAATCGGATAAAAGTGTGACACATTAATCAAACGTGTCGTACATATGTTACCTAAGTTAAAAGGTACAAAACTTGTATTAGGAAAACGTGAACGATTATTGGATGCATGGACAGCGCTTGCAAAAAATGGTTTGCAATAGTCAATTAATTTAGATCCACATATGGCACTAACTTATATAATTACATGTGAACATTTTAGTTTAATCATACCAGCTGGGTTAATTTGACGAGTACTGTTAAGTGTTGTCGTCTTATCAATAACACACCTTTGGTTTGATGCACTTGCTGCAAGAGTGATAACATCAAATATTCTTGAATATTAAGTGTCAATTTCCTCCGATAATGCTCGTTATTTATATCATTTATATGGATTTACGCTTGTTTTCCATTGTTTTCCACTTTCAGGTAAATTACGAGCATTGGAGCTAAAGAGACGCGGAAATGCAAACATATCTAAAGATTTATGACAGTATGCTATTTTGAAGAAGTTACGGCGTAACTCGTCTCTCACATTACGCCGTAACTATTGCGTGACTCAGTATGCCAACATATCAGAAGATTATGGCATAACTCTTTCCAGAGGTTACGACGTAACTACATTAGGTCAAAAGAGGTTCCACGCCGCTGATACTTACACCGTAACTCTTTGCATCACTTACGACGTAACTGAGATTATTGAAGACTACGGCATAACCACTCATAAGGTTACGCTGTAACCATCAGATCTAGTGCATTTTACGAAGGAATAGAAGGTTACGGCATAACTCCTATAGTGGTTACGCCGTAACCCAGATCTAGCCTATAAATACCCCACGAATTCCAGCATTTCTAATCATCCCATTCCACACACGACTCTCTGAGAACGTGGGAAAAATCTCAAGGCAGGTCTTGGGGAGCATACGGAGCTGTTTCCAAGGGAGAAGTCACTCCATTACGATAAGCATTAGCGTTTTATATTTCTTTTACTTTCAATTCATGTATTTCATACCTTTGAATATTGAATTGATTTGCGTGATTAATATGAGCGGCTAAGCACCTTTTGGTGCTAGCCTAGTTATTATTCCTTAATTTTTTTGTTTACGTTTACCTTTACTTCCGTACAATTATTTCTAAGTGTATGCATGCATAGTTCTTTGGTAGTCACCCTTGGTTTGGTAGTTTTGAATGGCGGTAGAGGCCAATTGCCTATGAGATATGACCAACTGACCCTAGGTGAGCGGACTGAGACAGGAAGGGTAAGATATGACCAACTGACGACCCTTTCTACTTGTGCGATTTGACCAATTGATCACCTATCGTTTGGATGAACTTAAGAACTGGGGGGTGTAGTGTCTAAGTTCCTAACGGCCGGGTACTCACTATTTTGAATCTAGCATGTAGCGGTACTTAATGACTTGGCTTAGGGGACCAGGAACAACAGGACTTATGACGGTGCGCCTGATTTCTCCAGTGGTGGCATCTTTGCTAATAGGTTAGGGCGAATTGACCAAATGCTGTCCTCTCGAATTTGACCCCACCTGAAGTAATTGGAAGTAAGTAGATGTAGACATAACTAGCTAGGATGATTAACTAGGTTAGTACCACTTCTCTCTATTGATTTCTCTTCATCCATTTATCTTCTTTATTTTATTCTGCATTAGTAGTTTAATTAATTAAATCCCTATCGAAACCATTATTATTCTATGACACTAGACTTAGTAATAATCCAACACACATAGCTCTTGGGACGACCTCGGCTTTACCGTTTACTACACTACACACGACCGGGTACACTGCCCGTTAGTGCATTAGGGTAGACCTTAGGTATTGCAAGACACTATAAATTTAAGACCTGGTCAGTAAAACCTGCATCAAGTTTTTGGTGCCTCTGCCGGGGAGTTATATTAGGATTGATATTAAGTCTTTAATTTCATTTTAAACTTTTCTCATGATCATATTTCAAGTTTTCAGGTACCATGGAAGTGGTTAACATCGATGACCTCACTCTTGAGGAATACTTGGTGTTGACAAGAGCAGAACAAGGGCCAGGTCTCGTAAGACCAGCAATTGGAGCGGATGTCCATTTCGAAATCAAAGACCAATTTATGAGGGTGCTTCGCGCTAACCCTTTTTCAGGAAACAGGGACGAAGATGCATATGAGCACGTCGAAAATTTCCTTTACATTGCAAGCCTTTTCAACATTCCAGGCGTGTCTCATGATCCTGTTATGCTAAGGGTATTCCCTATGACTCTTACTGGAGCTGCCAGAAGATGGATCGAAAGATTGCCCGCCGGAGCAATTAATACTTGGGCGCTACTGAAGAAACACTTTATTCAAAGATATTGCCCGCCATCGAAGATTTCTAACCAGATTTTGGAGATCCATAATTTCAAACAGGAAGATGACGAAACACTGTATCAAGCTTGGGACAGATACAACGATTTTATTTTCAAGTGTCCTACCAATGATCTGAACAACTAGCAGAAGGTCAATATTTTTTACAAAGGAATTAACGTAACTACAAGGCAAATCTTTGGACTATCAAGGACCTATCCCGAACATGACTCCTACTCTTGCAATTGAAGCCATTCAAAAATGGCGGATCACTCTCAAAAATGGCACGACGGAGGAAGTAAAAGAAACCAAGGCGAAAGTTTTGACGGAATTGCAAAGAATCGCCAAGAAAATTGAAAATCTTAGTCGAGATATGATGAAAGTCAGGGAAACCGTTCATGCCATCCAAGTAGGTTGTGAAAGCTGTGGGGGAGGAGATCTTACGAAAAATTATCCTCATATAGACGAAGAGAATATTGAAGAAGCTAAGTATGGAGAAAATCTACCATTTTACGGAGATAATCGAAATAGTAATGGTTATCGTGGAAATTACAACCGTGGGCCTTATGGAGAAAGAAGGCCCAGTTTGGAAGAAACAATTAATAAGTTCCTGGAAACTTCGGCCCAGAAACAAAAAGAACAAGATATTTGGTTAAGGGGGTTTTATATCAGATAGGTTACCCAACTTTCCAACTTTATTCGCCTAAGTTACCAAACTTTTTTTTTGTGCAAACAGGGTATTGGACTACACGGAGTTGACATTCAGTTCTTGAATTTGTAAAATGAGACATTTAGGTTACTTAACTTACCTAGAAAAATGCATTTGGGTTACTTAACTTACCTAAAAAATGCATTTGGGTTACTTTGATTACACTGAAAAATGGAGGTTGAATGCTTAACTAAAGTTCAGTAACCTAAGTGAACAAAATGAAAGTTTGATAACTTAGGTGAACAAAGTGGGAAAGTTGGGTAACCTGTCTGATATAAAACCCTTGGTTAAGGGGGTTCCAGGAAAACACAAATACAAATCTTTCCAGGCACGACGAAACCGTAAAAAATCTTGGAGCGATGATTGAAAAACTCAGTCTTTGAGATAGATGGAATTGAACTTAATGAAGCCAAGCGCATGGAGGAATGTAATGCTATTTTCACCAATAACTCTCAGGAGGAAATTGAGGAAGGCAAATCCTCAACCGACGAGTTGAAGGTCACGAATGCCGACAAACAGGGAGAGTTACGCCGTAACTACTTCCAGGAGTTACGGCGTAACCATGTTCCAAAAGGTATATCAGGGTTAGGATCAAGTTTATTCTTAGTCAAGGATATTAGTGCAAGTGAGGTAGTCATTCCGTGTTCAGTTGGTAATGTTGATATTTTGGGGGTTGTAGATTTTGGATCTTGTGTAAACATCATGCCTCTATCCATATTCTTAAAACTAAGGATAATCCACCTTTGGGAAACAGATATCGCAATTGAGTCAGCAAATGGAACCAAGATTGCCCCTTTAGGAATTACAGGTGGTACGTATGTAAAGGTCGATAAATTTACTTCAGCCCCCGAATTTGTGGTTATCGATAATATGAAAGACAAAATGGAGCATTTGATTCTTGGTAAACCATTCCTTGACACATTAGCTCGTTACGGTGGATGCTATGGAGATATAGTGAAGTTTAAACTGGATAAAACCTTGAGCCTTGAGCCAAACAAAATTGTTACGACAAATGAACCACCGAGAATAGAATTAGATGACTCCGATAGATTTCCACCGTCATCTTTTGGCCATTTGCAGGACTCCGAATCCAGTGATGATGAAGACGATGAGGAAGAAATCCCGTTCTATGTTCCCAGTTACAGTGTAAAAGGAAGAGTTCACTGTAGTGTTCCTTCAGTTGAAGGGACGAAGGTAATATTTCCCACGTGTTCCCCTTTCCAAAAAGGATGTAATGGAGGAGGAAAGTATCTCATTCGTTATGATTAAAGACGCAGGAAGTCTGGTGGTGCTGGGAAAAAGAAGAGGATATCAAAGAAATGTGGTTACAACAGCATAGTGCTTTTAGCGAATGGTTCTCCGATATTGATTGGACCATTCATTTTTGCGAACCAGCTATCATGCACGATGATTACACCATAGCATGGCCTACATGCAACCCCAATCGCAAGATCTGCGATGGAGGAGAATACCCTGAACCTAAATGGCTCAAACGCAAGGATTGGGCATGTTTTGACGAAGATAAGAGAAGCAATGTAGGATACAGAGGGATCTCATTTGAAAATTGGTTACTAGTAAAGTTTGGGTATGTTAAAATTGATGAGGAAGAAGAGGCTAGGTTTCGTTTCAAATGGGCACAAGCTAATTTTCTGCAGAAAAGATACACCATGACTCGGTACGTTTCGCCACATGTTTGGGAGCAACCTTATTCTAAGAAAGATAACATTGAAGAAGTGGGGCATGTCCAAAGGCCCCCATAGAAGCCCCGTGGCTCTGAGTCTAACTTAAAGACTCGTAAATAAAGAAAAGTGCTCTTTTGGGAGACAACCCGAATTATCCCTTTCTTTTAATTTATTTCCTTTTCTGTTGGGTTTTGTGTTTTCTAACTATTTTTGCAGGAAACGAGGAACTAATTGCTGCTGCAGTTTCTGATCTGAATAGAGTTACGGCGTAACTCATCTTAGTGATTACGCCGTAACCAGCCTTTGCATCATTTCGAGACCATAAACGAGGAATGTTGAGTTAGCTCGATGTATTTGGACTTTTTAGTTTTAGAAGGCAATATTATAGGATTATCACCCAAACAGCCTATCATTGTGAGTCTATCGATTAGTCACCTCGACTCTTCGAACCTCATGTGAAACCCCTTTGTTGCACTCATCTTTAGTGCAAGATACCCCTAGATACACCTTTCTGAGCCATTCCTTTCATTTTGTTAACCCGATATATTGTTTCGATACACCTATACACCTTAGCCTACCCTGTAGTCTTTATTTATAATTGGGAAGTCATCATTTGCCTAAGTTCAAGGTTCGAGTGGAAAGGTTCAGAAATCAACATTTCTGAAGATCATTGAAGACCCCCCGATTCCCATTGTTCATCTCAAGAGGGGGGATATTATGTTATGTTAGTATTTTGTTGAAAAAAAAAATCTATGATTATGTTATTGTAAAGTGCTTTGTTATAAGCACTATAGTATGAGCTTTATGGATTTAGTATCGAGGAGGCCACCTCGGTCACATTTGAAGATTGGAGTTGGTAGTTATGTTAACAGTTGGAGAAAAGGTAGTGTGCCCATCACGACGTCATCTAATGACACATCTACCTTGCATTGCATGATTAGGTTTCTTGGCTTCTAAGCTTGAACTTTGGGCGGACGGTAAGTGGTGATGACTTGGTTATAGGTTTAGACTACCTGCTTGTTTTTTTATTTTACACCACTTATATATCCCATGTCTTATCCTACCCTTTTAGTCATGAAGCGTGTCTAGGTGATGCAGCGAGCAATCTTTGGTGTCTTGGCCATGGATTTGGTCATGTATCATTGATTTTGTCCACTTCGCCGTGACATGTTAGTAATGATGAGTCAAACCTTAACCTTTGTCGTGTCTACCCATATTGCCTTCGAGAATTGTTTAGCCCTTAACTCTAGTGGTGGATATTTGTGTAACCTCCAAGCTTATGATAGAATACATGCTATGACTGTGCGATTGAGTGATCACCCCGAAATTGACACTTAGAATAGTTGAGAGATTTGAGTGTTTGTTCCCATTTCGTGAGGTGTACGGCTTTGTTTTATTCTAGCATAAGGGATTTGTAAACTCATATTTTCCAGGTTATGGGAGATATCTTTTTAGGAATCTATCAAATAAGGTCTACTTGAGGGCAAGTAGAGTTCAAGTGGGGCGATATTTGATAACATTAAATAGTCCTAAATATTAAGTGTCAATTTCCCCCGATAATGCTTGTTATTTATATCATTTATATGGATTTACGCTTGTTTTCCATTGTTTTCCACTTTCAGGTAAATTACGAGCATTGGAGCTAAAGAGACGCGGAAATGGAAACATATCTAAAGATTTATCACAGTATGCTATTTTGAAGAAGTTACGGTGTAACTCGTCTCTCACATTATGCCGTAACTATTGCGTGACCCAGTATGCCAACATATCAGAAGATTACGGCGTAACTCTTTCCAGAGGTTACGACGTAACTACATTAGGTCAAAAGATGTTCCACGCTGCTAATACTTACGCCGTAACTACTGCATCACTTACGAAGTAACCGAGATTATTGAAGACTACGGCGTAACTACTCATAAGGTTACGTCGTAACCAGCAGATCTAGTGCATTTTACGAAGGAATAGAAGGTTACGGCGTAACTCCTATATTGGTTACGCCGTAACCCATATCTGGCCTATAAATACCCCACGAATTCCAGCATTTCTAATCAACTTCATGATGTATCCAAGGTTTATTCAAGTCTTTCTGAATAAACAACTTCATGATGTACCCAAGCCTTCAAGTCTTTTACCTGTAGTGGTACAACCAGCCAAGATCTTCACCTTCATGGCTAGGAAAAGTGATCTATTTACTAGAAGGAACACTCTATTGACTGATTCAATGATGGTGGTTGTTCAGGCTATCAGAGATGAGGCTGTAGAGAGTGATGCCAGAGAAGGTACTGAGTCTCAGGAAACTGCATCACAAGGTATTGCTTCACAAGGTATTGCTATCAATGAAGGTACTGCAGTTTCTCCCACTTCATCACACCATACTATTCCACCAACTGCATCACTAGCACAAGATATTCCTATACCCTCTTCATCTTCTGGAGGTAATGCAGCTGAAATACCCCCTGAAGGATTGGTCTTGGATAACTATGTTCTCACCAGGGAGTTAGTTAGATTGAAGAAGACAAGCTGAGGCTCAAGCCGCATTGCTTTCGGTTGAAGATCAAGTTCAGAAAGTTTAAGAAGTCTGTTTGGCCCTTGGTTAAACATCACAGGATATGGGTCAAAGCTAAAAAGAAGAGGAGAAGGCATTTAAAGAAGATTTCTACAGGCACCAAGGTTCCTCAGCATTCTTCTGTCCAATTAGGGAGGAATTTAGAAGAAATGAATTTGAAAGAAGATGCTGAAAAGGAGATTGAACCTCAAAGTACTGAAGTAGAGTTAAACATTCAAAGTACTGAGCCTAAAAATACTGGTGTTGAAGGTATTGCAGATCAAGGTACTGATGTTCAGAATATTCAAAGACAAGAACAAATAACACCAAGAACTTTGATGAGGAAGCTGGTCCCTCTACTGTTTTACAAGAAGAGGAGATTGATACACCTATGGTTGAGCATACAGCAAGTGATGATGAAACAGTTGCTGAGATTTTGCAGAATTTATCAAGACCAAGAGGTGTTAGCATTCCTGGCGTTTATGAAGAAAAACAACAAGCTTCTTAACCAGGTATAGATCCAAAGGACAAAGGTAAAGGTAAACTGGTGGAACCTAAGAAGAAAAAGAAGCTGACCTTGGCAGAAATAAGAGCCATTAAAGAAGCTAAGAATGAAGGCTGCTTTGCAAGGGAGTTACAAGCAAAATTTAATCTTTGACTTAAATCAACCATACTGGTCTTACCACAAAGACCAATCAGTAAAGCCAAAGAAAGAAATGCAATGATGGCTTATTTGAAAGGTCAAGGATACACTGGACTACAAAAGCTGAATTATATTGAGATGAAAGATTTGTATGAAAATGTTAGAAAAGCTTATTAGAAAGATGTTGAAAGCATTGTCTCATTCAAGGATGATAAGCATATGGAGGATCTCAAGAAAAGAAGCTTGAAGAGAAAAAGAACAACTGAAGCTGAACATCATCAAAGAAGGTTGAATTGAGAACATATACAGTTGATGAGCTGAGAAATTACATTAGAGTTGTTGATTTTGAGAATCCTAAGGCTAAAGATGTTGTAGAAAAGAAGTCAAAGATTGTTACATTTGAAGTTGTAGATGCAAAAGATGGAAATTATCTTATGTTCCATAGAGAAGATGAAAGCTTTAGAGTGTTTAACTCATTATGGGACATACTGCACTTGATAAATAGAGAAGACCTGTTTCATCTGTATCAATTAGTACAGAAGTATTTTGAACATATTCCATCTGAAGGAATTGGTTTAGTATCTCTTGGAGATCTCTCAACTATTTTTGAAACTGAGGAGGCAAGTACTGATGCTATATGGAATAATCAAGAAGTATGGGAAATTAATTGCTGGAGATATTTTGATGAATCTGGAGTGCATGTTTTGGAGCTAGAAGATGGAACAATGATCCATATGTTAGTAGAAAGAAGATATCCTCTCACATCATATCTTATGAGAAGAATGTTAGATCATGGAATGGAAGTGGAAGAGGAGAATGAAACAGCACTGATGGTCATCGAATTGTTTATCAGATGGACAACAATGGCTGATGATGAAGTATAAATACTGGTATGATTTATAATTGTATAAAATCTTTTGAAAAATAAGTACTTTATTTAAAGTACTTTATTTGGACAAACAGATACTTTAATCAAAGTCTTCTGGCGGCATAAACGGTAAATGTTTTGAAAGAAAAACTTTTGTTAAGTAAAGAAGAATTTTGACACAAAAGTTAAAAGTAACAAATGGTTTTTGAGATGGTTATAACATTAGGTTATCAGTTCACCATGTTTAACAAAAGAACTGGCTAATCCATGAGCAAACGGCTCTGGTAAAGATATCTCAAATCTGTTATATAGTTGACAACTTGCTAATAAGTTGTATGGTAATCAACTCACCATATCAACAAATGTAAAGAGTTGGCTAGCCCACAAGAAAATAGTTTGTGGTAAAGGCTGTGGAAAAACCAATTATGGTAATTAGTTCACCATGGTTGTAAGAACTAACTAGTCCAAAAGGGTACAACTTTTGGTAAAGACAAATCAAATCTGTTGATAGCTGATGATTTGCTAAAAATCATATGGTTATCAATGTACCATGGTCTTACACACCTAAAAATTTGGCTACTCCAGAGTTAATGGCTTTGGTAAAGAGATCAAAATCCATTAAATTTCAATGATTCACCTCTCACAGGAGTTTACACACCTGGAAGTGATGAGAATAGACTGAAACTTAACAGAATTAATGTACAAATTGTCATATATTGCTGAGTAGCTGAGAAGAAGGAGCTTGCTGGATATTGCTAAAAAGAATTACAGAGATAAAGACTACTTTGATGATGATGATGATATAAGCACAAAATCTACAAAGACAAAGTTTGAAGATACAGCCACAATCTCTCTTGAAGACAAAGTTGTTAAAGATGAATATATAAAGGAACTTGAAGTCAAGCAAGTAGAATTCAAGTTAGGGGAGGATTATTGGGATATATAAAGTTAAAGTCTTTGAAGAGTTAAAGTACTGAAGAGTCAAAGTGCTAAAGTCAAAGTACTGCTAATGAAGAAAGTCAAAGTCCTGCTCATTCATCAAAGTACTGCATGCTTAAAGGACTGCTATGCAAAGACGTTAAGGATTAATGTGTAAATTCTAGAATGTTCTAAGCTTAACATAGTATTACTTGTCGTACAAGGTTTGTAATTGTAAACCGACTAGGGTTATGCTTGAGCCTATAAAAGGACCCCTAGATTGGTATTAGAGGTACGAGTTCATAAGTTTTAGAGAAACGATATTAGAGTTTTAGAGTTTTAGAGTTGTTAAGAATCTGTAATATAAGCAGGTTCTAAAGTGATAATAAAATCGTTTGAAGTTTAAAGTTAATTCTTCTTAGCTTTGTTAAGTAAATTCCGCGTACTTAGTAAAGTTCATTCAGTGTTTCATTGTTAATAACTTAGGATTTATCCGAGGTTGTTAAGCCCTTACAAGCTAAGTTTAAGTTAGATTGGTTAGAGTACATTGATCCAACATGTAGTGTCTAAGTTCCTAACGGCCGGGCACTCACTATTTTGAATCTAGCATGTAGCGGTACTTAATGACTTGGCTTAGGGGACCAGGAATAACAAGACTTATGACGGTGCGCCTGATTTCTCCTGTGGTGGCATCTTTGCTGATAGGTTAGGGCGAATTGACCAAATTCCGTCCTCTCGAATTTGACCCCACCTGAAGTAATTGTAAGTAAATAGACGTAGACATAACTAGCTAGGATGATGATGTGCTACGTGTGTACAAGTTTTAAATTTATAAAAGGTGAATTACCAATATTACCAATAACACATACGAGCAAGTATACTCGTCTGTTATAACAAGATTATGAAGGTAAGTCGGGATCGTTCGCAGGGATTTGAGTAAATCTAAACACAAGTTTGAATTAACAGAGTCTATTCAAAACATATAACAAAGCAAATAGATATAATGAAATTTAGATGATTAAAAACTACACTTGCTTAAACTAGTTTCATATCATAAATTAATGTGACTGTGTTAACCTCTTAACATGTTGGTTATGATAATTAGTTGGGATACTAATCTATTGTTCTTACAAGTTAAACCTTCGTCAAGTTTTTAGTTCATAAAAACAAGCATTATGTTTAACCAATCAATTCAAGATCAATTCAAGTTTCATAAGTCTATATTCATAAACTTAAACACAAAAACATCCACTTGTTTCATCAAATTGCTTAAGAAATGGTCAATGCAAAAGGTAACCGATCATAGACAAAAGGCTACAATTGATTATCAACAAATAATCTTACGACCTTTTAGATGTTTCCAACCAATCCAATTTGATAATAAAAAAGTGTTTCTATTACAACCACACCTTAGTTCCTTGGTATAATCAAGAATAATGGGTAAAAACAATCATCCATAGACAAAATGATTATGACTAGTTGATCAACAATAAGTTCTTTCGACCTCTTATGCTCACTTTCAACTAGTCAAACTTGATTAACAAATGTCACTACGAAACTCTAGCACGATTGGATCTTAGAATCAACTTGAAATTGAATTAAAACATGTTAACACAATCACTAACTAATCATATGATAATCAACATCATTTAAGCAAGTGTATAAAGAAACTAGCCACTCATAGCAAACATAAACATAAACTCGGAACTTTGAACATTAGAAAACATGATTAAAAGTCTTAAAATGCTTGGAATAAGATTACAAATGGTGAAGTAATGATTCCCAAAGTATTGGGGTAGACTTCTTGGTGATTTGGCCTCCAAATGTGGAACTTCTGGAACTCCAAACTTTCCTGGACTTCTAAGGACGAATTTGAGAGCTTAAGAGCTTGTTTGATGAGTAGAGAGATTGGTATTGAAGTGTGTGTCTCATATGCTCACAAATGGCCTCTATTTATACTAGTTCCAAGGCCTAGGGTATTAATTGCTGAACTTGGCCTCCAAGGAGTAAGGATGGGACTAGAATACACCAATAGAAGGACCTAGAATCGTTTGGATACAAAGGGGAAACTTAGTGATGAAGATTTGGCAGATGTAGCTTCTCCAACCGGATCGGTTATATGACCAACCAATCCGGTTGGTCTTCTACAAGTGATCCAACCGTTCCGGTTGCGGGTGGCGACCGGATGGTTGGTGCTGGTGTAGTGGTGTCTTTGGGTCATCTTCCAACTGATCCGGTTGGATTTCCAGAGTTAAGAAATCTTGGTCTTTACTTTCTTTATCTTGTAGAACTTGGTTCTTCAATCACTATGGTCTTCAAAGGTACTTGAGATACTGATTTGTGCTTGACCTGCTTCATTGAAACAGAAATCTACTATTTGCTGAACATTTCTTTACTTTTTCTACCTTTTCCCTGCACTTGGTTATAAACACTAGGCAAATGCCTTTTGATGCAATAAAGCACTAGAATTGCGCAAATATAACCAAATAACATATAAAAAAGCACACATAACGCTACTAGAAACATGTACAATCTGAGCGTTATCAGATGATTAACTAGGTTAGCACCACTTCTCTTCATTGATTTCTCTTCATCCATTTATCTGCTTTATTTTATTCTGCATTAGTAGTTTAATTAATTAAATCCCTATCAAAACCATTATTATTCTGTGACACTGGACTTAGTAATAATCCAATACACATAGTTCTTGGGACGACCTCGGCTTTACCGTTTACTACACTACACATGACCGGGTATACTGCCCGTTAGTGCATTAGGGTAGACCATAGGTATTGCGAGACACTATAAATTTAAGACATGGTCAGTAAAACCTGCATCAAAGAGTAATGTATTAGCATAATAATTTTTAAAAGGACTATCAAATTATTTAATAATCTAAAAAACCTAAAGTAATACAAACCTTCAGACTGAGAACGCCTTCTAGGTTTTCTTAATGGCGGAGATACGATAGGATGTCTTATACTCGAACCTGAAATTATAATTCCATTTTGTCTGATTGGTAAATAATAAGTAATAAATACCAACTAAAGACTGAATATATATAAGTTTAACAAAGTAGTGTTGGGTTCAGTAAATACCCAAACCCCTTAATTCTAGGATTTGAATAGAAAATACTCTAAGTGTTTAGATCCTTAAACACTAACAAGTCACTGAGCGCATAGCCACTCAGCGAGCTGTCTTCAGGATACTCAATAAGAGATAAAGAAGAAGTCTCTCCACTCAGTAAGGCGGAACTTAATGGGTGAAGACTGAGTCAAGAAGAAGATGGTGGATTCAGTGAGTGATGACAATAACTCACTAAATCCCAAAACTCCTCACCAGCTACTATCACTGAAGACAATACTGAAGATAAAGACTGAAGGCTAAAGAGACTGAAGAATGAGCGGGACAAGGTTGGATAAGTTTGAACAGATAAGACGAAGTCCTTATCAACCAAAGTCAAACTTTCCATGAATCGCTAACTACCGGGCTCGGTGTCATCACTAACAAGAAGAAAGCGACCTTGTCACTTACTCTAAATAGCCATTGTAAAGAGAGACAAAATACATCAGTATTTTGTCTTCTGTAACCTGTCAGTTTGTCCTTTAGGATAGAGTTAAAAACCATACTTGTATAAATAGCCATAAGATTTGGAGTGAAAGATTTTAAGCTTGTGCATTAACTGTGAATTACACAAAAGCAATCTTCCACTCCTCCAAATACAACTATGTCCCTGAGATAGCTCAGTGGTACCTAAGTAGTTGTGCTTAGACTTAGCCTAAGCTTAGTGAAGAGTTATACAATACTTGTCATTCAATCCCAAGTGTTGTTCCGCAAGCACTTGGGTAATATATTCTTTTTGATTCATTATTAATAAAGGATATAAACGTTGAAACAGTGTGCTTCAGTATTCTTATCTTGTTTAATTGTGATTTTTAATAAACCTTATTTCAGTCATGTGTCACTCTTAGTATAAATTGATCATTTTACTAATAGTGAAACGGGAACAATAAGTGGTATCAGAGCCAGGTTGATTTATAAAACCTTTTCTTGCCTCTCAAAATGTTTTTTAAAATCAGGATCCAAACATGGCTGAAAATGATGTGCCCCAACTTGTCGACAAAAATGGTGGAGCCTATGTTGTTGTTGCCCCTCGACTCGAAGTTGGTAAATTTAACAAATGGAAAAAGCAAATGCTTTGCTATTTGACTGGGATGGAACCTTATTACATTAAGTGTATTAATGAAGGTCCATTTATCCTAAATACTGCTAAAGGTTTACCTAAACCTGAAACTCAGCGGACTCAGGATGAGAGGAGAGTGGTCAAGCAGGACTAAAGGCTTAAAAGCATCATCATATCTTGTCTTCCTGATGATGTCATGGAATATGTCATAGGTCAGAAGTACTGACTAAGCATACCTGGAATGACCTGGTCCACAACTATGAAGGTCCCTCAGATGCCAAGGAAAACAGGATTATGGACCTGAAACTTGAGTATAATACCTTTAGGGTTAAAGACTCAAAAACTCTCTCTCAAACTTACACCCGGTATAAAACTTTGTTAAATGAATTGTCAAATGATGGTGTAAAGTTTTCCAAACATTAAATCAATGTTGGTTTTGTTAACAACCTCCCTGAGAAGTGGTTGAATTTTTCTCAGGGACTCAGAAATGCAAATCATATTCAGAATCTTGAACTTCCTGAAATTTATGAGAAATTTTTCTATGAGGAAAACCTCATCAACAGACGATACCCTGACTTAAAAAAGTCTCAGGAAGTCAAGAAGTCCCTGACAACCATTTCAACACCAATTTCTACGGCCTTTTATTCAAATAGTGCGGTTCAGGATTTTCAGGAAAATTCAGACGATGAGCTTGATGAGAGAACATACGAGAAGTACCTGAATGACCTGAACACCGAGTTTCAGGAAAGGGCACTCCTTGCTAACTCTAGAAGGTTTATAAGAAGGAACAAAAGTTTTTCTAATGCTACAGCTAATGAGGACACTGAGTGTTTTAAGTGTCACAAAAGGGTCATTTTGCTAAAGTCTGTTTTTCTAAAACTATCTCTGAGCCCTCTTACGAACCTTCAGGGCCAAACTAGTCCTTAGGTGTTGGGAATTGCAGAGTTGATGATTACAAAACCACGAGCTGGAATGAAGAAAGAATAAACAAATAAGGGTCTTATATGTAATATTTAGGTAGTTTTGTTAGTAAGCTATAATTAGGGTTTGTAACCTCCCTCTCATATATAAAGAGGGCAGGCGTCTAGTTGCAAACTATCCCTTTCATTTCATTTCATAGAAGAATTCTCCAATGAGAGTCTAGTAAAACGCATAGAGCATCTAGTAGTTGTAGTAGTAGTAGTTTTTATATTTTATGAATAAAGAAAACCTTATTAGTGATGTTGATTGTGTTATTCTTATTCCGCTGTGCATCAATCAATCAATTTTACTCATACCCTAGTTGAGTCCAAATCTTGGATTCTACATTAGGCTTTAGCAAATTTCAACCAAAAGTCTATTAGTCTCATCAAAATTTCCAAAACAAGTCTGACCAAAACAAAGCTATTGATTTTGAAGCTAAGTACAGGAAAGCCAAGGATAAACTAGCACTTCTTGAGGCCACTCCCTCAAAAACAACAAACAATGTTAAATATGTGCAGGGTAAAAACAAGGGCCTGGTAGCTAAAGTCTTTGACTGGGATGAAGAGCCAGTCTCCTCAGATGATAAAATGGTGCAAGTCAATGCACTGATGGCTCTCTCAGAAGAGGACAAGCTAGCTGTTGGGAAGAATCGTGCTAGGAATGGTGAATGGGTGAACATCACAATGAGAAAGGTAAACATTTTACTTTTTATGGATGATGATTCTGATTGGCACTCTTTCATGAACTATATTAATGTTGACCTTAAGTTCGTAGAAGAGCAGCGATTAAATCTTTTCTCAAAATACAACAAGTTAAGTTTTGAATTAAATAAGTGTAGGGATGAACTGCTTCTTTTAAAACAAGCCAAGCTTGAGGCTGTTACACTACAAATTCAAAACACTGAATTAGTTAAAAGAAATCAGGCTCTTCAGGAAAAACTTAAAAAGGAAAAAGATATAAGTGAAGACCAAAGTCCTAAACCATTTGTGTCTGCTGGCATGCTCTCCAAAAAGGAGTTAATGCCCAAGTCTAGTGATTAGATTGAAAGGGTAAACCCTGAGAGTAAGCTTCCAAACTTCGATTCTGGAAGGATGCTTGAGCCTGAAAGTCAAACTCTCAAGAGCATGCTTGGACTCCCTGATGTACCTAGTAGTACTTAACACATCATTGAGTCTGAAGCTGAATCTCAAGCACCGCTTCTACCTTTGAAACCTCTTTAGGGTCTTTGCACCTAGCTCTGAGCTTACTCCTCTTCAATTCAACCCTCACTCACCAAAAGAAAGGTCTGGTCTTGGTATACCATTTTGAAAAGACCAAAAAAACAAAGCCAAGAAGATTCAGTCCCCACTGAGACTTCCACATCATCAGTTCCTACTGAAGAAGACCAAATCCAACAATTGGTGAACTTCGTGAGGAAGTTGGTGATAAAATGAACTCTATTGAGAAGCTCGATTCAATAATCAAGGAACCTAAGTCAACCTCCTCTAGTTCCTCAAATTCAAAGTCAAACACCAAACCCAAGCAGAAGTGTGATATATGCCATTATACCCGGACATACCACGATAATTGCTACATAATCCTTTTTTGCATGATCTACAAAAAGGAAGATCACAGAACTTCTGACCACTTACAGTATGTAAGTTCATTCAGTGAAGCAAGTCATACCAATTTTGGTCATCAATATGCTTCATCTTCAAAGCAGGCTCACATGCCTAAAGCAAAACCCTTTCCTCTTTGCCCACATTGTGGCTTTAATAATCATCATCCTGATGACTGTCTCATGAACACTTGCTGTGAAATATGCGAAAATCCAGCTCATGAGACATCTCAGCATGACAGAGTCATCCAAGCAAAGAGGAGTTCAAAATACCCCCGCATCACTGAGTCTTCCTCAGTTAGCAAATGCAAAACTTGTGGTAGCACACTGCACTCAACCACTGACCATGAATCAATTGCTAAGTTTAAATAGACATCAGACCCAAGCCCACTAGTAAGTGGGTCAGCAAGAGAAACTAATTCAGTTTACTATTTGTGTAGAGACATGCCAGGGAGCCAATTTGGCATCTAGATAGTGGATGTTCAAAAAGCATGACTGGTGTGAAGGAGTATTTACACAAATATGTAAAGGAACCAGGACCCGAGGTAGTGTTTGGTATTACTCATCATGTCCCACTGAAGATTATGGTTCATGGCGCAATGGAATAGTTTTCTCTAGGATAGCTTATGTCAATGGTCTGAAGTACAATCTTATCAGTGTCAGTCAGTTGTGTGATGCAAAATACATAGTGTAGTTCAATGATAAACAAGGTACCATTTTCAATGCCATCAAAGAAGTTGTTCTTATAGCTCCTAGGATAGATGATATATATGTTCTTGACATGTCAACTCTCTTTCAGAATGGAACATGTCTCTTTGCCAAAGCCACCGAAACTGTCATTTGGCTGTGGCACTAGAGACTCTCTCACTTAAACATCAAAAATATAAACTGTTGGAATCACTCCTAACTTATATTTCAAGTGTTGGTAATCAACATGTAACAGGTTGCTTAATTAGGCTTTTAAGTTTGTATTAATGTCAAGGCTTATGTAGAAAGCCCATAAGCCTTGGCCCATGTCCAATAAGGAAGGAAGGGGACTTGTAGTGTTACCCTAGTCCCTCCCCTATAAATACCTTTGTAAACCTTCCTTGGAAGGTTGGTTGTTCACTTTCACTTAATATCATACACATAACATTTCTTATATCATACGTGTATTGTGTGTGTAGTGTTCATCCAATCTATCTCTTCTCTATTTCTTACATATTGATGCTTGTGTTACATTATGGTGACCTAACAGTTGTATCAATCGCCATCTAGTTGGGTGAAACACCTTTTGTTTTTGAAGTCTTTACTATACGTGTGGGTTTTTTCAGAGCTGTTGGTTTATTCAGTGTTTTCTTGCTTGGATAAGACTGAAAACACTTCGACTTTGGATATCTTTTACACTGGTATAAGTGTAAAGGATTTTTGGGTAAAACCCTAGTTTTACGCCTAAGCTCAAAACTTCTGGCGTAGAAACTTCTTTGCCTAATCATTTCCTACGCTTAAGCTTGTCTTACGCCTAAGGAAATATTACACAAGGTTTCTACTACTAATTCTTTGGTTTAAGCCTAAGCTAAGTTTTTCTCAAGTCTACGTGTAAGCTATCACTACGGGTAAGCTCTTGTATACGCGTAAGTTGGGTATTACGCGTAAGGTACTCTCTACGCATAAGCTGTTTTTTATGCTTAAGGATTTCTTCATCAACAAAGTTTCATTCGACTACAAAGATCCATCATCAACACAAGTTTCAAGATGTGTCAAACACCATACTCTAGCTACTTTCCTTATGAGTATCCTCAACAACAACAACAATTCTATCAACAATATCCTCCACCATCTCCACAACAATTGCAACAATTTCAACACTTCTATCAAGGAACAAACCCTCTTCCACCACAAATGGTTTTACCAAACCCTCGTCAACAAGTACAACATTATACCTACTTTCAAAATCAGTATCCCGCCAAGTATGCTTTGAATGTTACAACACCAAAGGAACCTTCTTGGTTTGCAAAGATGTGTGAAGCTTTAAGTAGCCAACAATCCATTCATGAAGCTGGATCCCTTGAAAGACCTCCAATGCTCACTCCTGGAAACTACGATCAATGGGTGATAAGGTTCTTTAGGTTTTGTGATCTAAAGAAGCCACACGATAAGTTTTTGAAGAAGTTCATCCTTGAAGGTCCTTTTCAAATGCCTACTCTCACTTGTGCAGAGATCAGAATCTCGATCCACCAAGAGATGATATTACCAACGTTGTCGGTCTTGATCAACTTACTACTGACCAAATTCTTCACTTAGAAGCCGATGAAATTTTAATGCAATATATCCTTTTGGGATTACCCAATCCGATACTTCGTAGTGTTGATGCTCGAAAGACTGCTAAAGAAATGTGGGAGCACATTCATCTTCTAATGGAAGGTACTAAACTCAATCAAGAGGACATGGAATCCAAAATCTACTTAACATACGAACACTTCATGATTGAACCTGGGGAGACATTAGAGTCATATCATCATCGGTTCTCAGACATCATCAATGACTTGGAGAAACATAATATCATCATGCCAAGGATTGCAATCAACACAAAGTTCCTGAGCTGTCTTGGTCCTGATTGGGAAAAGTATGTTACACTCATCCGTCAAGCGAAGAATCTTCATCAAGCTACATACAGATTGTTGTATGACTATTTGAAGCACCACCAAAAGGAAGTTGACAAAGAAAGAATCATCCGTGGAGTCCCTGTTTCGCCTTCACTCCAGGATAATCAAACTCTTGCTTTGTGGGCTCATGCATGTTATCCTCAATTCCCGACCTTGCCAACAACCTTCACAAATCCTCCACAACCAGCTGCTCAGATCACACCATATGATCCTTCACAGCAACAACAATCACAAGAAAATCATCTGGTTCCATACAACTGCAATAATGATCAAGCACTTTATAGTGAATCTAATGAGGATGCAGAAGCTTTCGATGCGTTGAATCAAGGATTTGTCATGATTGCTAGAGCCTTCGTTCGATTTACTAAAAAATCCAACAATCGCATTCGTACCTCATCCAACACAAGAAATCAAGCTGTTGTTAGCAACGAAAGAGTTGAAGTTCAGAATCGTGGTAATGCTCGTCAGATGGGTAGTGGTCAAGGATTTAATCCTAATGGAAGGAATAACATGGGTGCTCCATAACAACAACGGGTTCAGATGGTTGATCAGTGAAATGCTCAGACTGGGGTTAATGGTCTTCGATGCTATAACTGCAATGAGAAGGGTCATCTGTCTAATACATGCCCAAAGCTGAGAACAAGAGGCAACGCTTATCACAAAGCGGCTTTGCTCTTGGCTCTCAAGGATGAAGCTGGTGGAACTTTTACCAACAAGGAACAGAGCTTCATGGCTAATGCAGATTCTGATGATTACATGGAGGACTTGCAAGCTAATGCAGCTGTGATGTTAATGGAAAACATGCAAGAGCTCCACATGAGTGAAACATGCCCAGTATATGACACTAATGGCTTGTCTCAGGTACCGGATCAAAATATACTCATTACTGATCTGATATCTCCGCCAACATGCAAATCAGATGAGGCTCGAGTGTTCAACATGAACCTTCTACATCTCATTCCGATGATAATCAAATGGATCCCGTAGTTATATTTGACGATCAAGATGACCTTATGGTTAATATTGATAATCAAGTTGACTCCGTGGTTATATTTGAGGATCTAAATAATGATCATGTTAAGACTCACGTTGAACAAGATGAACCTTTGTCTAATCCAGATCTTGAGCTCATGACCAACTTAATTAAGACCACCCAATCTCAAATGGAAAAGTGCAAAGACATCAATAAGAAACTGCAAGAGAAAATTACACTGTTGACTAAGGACAATGAATGCTATAAGTTCCAACTTAACCTTTTTGAAACAAAAGAGAAACGTGAAAAAGGTTTTGAAGTCGCTTTTGCAAAATCATATCAAAATGAAAAATCTTTGGAAAAACAGATATGTGATCTCGTTGCATCCAAGAATGCTTTGCTTTCTCAAATAGAACAATTAAAGTTTGATCATAAACAACAACTTAACGCTTTCACTTCACAAACTCAAAAAGCCAAGTCTGAGTTGTTAACTTGTCAAAAACAGTTTTGTGAGTACAAAAAGTATTCGAGGAAACAAATAGATCAGTATCTTGATGAAATTGTCGACTTACAAAACAAAATCAAAGAGTTTCGAAATGTTGTCTATAAACATGGTGAGTCAATCACAATGATACAAAAGTTTTCTTTTAAACCAAATCTAAATGGATATGGACCAATTCTTGCTGATTACAAACCAAGTTTTTCACATAGAGCATTCAAACCAACTCCTCAAGTTTACAGTGCAGAACATTGAATTGATGATTCCATTATGAATGTTGTTGAATATAATCGTGATGAGGAATTAGATGCGAGAAGGCGAGTGGGTTAAAATGGAAAATGTTGTTTATAACAAACCACTTAACTATTCAAAAGCCATAAATTTCGTCACACAACAGGATCATTCTAACACACCTTGGGTTATCACACCAACTCCTGAGTCCTCTTCTACTGATGGTCTCCGACACAATGTTGCACAAATTAATGGTCCTTTACCGTCTTTCAGTGAAGTTAAATCATTACCCGACAAATGTCAAATTCATAAATATTTTGCTACATTCATGTCTGACATTAAACTTTTGGAACGTGAAATTGAAGTTAATTCTAAAATAAAAGCTGAACATTTTCAATTGCCACATGCGCGAAATCAAAGAGATATTTTTCAGAAAAGACTTTTACCCCATGTTCGAAATTTGAAAATGTGTGCAATATATTGAGCGGATCTTGAAGGAGATTGGTCTTATGAAAAAAGTTTTCGATCAAGCGAAACATCGATTTCAAATACAAAGCATAAAAGCTGATGCGAAAACAAGTTGGTGACTCTTGGAAGATATTATCTATCTGATACCCAAATGTTGTGTTATTACATATTGTTGCATATGCATTTGATTATATCATTGTTGATTCACATTGATAATGTTGAGAATACCGATAATGTCACAAACCGAGTCTTTAAAATTGAAAATGGCGATTGTTAAACTAGCTTTCGAATGCAAAACCTCATCTTCAATGGTGTCAAAAAGATTGTCAAAATCGTGAACTTGATTTGCAAAACAAAATCAACCAGTTGAGTTCAAAAATTTATAATCCAAAAATAGAACAACTGGATGATGAAAACGTGTCTTTAAAATGTCAAATTTCAAAAAATGAACAAGAAATTGCCAAAGTCAAAAGAATATGGTGTCGATTTGATTTGCTCAAAAAGACTTCGTGCTGTCAAAATATGATGATGATCATCTTGCATATACCAAAGAAGTTTTACGAAATAATGGAAACACTCACTCTGAAAATCAAGATTTGGTGAAAAGCGGAGTTGGTAAAACTTAAGAAATATAAGATTAGTAAAACAACAACACTTGCCCCAGGAATGTTTTAAATAGACACTAGAACGCCTAATGACAAACCACAAGATTCTAATGTGCTTCCTTCCACTGAAACAAGAATAGTTGCCTCCTTTCCCAACGCTAGCACTTCATAGCTTAAGAGCAAAACAAGGAAGAATAGGAAGTTGCGACGTAAGAAAAGAACGATAAAGACCTCACAGTAGAAGAACACCTTATGACTTTGAATAACACTCAAGTTTCACCCACTTTAGACATTGCGTTAGACAAATGGAATAGAAAAAGTGATGTAACGAATGATGAATCTTTAAGTACTCTGAATGTTATGTTTGAAGCATATTGTGTTGTTTGTCGTAAAAGCATGTTTTCTGGTTGTCATGATAAATGTGTTGCTAAGTCTATCTTATCTCGCAAGTGGAATAATAGAAAACGGAATACCTCTAGGCCCACTAATGCTTCTAAGTCTGTGCTAGATAAACCGCCTTCTAGTATTTCTGCAACTATCATTAATGTACCCATAGAACCTACTTCACCTCCTAGGAAGAAATTATCACCTAGTGCATTTACTAGGACCAAAGCAAAGACTAGTTGGACTTGGCAGAGATGGTTACAAAACATACCAGAATTTAAATGGATTCCTAAAATCATTAACATGTGTGTGTCTTCTGTAACCGTAGCAGACCCCTCTAACTCTTGGGTTCCACCTCTACTTCTATTCCACACTTATCGATGCGTATGTAATGAAGGTGATACTGATCATCCTCGGATTGTTGATAGTGGATGTTCCCGACACATGATAGGAAATCTCAAACTATTATCAAACTTTGTTTCAAAGTTCATCGATACTGTCGGGTTAGGAATGATCACTTGCTGACTATCATGGGCTACGGAGATTACATCAATGGGAACATCGAAATTAGAAGAGTTTATTATGTGGAAGGTCTTGGTCACAATCTCTTTTCTGTCGGTCAATTTTGTGATGGAGATTAGGAAGTTGCTTTTAGGGAGAAAACTTGTTTCATTCGTGATCTACAAGGAAATGATCTTATGTCTGGAAACCGCACATCAAGTCTTTACACAATCTCAATGCAAGACATGATTGCTTCTATCCCCATCTATCTACTTTCTAAGACAACATCTACAAAATCTTGGCTGTGACACCATCGTCTTTCACACTTAAACTTTCAAACCATAACCAATCTTGCACATTACAAACTTGTTGAAGGTCTCCCAAGATTTTGGTATTCTAAAGATCACCTATGCTCAGCTTATGAACAAGGGAAAAGCACTCGTGCTCACTTTCCCTCAAAGGTGGAACACAGCTCCTAGCATGTGCTTCATCTTTTTCACATGGATTTGTGTGGCCTAATGCGTGTGCAGACAATTAATGACAAATGCTACATTGTGGTAATTGTTGATGACTACTCAAAATGGACTTGGGTTTATTTTCTTCGAAGTAAAGAGCAAGCTCCACAGATGATCATCACCTTTCTCACGAAAATTCAAGTTCACTCACGAAACCTGATCGGACATATCGGAGCAGACAAAGGCGAATTTGTGAATCAAACTCTTCGTGAATTCTATGAGAAAGCAGGAATTGAGCATCAAACATCTATTGCACGGACACCCGAACAAAATGGAGTTGTTGAAAGATGAAATGCGTTAGTGGAAGCTGCAAGAACGATGTTGATAAATGCAAAACTTTCGGATTACTTGTGGGCTGAAGCCGTGTGAACTGCATGCTACACTCAGAACCGTTCTATGATCACTAAACGCCACACCAAAACACCATATGAGCTTAACCATAACCGTAAACCGTATCTCAAACACTTTCATATATTTAGTTCTCTATGTTACCCGAATAATGATCGTGATGACTTTGGAAAGCTCAAGGCTAAAGCTGACATTGGAGTATTTTTTGGTTACTGTAAAAATTCTAAAGGATACCGAATCTGGAACCGTCGTACAAGGGAGATTATGGAAACGATTCATGCAAATTTCAATGAGCTTACTGAAGTGTCTTTTGAGCAAAATAGCTTGGAACCCGGACATAACCGTCTAAAATTCCCCCAAACCCCACCATCAGCTGCACCAAGCCTACTGACTTACTCGGCCAAATGGAGCGACTATTTGTTCACGTTTAGTGATGATATTGATCAACGTGCTCGGATGTATCAAATGTTTCACGCTTCTCAACGATAATATTGCAATCTCGATACACCAAACAACAACAACAGCATTGTGGCACCTCAATTGATTCTACAATGAAAGCCGAACAAACCGCATCCAATGGCAGCTGGTGATGATCTTCTAAACCAAGAAGTACCCACACCTGCAGATTATGATCCAAATGTGTTCTTCAATCCTTTTGCTAATGAAACTGCCACTTCGGATGTCGTGGAATCATCGACAAGCCATTTGAATCCTCCTAATCTACATAATGTATATCAACATCAACCCTCCTCACATCGTTGGACTAAAGACCATCCTCTTGTGAACATCATTGGAAACCCGAATCAACCAGTCGTAACTAGACAACGCCTTCAGACTGACGGTGAGCATTGCATTTATGCCCTTACCGTATGCCAAGCTGAACCCAAAAACATTAAAGAGGCAATGACATATAACAACTGGATTGAATCCCTGCAAGAAGAACTTAATCAGTTTAAACATCTAGAAGTATGGGAATTGATCGCAAAACCAACAAGGGTATATGTTATTGGTCTTAAATGGATTTGGAAAAACAAGTTAGATGCTGAAGGTACGGTTATCAGAAATAAATCATGTCTGGTGGCTAAGGGTTATAGACAAGAAAAGAGGATTGACGAGGAATCATTACGCGGTTGCTAGACTTGAGGTCGTCTGATTTTATGGCATTCGCGGCTCACATGAACATCACGGTCTATCATATGGATGTCAAAACCGCTTTTCTGAATGGTAAACTGAAGGAAGCGGTCTATGTTGGTCAGTGTCACACCCCCAAAATACTGTTTTCTTGTGAATGGAATTCCTAGGGGATGACTGCCATAGCATCACATTTACAGTTATATTGAACGACCTAAAGTGTCGTTTGGAAAATACATCGTTTTATATAATAAAATATTTAGAGTTTACAAAAGATAGGTCCCAATTGATAGTCAACATGTAGGAAAATAAGTTTGATACAAGTCAAACGATGTTTTTAAAGTGCATAAATCCCATGTGAGACGCGTCGACACCACGATTCTATGATAAGTCCACATGCATGCCATGAAGTGTATGCCTTAGATACCTGAGATAAAACATGCTTAAAAGTGTCAACACAAAGGTTGAGTGAGTTCATAGAGTTTGTATTGTCATGAAAAACCTTTAAAGAATGTTCATGCAGCAAAGGCATTGCAAATCCACTCATTCCAAGTTTACGCCCATACAAAACTTGCAACTTGTATGTTTACAACCCACTGCCAAAATATGTATAGTTTATGTTCAAACACATGTCGTCAAATGAATTCACATAATAGTACATAACTTAATGTATCAATAGTCAATTGATATAACACATAATTCGTATAGCTGCAAATAGTTCCAAGACCATTAGTTCATGATTGTACCAAGTCCGCTAGTTCAAGATTATACCAAGACCGCTATGTTGGGTTCAGTCCCAGATAGATCTTAATGAGCCTTTAATGAGTATAGCTGCCTTGTGTAATCACAAAACAACTAAAGAGAACCTTTGCTAGAATTGCACTTACGCGGAAAATAAATACAAGACTTAAGAAGACAATAAACACTATAAACTTGATCCTCTATGGATCGATATTCTTTACTATGTTGTTCTTGAAAAGTGTGCATAAACCCTAGCCGCTAGTTTCTTTTATAGACCAAGAAACCCTAAATTTGCAACAGGTAAAAGATATGCTCCTCCTTCTCAAGCATATCAAACTAACTCTAAAAAAAACTACATATCCGTAGAAACAAATACTATCGGAGGAAACTGCATACTATCGGTAGAAACCTTATTATCGTGAGAACAAAATAACTATCGCCAGGAACCCCATCGTGAGGGAACCAACATTTACATAATTCCTAACAATCCTCCCCAAACTTGAATGACTTGGTTAACTTCAAGTTTCAAGATAGATCTTCAGCACACAAGAGGATTGACCAATCAGCAACTGAAACTAGAAAGAACCACCAGCAGAACACCTAGAACCACCAGTGCAGCAATGAAGTCCAAGACCCATATGAGTAACTCCAAAAGCAGCAACACCAGGAACCAGCAACATCAGTAACCAGAGTAGATTTGATAAGCCTTTACCAAGTAGCTACTCACTCTTGGGCTAGCTGGTTCTTGAGTGGAATCATGCCATCACCCTGGTGAACCAATAACCAGTCCAACACTTAGAACGTGAATCAATGGTGTATTGGATGACCCTAATGATTTTTGGCAAACCATCACAGCCATAAACGGATTTGATGTGTCTTTACCTGAATCTGTTTAACTCAGGACTAGTCATGGTGTTCCACAACCTTTACCACAAGCCAAGAACTTGTGGGCTAGCTAACTCTTCATCTATGAGGACATGGTGAGTTGAGCACCATACAACTTATGGGCAAGTTGTCAACCATCCAATGGATTTGACATCTCTTTACCAGAGCCATTTGCTCATGGAGTAGCCAATGTTTGGTGTGTGAGACCAGGGTACATTGAAAACCCTCTGATTTTTAGTAAATCAGCAACTATCAACAGATTTGAGAATACTTACCACAGCTGTACCCCATGGAAAGTCAACTCTTTGTCTTAAAGACATGGTGAGTCAAAAACCATATGTAACACACCTGTATAACATGATCCTCAAAAACATGAAAGTTAGTCACAAATAAACAAGTTTTTTTTTAACACTAAGAGAAATAAGAAAATAAAAGAAATAAACACAAAAAATATACAATTACCATTCTCATCACATGGAAGACTCAGCAAATGCAGCAAGTAACTTATCCTTGAATCTCTTGATAAGTTACTTTGCATTGATCATATCATTTCCAACTGGAGCTGTAGAAATGGCTAACTTGGTGGATAACATATGTTCAATCAACCCCTCAGAGAGTGGATAATCCAACTTAGAAAACATATATACATACACTCCATCCCAAGTTTGCACCACATGAAAATTTGATAAAGGATAAAATGTCCACTGATAAACTTTCCATTCATCTTTGACCCTCCCATACTCTATAACCTTTCCCATTCTCAGAAGCTGAATCAAATAATACTTGTAAACCTCCAAGCAAGAACATCCCAGTTTTAGAAACATCATGAGACTCAAAATAAGTAGAAACCATGTCATACAGTCGAAGAAGGTCATTCCTATCCAAGAAGTTTAGAATCTCAGTTAGAAATGTGATATGCCTAACTGTGCCATCCTCTCTATGAACAGAATTGAAGTGTCCCAAACCACCAAGCCCTGTAGGAACCAACTCCCATTTGACCAACCTTGACCAAACAACTAATTCCTCATCTAGATCCTCTTCTTCAAACCCTTTAATGAAAATACTCTCTGAAGCTTGAAGATCTAGAGGTCTAGCCTTCCTTTTCTTAGCTAGAGTCTTCTTTCTACCAGTTGTGGGAGAAAAGGAAGGAACATCAGTATCCTGTATACTTGTAGCAGGCAAGGGAGAAGGAGTAATTAATTGCTCACTATCAGGAACATCTTGAGAAATGTCAGAGGCAACCAGACCAATATCAGCAGCTGGTACCTCTCTTTTCTCACATCTTTGAAGTCTTCTTGATCTCAAACAAAACATCAATAGAAGAATCACCATCAGCAGAAGGACCACCATCAGGGGCATTAGTGAACTTCAACCTCTTCATTGCAGATCCTTCTAAAGTGGGTGGATGTCTCTTCATCCTTTGATAAGGATTAATTCCATCTTTCAGAAAGCTATCCATGATCTTGTTATATTCTTCCACCAACACTTCATCAGAGAAGGACTTAACATATGACATACTCCATCCTGTATTATAGATAGCAGAGCTCATATTCTTCACCATCTCCCTCATATGCAATCTTTGTTGAGCCTGTGTAGGAGGTTTTTATCTTCTAGCTTTAGCTTTCATCTCAGCTGCAACTTTCTTCCTTTGATTCACTAATGTCCTTATGTCTTGGACATAGTTATCAAAAGTAAATGCACCTCCTGATATTGGTTGGGCAAGAGTAGGATTTCTAGTAACATCTTCACCAAGCTGATTCCAATCCTTATCAGAAAATCCCATAGCCAACTCATTCAATTCCTTCATCCTTGCAGGTGTAATCTCATTACCTCTTTCAGCTAAAAACTCTGCATTGAAGATTGCCTGGGCTTGCTCTGCAACAATTCTATCTTTCATTGAAGTCTCATGAAGTTTAAACAACTTTTCCTGCTCAGCCTTATCAACTCCCAAATCCACTTCTTCTTCTGTAACCATTACCCCCTTTCCTTTACTTGCATGATAAGTAGACTCAATCTCATCTGCAGCAACAATATCAAGCTTATCCGAAGGAACAGTGGAAGGAACATCAGGGGCAATTATATCCGAAGGAATAAACTTGTCAGCAGCAACTGATACATTTTCAGCAAGAACTAAAGACTTATCAGTAGAAAGAGTAGATGCCTTATCCATCACTTGCTCTGCAGGAATCACTGTCTCAGTAGCAACAACCTCTTCATAACCTGCATTAGACGCCTCACCATAATCCACTAATCCAGATGTAAGAGTCATCTTACTTAAATAATTTCTCTTTCTCTTAGGTCTCCTCTTAAACACTTTGAATGCCTTATCAGATGAGGACTCAGTTTCTCTTAAAGACACTGAGGCTAGTACATGAAGGGCATCAAGATTAAGATGAGTACTTGCTTGACCTTGTTCCTCCTCATCATCAAATACAACCAACCTTGTCCTCCTTTTACCCAGTCTCATCTCCAAATCAGTCACCCTTTTTAACAATTTCACCATAACACCACCCAAAGTATGTTTAGTTTCCTTTAGCTCTTCCCTAGTATCCTTTAGTTGGAGCTCCAAGTCATCAACCTTTTGAGCATACCTGTTAAGTAAACTAGACAAATCCATCAGTGTAATAGGATCCTCAGCTCTACCAGCAGGAATACCTGTGGTTTGAGGAGCTTCATTGGACCTAGAGGGAGACTCAATAAAATCATTACCAAAAGCATTGTCTTCCTTGAATGTTTGTCTAGGTGGACTAGATGGTTGGCCACTAGAAGGAGTGGGATTAACCTCAGTTTCAACAGGTGTTTGATCCTGTGAGATAGAGGCAATCACTGGCTCCTCAAGAGAAACAGGCCTTGGTGAAGGTGGGTGTTGTGGGTCATCAGAAGCAACTGATACAGAGGCATTAGCAGCAACATTGACACCAGCTAACATGGATGGTAGCAGGGGTCTATGTTCTCCATTAAAACCAGTTTTCATTGTTACAAATAATTTGGCTGTTAGCTTAGTAATGAGCCTAGGAGTTTTATCAGTTGTTTCAATGCTTAGTATCATTTGTAAGAACCTAGGATACATTAAAAATTTATGTTTGGTATCCTTTACATTTTTAAGCATTTCCTCAAAAATATATTTTGAAAAATTATACTGTCTCCCATGAGCCAAACAGATAATGGCATTTGCAATTGAACTAGAGAACTGATCCCAACCACCAAAATTGGGACTAAAACACTGAAGCAGGGTATGGACCAAAAACCTCCACTTAGGGCAAAACTTATTTTTATACCAAATTATTTTCCCATCAAAGGGATACCCTAAGCTGGTTAGTCCATCAATGAGATCCTTTCTATCATTCTCAAAGAGACCATTTTCATCATCCAGATGTAACTGAGTCCTAATAAGGGACTCAGTGATCACATATTCTCTACCATCTATAGTGGCCACTATCTCCTTGGTGGAACCAGTAGGAGAGCGCTCATGAGCAGTGGCCCAAAATTGCCTGACTAGGGAGTCATAAACAACAGATGGAGAGTGTGTGAGAGCATACCTGATCTTAGATCTCAAGAGAAAATCAATCATCTCATCATAAATTGTACTTCCTTTGGCATGTTCCAGAAACGCAATCTTGTTGTGGTCGACTTTGTAGTCAAGAGACGTCATTGTTGGAAGCTCGTGGATGGATTCAATGGGAATTGGTTAATTCAGTTATGGGATTCTTCTGTTTGAATAATGAAATATATTGCTCAAAATAACCGTTTAATTTAACAGAAGATTCGGAGCGAATATTTGACTAATTTTGAATTAGAAGATTTTCCCACTTAAATCCCAAATTCCAATACAATCAGTAGCAACGAAAAGTCAATCAGTGGAAACCAACCAGTCAAATGACAGAAACCACTAATCTTTTGTCCGTAGTAACTCTTCAATGTTATCCGTAGAATCCACAGCTCATCAGAGGAATCCAGTGCATTATCAGTGGCAATGAAAAGGAATCAATTCCTCTGATCTCAGTAGTATTTCAGCAGTCTCCTTTAATCGATACAAATTCCAACCACCCTTTTAAACCATTAACCCTACCGACCTAAGATTCCCAAAAAGTCTATAAAAACCAACCTTTTGCAGCACAAATACACATCCAAACCAACAACATACATTAAACACACTCATCATGAGCAACTCCCCAAGCCATCCCATTGAAGTCTCATCTTCTGATAGTGAGCCAAATTAGCTCAACTATTTTCCACCTAATGTCACCAATCGAGTCACCTACATCTCCACACCATCTCGTTATCAATCCCCCTTCTACCATACTTCTGATGAGGAAGAAGTTCCAAACCCTCCTCCGAATGAAGTTAAGGTATCAAGTGCTGAGGTCAGAGATATGCAGGAAGACTCTGATGATGATGTGAATGATCCAACCTATCGGCCTCGAAACTTTAGGCCCATATCTGTTGCTCCTCTTGTTGTGCTGCCTCCAAGTGCACCAATTCCAGATCCCCAACCCTCCACCTCCAATCCCAACAGAAGTACCATTGTTATAGGCCTTGCTACACGCCCTGTATTTGATTGGATGGACAGGAGAGGCAGAGAGCACCACAGAATGCCTCAATGGGGACATCAGAGGCCAGTGAGGAGGCCTTGAAGAGGGAAGCTTTAGTCTGGATTGAAGGTAGAGGATGTGGGGAATGTAGTGTCTTGGTCCTTGTTGTGTTTTCAGAGTCTGTAATCACTGCATCAGTTGATGCAGGTTGTTGTTTCAATGAATAAACTCCTTCACTTTTAATTGACTTTGTATATAATATGTTTTCCATGATTGTTTGTTTGAACACTTTCTGCAAGTTGGTTAGTAGACAACAAAGTATACAACACAGATATATGTACAAGATATACAAAATATACATAAAAACTATTACAACATAAAATCCTCCCCTTGAACCAACATCTTCCCCTTAGGCATATTCCTCCCCTCAAACATACACTCAGGGGTTGAGCATGCCTATATAAACAACCAAATATTGAAATCTGGGGCCATCAAATGATTTAGTTAACAAATCAGCAACATTTTCATCTGTATGAATTTTGACCACTTGAATAAGGTGTTTTTCATTAGCATCTCTGATAAAGTGGTGTCTTATTTCAATGTGCTTAGTACTTTGATAAAAAAACAAGATTTTTAAGAATGCAAATTGTACTTTGGTTATCTATAAAAATTTTAGTGTTCATAAAATTAAACCCATAATCCAATAGTTGGTTTTGAATCCAAAGTACCTGACCACAAGAACTAGCGACCATATATTCAGCTTCAGTAGAAGAAGTAGCCACTATGGTCTGCTTTTTGCATTGCCAAGAGATCAATCTCCTTCCCAAGAACAGACATTGATAACGCTACACGCGTCGTTCGGGGTCAAAGGAACTTCCTTTTCGTCGAGCAAGTTTTTCAACACCCTAGGCAGTGAACCTAATCGTTGTAGTGTAGTATTAGGGTAAGCCACGGGAATTGATATCGTTCTCTAGGGGAATAGGAATGCTAGTGAGAAGTTACTACGCTAAGGTTGGGTTTGAGGAAGATTATTTTTTATCTTTTTATGTTTTTTAGGAAATTGGAAAGTACGAATCTCGGGGTTTGGATTTGGGGGTTGGTATTTCTACCGATTACTCTATTATCTAATTATCTAATTAACTAAGGTGAGGGTAGTCTATGTCTAATTATTGTGTGCTCGTATGATGATTTAAAGATGTGTTTACTTAGGTTTTACTACTCCTTAATTATCTCCTATTGATGGTTGAATTGTCACGTCCTTATTCTTAATCACGTTGTGTCTAAAGTCGTAGGGTATGCGTTTGTCCCTAACTCTTTGAAACTACCAAAGGGTCTCGTCTACAAAATCTCTAGGAATCATAAACTCTAACTCTAAGGTACTCTTTGGATGGTTTAGCCTACAACTACTCTAGGTGTTATAGTCTAAGATTCACAAAAATTAATCAAGCATTAACTAGACAACGAATGACCTATCGCATTACTAGATCATTAACAATTAAGATTAGAGACAACCAATCAATATTTAATAATTAAGTTTCATATTCCCTAAGCAAACACACAAGTAAATTAGCCGGACATGGAGAACATGCAAGCATACACACAAGTAATTGAAGACATAATTAAATTAATGAAGTAAAGCACTTATCTTGATGTAAGATAGGGTTTGGAACCCTAAAATACTGTACAAAGACAGCCTTGGTTCGGTTTAGGTTTTTACTCCAAAAGACTACACTGAAAGCGAAAAATTCGTTCTATATATAAGATTACATTAGCGGCGGCGTCACCTTATGAATTGTGAAGCCGTCGGGTCGCCGTCATTAGGGTTTCGTCTTGGCCAAGTTAGTCTTGCGACAGCATCACCTTATGCTCGTGGCCGCCGTCCTCTTGACCTCATATGCGCGTGCGGATCAAATCTAGGCGATGCGAGTTGCGACGACCTACTCTTTTAAAACCGACACCGTCACTTGAAAATAAGCAATTTCGCTCTGTATCGTCACAACATGTGCTCCGATGGCGTCCACAGATAAAGCGTGTGTCCCTTGTGTTCAGCGGCTTGGTGTCTCATTCTTGACTTTGGCCATTTTCTTCCGTATATCCGCCTTTTAGTCCATATAAGTGCCATTCCACAATTTGCCTTCAGAGACCTAAAAGTGTGAAAAGGAACGATATTAAGTAATAACGGATACAAAAGTGATCAAATAAGGGTTTAAGCGACCCTCAAAGGTATATTTTAAAACCTTATCAAATATCCCTACACTTGGTATTTGCTTGTCCTCAAGCAAATGTGCTTTAGCCAATTAATTTATAAGTTAGGGGTCATGAAGCATTGGTTCAAAACAATCCACAACACATATAAGCCCCTAAAAGTCATAACAAGCACGGAATACATACTAGCACCTACATGGGGTGTTTGGATACTCACATCTCTCGGGTGTATATGAAATATAATAAGTTGGAAATGGAGGATAAACACTCATTAACCGGTCCTAGTACATAGATTACCATAGGCTTGAGAATAGATCAAACCTCCATCGCCGGTAAGCACCTAGGAAAGACTATCAAAGAGGTCTTTAAAGGGTTGTAATGTTAGGCTTCCGGTAGGGAAACAAAGGGTTTGGTGGGATAGGCTATTTAGTGGTGGCAAGTAAAAATCTTTATGTTACAAGCATGCGAAGAATGGCGTTGCTAAGCCAAGACTCGACACTCTAAACTCTAGATAACTGAAACAAACAAACTTAAATTTAAAGATAGATGAAGGATGGTAGCCCGTATTTTTTTTTTGAACACTCTATTTTTTTTCTTTTCTCTTTTTCTATTTTTTCGATTTTTTTTTTCATACACTTTTACTCTACCATCCTCTACTGTAACATCAAAATGATAGGGATTTATAGGCACATCCCTACACTTGAGTTTTTATTACTCTAACACTAATTTGACCCGAATTGAAAAGATCAAAACACTTGGAATACATTATTACGCAAATAAAGGGAATTTGTAACGTTCCCTTTTAGTCATTTAATAAACTTTAACTTTTCCCATGAGTCCCAATCGTCCCAAAACTGTGTACAAAGGATATGACTCGACTTAGCAACTTATGCAAGCAACAAGATAATTGAACTAAGGGTTTGGGGTGATAACAATAATGCACTAAAAGTGAGTGCATACAAGGTAGGTTAAGGCGATTTGGGTGTATATTTGGGGGTGGGGTGTAAAAAATGCTCTTCATTGATATTCGGAAAAGAAACATCACGAGAAGTGAAAAGGATAGGCTCACGAGGGTTAACTAAGGGGTATCGTGTACTAAAGATGAGTACAAGCATAAAGGTGTGGGAATTACTCAACCGAGGTGGAAGAAGTAATTATATTACGGTTATCAAACAAGGGTTATCCTAATGCCTCTTATCATTTAGTTATTCCTAACTACACAAGTGTAGTCTTACTAGCGATCTCGGAATGCATCACAAAACAAGTTCTAGAATCTATTATACTACCGGTTCACACTCTAAGCATTAAAGATGAATGCTTTAATTCCTACTAATCTAAGGGCGATCCTCACATTTTGGGTGGAATTTAGGTGGTAAAGGGTTTTTGTGCTAGTCATGCAACTTCCTATTCGTGAGACGCTTTTGTTAAGACTAATGGCCCACTCCTATATGTCATGAAATTTTATAAATTTGGTGCCAAAATTACCCTAACCGACATTTTCTCATGGTTTATTACACAAATACAATTGGACAAAGCATAGTTTCAAAGTTCCCGTTTTATTTTCCCTCCCTACACTTAAACTGAACATTGTCCCCAATGTTCCTCAAAAGTATCAAAGTTGTGATAATAGAAGGTAATTAAAAATTAAAGAAACTAATACTCCTCTGATTAGCTCAGTAGGATCCGTGTGTGAAGTAGTGGTTAAATCCTTTCCAAGAAGAATGTATGCGTGAAAAGCTCCTTCCAACCTTATGTATCTTCTTCTTGATAAATAAAACCTGCACACTTGAAAGAAAGCGAAACTTACGTGTAAAATGGTAATAATATATATATATAAGACTCTACTAAAATAAGATATAATGCTTGTGGAATGGATGTTTACAGAATTTCTAGAAAATTAAGACACGAAAATTCCAAAATTTATTAGTAGCTCGAGAAAACGAAAAAAGTGATCTGTTGTTTTTACTCCTTCGGCCGTCAGTTCGCGATCTGACGCCGTCAGTTATCGACAAAAGCGTTCTGCGATTTTACGGAAAAAATTACGGAAAATTTACATCTTTAGAATCGGAAAAATTTCGCAAAACATCCATTAAGACTCGATACAAGCATTTGACTCGAACAAACACACATATATATCTTTTAATTAATTGTTATTCTCATGTTTACGTTTCTTTTGAAAACGTGTGTAATCTTCCCTACACTTATCCTTTATGTAAAATACCTTTATATGCAATTAAGACGAGGTTAAAAATAAAATAAAGTATTTTTACAAATTTAAACATGAGAATAAACAATCAATAAAAGATATACGACACTAACAAGCAAACAATTAAGCATCGGTTGCCTCCCACGAAGCGCTTTTCTTTATTTATGAGTCTTGTAGCTAGACTCGAAATCGTGTTCCTACGTTGTCTCGTGCACGCTTATGTGCCCATTCCTAAGCCATTCCAATGTTTTCTCATTCTTCTTGTAATCATCTCCTAACTCTAGGCATTTTTTATTGTACCGCTCATTTTTTTCATAAGTATGCCTAAGTCCACGTTGTTTATCTCTCTCACTAAGCAATGGAATAGGGTTCATTCTATTACATGCCTCAATATCCTTGTGTTTAAACCTAGGATGAGCACGTGGCATTTGGTAGATAAAGTCTTCAACTTCATCAGAAAATGTAATTAGACCATCAATCATTCGTTCATTCAACCTAGTCATTCTTTTGAAAGGTTTTCCAAAAATTACTTGAGTGAGGTCCTTATCAATAAATTCTCCTAAGTCGTCTAAGACCATGAACTCTACCCAATAAGCAAAACTTTCAACAAACACATGCAAATGAGTGACTGCTTCAACAACATTGTTCCCTTGATAAGTTAACTCATTGATCTTGATTTTATTGTATAGGTCCCTTGAGATTAAGTTCAAAGGCAAGAATGAATTCAAGTAAGCATCGAACCCTTCTAATCCTATTTTGCAAGGGAATTGCATGTTAAAGAGGCTATTTTTCTCAATTCTACACCTAGGGTCAAAACATTGGGAGGGATCTTCTTCTATTTTAAAACTAGCTTCATTAATGACCTCCCTGTTGTCAAGTGCTTCACCATAATAAAAATCCTCATTGGAATCTGAATCATAGAAAGGACTTTGTTGTTGCCAATATATCTCATTATGCCGTAGGTGATTTCCAAAATGGTGGACGGGTGAAGGGTTTTGTGGGATTGCGTTTTCAATTTCGGGATTGGGAACGGGTAGTGTGAAGAATCTTCAGAGGAAGACATGTATCATGGTGAGTGATGGGTTTTACGAACAAAGGTCACGAAGAAGGGGGATAGACTACAAGGAAGCTAAAAAATGAGAAAAATTTACTTGATAGGAATCAAGCAAAGAAACCTAGACGAGGTGGACTACTAACTAGCTATTCTATTCCCCGGCAGCGGCGCCAAAAACTTAATAACGCTACACGCGTCGTTCGGGGTCAAAGGAACTTCCTTTTTTTTGGGTTTTAGGTTCCTTGGATTTGATGAGACAAAATAAATACAAGAATGAAACAAAGGGACTTAAAGTGACAAAGAAGAAACCTACAAAAAGATGGAAGGACTTGCTTGCAAAAGAAGATTTATTATTTAGTCCTTCAGAGTATTTTGTAAACCCTAATCTTCTAGTATATAAAGAGGACATGGGGTGTAGGTTTTATAATTAAGTCTTCCACAATGTAGTCTAAAGTGTGTGGTAACCTAGGCGGTTTGCGAGAAACCTAGGGGTTAGAGTTTGTTTAGTTTAGCCTCAAGGATCTTTGATCCTGTTACAAGTTATGTAACCCAAGTTATTCGATCAAATAATATTTGGGGCTTGGAGTGATTATAAAGATAAACCTTGTGTCAATAACTTTGATTTGTTTTAATCACCAAGGCGGCTACATGTTCTATTATCATTGTTATTTGAAACCCTAGAGGCTCAAAGCCATCTCAAGGAGTCTTATCAAACTCCACAATTGGTATCAAAGCTAGGGGAGCTCGTTACCTAGGGATTCACAGGTTTTATTAGTCGAAGAATGGCGAAAGAAGAAAACTACGAACCGAAATTTTCGTATTTTTCAGCGACAGCTTTAAAACGCGATAACTTTTTCGGTTAGCCGTTGGATCATAACGAAATTTTCGCGGGACGTTCTCTATATATTCATCTAACTTTTCAATCGGCGGATTGTCGATTCGAGCCATCAAAATTTATTCAATGTCGAAGTTGGTGCATAAACCGTTTAATAATTTAATTTTGGGTTTTAATGCATATTCAACTTCTTGAATTTGTGTTACTTGTTCTAATTCTTGATGAAGTTTGTTTTATACATTGTGTGGTTTATGATTCATGGTTAGAAGCATTTTCTAGTGTTTTTATTTGTGAAACCATTTCTAGTTGTTTTATGAACCATCGATAGTGTATTCTCGAAACCACCGATAGTGTATTCAAAACCATGATATTGTATTCTCGAACTATCGATAGTGTATTCTTGAAACCATCGATAGTGTATTCTCGAACCACTTCTAGTGTTTTCTAAACCACTTTAGTTTTTCCAAAACCACTTCTAGTGTTTTTCTGAAACCACTTCTATGTTTTTCTCAAAACCACTCTAGTGTTTTCTCAACCACTGCTAGTGTTATCTCAATTCCATTGTGGTGTTTCTTTATGCTATTCGCTACGATGAGGTTTTGGAATTGAGGAAGCTGCATAGTGTTTGGTATACTTGATATTTTTGGTGACACACACATGGGATATGGTTCACACACATGCGAGTTTGGAAGTTGTTCTTAAAAGATTTAAAAGCTCGTATTTGGTTTATTGCATTAGTTGATTACGAAGATGATTGATTATAACTTATTTGATATTGTAGTTGAGTAACACAGATTTGTGCTCTTATCATATCTTAAAGTGGGTGTTACACTTTGGAGATAACTTGTTCATGCTTAAAGGATGTTGACGAAGACTTGCAAAATCTAGTTTTCATAGGTCAAGGGGTGGATGGATGAAGACCTAGTTAACTATCACTTAAAGGAGTTACATTGTAGTGCTCAGTGTCTCATTGAAGATGAGGATTTTGTCAAGAGATTGCGGTCTACTTATATGGTAGTATAAGTTTGGAGTCACGTGGATAGTACAAGACATAAGACACAAGTTTGGGTTATTTTTCTTCTTTATCAAATTCGTTATATTTGGTTTTCTTCACAAGTGATCATTACATAGAGCCTTCGATTTGAAGAATTATTTTCATGCATCACTCAAGGGGAAATTTCTAATGTTTACATTCTTTATTTGTTGATAACAAAAAGGGGAAGAGATATTGGAGTGCAATGGCATGGATTAAAGGGGAAGACAAAGGGAAGCAAGAATGTTTCCTCATCTACTCGAGATGTTTACATCTCAACTTCGCTACTTGCCTAGGGAAGTTCAGACATCGACTTTATTTGTTTTGTCATCATCAAATTGGGGAAGATTGTGGGTTTTAGGTTCCTTGATGAGACAAAATAAATACAAGAATGAAACAAAGGGACTTAAAGAGACAAAGAAGAAACCTACAAAAGAGGAAGGACTTTTTGCAAAGAAGATTTATTATTTAGTCCTTCGTAGTATTTTGTAAACCCTAATCTTCTAGTATATAAAGAGGACATGGGGTGTAGGTTTTATATTAAGTCTTCCAATGTAGTCTAAAGGTGTTGTGGTGTAACCTAGGCTTAGGTTTGAGGAAACGCCAGGGTTGGGAGTTTGTTTAGTTTAGCCTCAAGGATCTTTGATCCTTGTTTACAAGTTAAGTGTAACCCGTATTATTCTCGAACAAATAATATTTGAGGCTTGGAGTGATTATTATAATGAAAAACCTTGTGTCAATAACTTTGATTTGTTTTAATTCCGCTGCGTGTACATGTTCTATTATCATTGTTATTGTGAAACCCTAGAGGCTCAAAACGATCTCAAGGAGTCTTATCAAACTCCACACTTTTCGTCGAGCAAGTTTTTCAACACCCTAGGCAGTGAACCTAATCGTTGTAGTGTAGTATTAAGGTAAGCCACAGGAATTGATATCGTTCTCTAGGGGAATAGGAATGCTAGTGAGACGTTACTACGCTAAGGTTGGGGTTGAGGAAGATTATTTTTTATCTTTTTATGTTTTTTAGGAAATTGGAAAGTACGAACTCTGGGGTTTGGATTTGGTGGGTTGGTATTTCTACCGATTACTCTATTATCTAATTATCTAATTAACTAAGGTGAGGGTAGTCTATGTCTAATTATTGTGTAATTCGTTATGATGATTTAAAGATGTGTTTACTTAGATTTTACTACTCCTTAATTATCTCCTATTGATGGTTGAATTGTCACGTCCTTATTCTTAATCGCGTTGTGTGTCAAAAGTCGTAGGGTATGCGTTTGTCCCTAACTCTTTGAAACTACCAAAGGGTCTCGTCTACAAAATCTATAGGAATCATAAACTCTAACTCTAAGGTACTCTTTAGATGGTTTAGCCTACAACTACTCTAGGTGTTATAGTCTAAGGTTCACAAAAATTAATCAAGCATTAACTACACAACGAATGACCTATCGCATTACTAGATCATTAACAATTAAGATAAGAGACAACCAATCAATATTTAATAATTAAGTTTCATATTCCCTAAGCAAACACACAAGTAAATTAGCCGGACATGAAGAACATGCAAGCATACACACAAGTAATTGAAGACATAATTGAGTTAATGAAGTAAAGCACTTATCTTGATGTAAGATAGGGTTTGGAACCCTAAAATATCAGCAAGCCAAATTTGGTTCTTTAGGTTTTACTCCAAAATACTACACACCGAAAACTGAAAAAATTCGGATTCTATATATAAGATTACATTTCGACGGCGTCACCTTATGAATTGCGCACGTCACGTCGCCGTCATTAGGTTTCGTCTTGGCCAAGTTAGTCTTGAGACGACGTCACCTTATGCCGCGGACGCCGTCCTCTTCACCTCTGACGCCGTCCGGGATCAAATCTAGGGTCTCGAGTTGCGACGACCTACTCTTTAAAACCTCGACACCGTCACTTGAAAATAAGCAATTTGGCTATCTGTATCGTCACAACATGTGCTCCGACACAAATAAAGCCCGACCGTCCCCTCAGTGTTTGTAAGAGATTGGTGTGTCCGGATTCTTGACTTTGGCCATTTTCGTATATCCGCCTTTTCGTCCAAATAAGTGCCATTCCAGCAATTTGCCTTCAAGAGACCTAAAAAGTGAAAAGGAATGATATTAAGTAATAACGGATACAAAAGTGATCAAATAAGGGTTTAAATAACCCCTCAAAAAGGTACATTTTAAAACCTTATCAGACATCCTCCAATAGTAGATTTGCGATCAAAATTAGCACCAGCATAGTCACTATCACTATAGGCTTCCAACTCAAATGGAGATTCTCTAGGATACCAAAGGTCCAGTTTGGGTTGTCCCTTTAGATACTTGAAAATCTTCTTGACAACAATCAAATGAGAAGTCAAAGGTGTGACTTGATGCCTAGAACAAGCACTGACTGCAAACATTATGTCAGGCCTAGAGGCAGTCAAATACATGAGAGAACCAATCATGGATCTGTAAAGATGAACATTAACAGCAGGATCAGGTTCATTATTTGACTTTGCCTTAGGAGGCTCATATGGTGTTGTTGCAGTCCTCACAAGCTCCAAATCAAACTTCTTAAGAATATCATGCACATATTTCTCTTGATGAATGAAAATGCCATCTGATTTCTGCTGTTCTTGGAGACCCAAAAAGAAAGTAAGTTCACCCATGGCACTCATCTCAAACTCACTCTTCATCAGCTCTTCAAATTCCATGCACCAGGCTTTTTTGGTGGAACCAAAGATAATATCATCCACATAGACCTGTACAAGAATAATGTCCCTGGTGTTCTTCTTAATGAAAAGAGTCTTATCAATAGCACCTCTTCTATAGCCATGTTTCAGCAGAAATGAAGAGAGCCTGGCATACCAAGCCCTAGGTGCCTGATGAAGACCATAGAGTGCCTTAACCACCTTGTAAACCTTATCAGGATGATCTGGGTCAACAAAGCCCTTGGGTTGAGTGACATATACTTCTTCCTCAATCTCTCCATACAGAAAAGCACTCTTCACATCCATCTGATAGACCATAAAACCTATGTAGGAGGCAAATGCCAAGAACAGTCTGATGGCTTCTACTCTTGCAACTGGAGCAAAAACCTCATCATAATCAATACCCTCCTCTTGTCTATGACCTTGAGCAACCAACCTAGCCTTATTTCTGACCACAATTCCTCTAGCACCCCTTTTACATTTTAGAATCCATTTCGTTCCAATAGCATATTTACCAGGAGGCAAATCAACAAGTTCCCACACATTTTGATTCAAGAACTGTTGCATTTCCTCCTGCATTGCAGCTACCCAATCTTCATCACCCAGTGCCTGTGAAATACTGGTAGGTTCAACCTGTGATAAGAAACAAGCAAATAGACAATGTTGATAGTCTATATGATTGTTCCTATGTTGATCCCTTATATAGCTGAGAAAATCAGATTTACCAAATGTTGTTTTCTTGACCCTGCTTCTAGTTTGAACTGTGGAAGTAGGATCACCAATGATAAGGGATCGTGGATGAACTGTGTTAACTCTTTTTGTGACATTAGGACTAACATCCACAGATGTTGCAAGATTAATGAGGGTAGCCCCAAAGTCATCATCATAGGAGGAAGAGTCAAAAATGCTTGTTCTTGACTGATGATGAATGCCATCTAAGTCAGTGGTTGAATGGTGGGAATTGGCTAAATCAGATGGAGTGGGAGTCTCTTCAAAACACAAACTGTCAGCAATGGAGTTAGCAGCAGGAACAGTTGTACAATCAGCAGCAACAGGAGAACAATCAGCAGCAACCATATCTGAGGAAACCTTTCCATTATCAGCAGGAGTCATCACACTACCATCAGGAACTAGGACATTACCAGCAGCATCAAAGTTCCTGCGGGCTTCTTCAGTTTCCTGCTTAAGAAGTTCCTCTGTTTCCTTGGAGAATTCGTAACCAAACTTCTCAGCATCTTCTTTAGCTGCATATTCTTGGCGTTGGAGCTTTACAAGCTCTTCGGCATACCCCACATCACTGGAAGGTACATCATTAGCAGCTGAGATTTTGGTACCTGAAAAGTGGTTAGAAGGAAAGGAAGGAACAAGTATGACTTGTTCATCACTCTCTGAATCTGACTCATCATCTGAAGAACCTGCAATGTTAATTGAAGGCTCTTGTGTATCTGCAGAAGTGTTAGATTTATAACGAGTATAACCCAAATGGTCAGTGAGATAGTCCAAATCAAAGTACCATTCTTGACCTGCACCTTGAACATTTGGCTTGTCTTCCATAAATCTGAGATTAAGAGTTTCTACAACCCTTTTTGCAGAGAGGTTATAAACCCTGTAGGCTTTACAATGAGCTAAATAGCCTATCACATATCCTTCATCAGCTTTCCCATCAAACTTGCCCAAATGATCACTAGTGTTGAGAATGGTGACATGACAACCAAAAGGTTAAAAATGACTTATGGTGGGTATCTTGCCAAATAGAAGTTCATAAGGTGTCCTGTTATGAGGATTAGTGATGGAAACCCTGTTTAACACATAACAAGCAGTGCTAACTGCTTCAGTCCAAAACATGGTAGGCAACTTTGAATCAGCAAGCATGGATCTTGCTGCTTCAATAAGGGTCTTGTTTTTCCTTTCAGCAACTCCATTTTGTTGTGGAGTCCTGGCAATGCTGTAGTCCCTCTTAATCCCCTTAGTAGCACAGAGATCTATTAATCTTGTATTCTTGAACTCTGTTCCATTATCACACCTAATTTCTTTGACCTTCTTGTTCAATTGATTTTCCACCAGGGCAATAAAGTCTTGAAGATTCTAGAAAGTTTCATCCTTAGTCCCTAAAAAGAATGCCCAGCAATATCTGCTATAGTCATCAGTCACTACCAAACAGTAGTATTTGTGATCAATTCTTCTGATAGATGTAGGACCAAAAAGATCCATGTGCAGAAGCTGCAAAGGCTCAGTGATAGAGCTGACAGCAATAATGGCTTTGTAAGAAGCCTTGTGTTGCTTTCCCTTGTTGCAGGCCACACAGTTGTGCTCATTGGTAAAGACTTTGGAAGGCAGTCCATTAACTAACCCAAGTTTAGCAAGTTTGTTAATTGTTTTGAAGTTTACATGGGACATCCTCCTATGCCATTTAGTATATTCATCCAAGGATGCTTTGGCCACCAAACAAGCTAAATCTCCAGCAGGCTGAACATCATTGAGATTGAATGTGTAGAGATTGTGTTTTCTTGGTACCTTCAGAACAACTTGACTGTCATCAGGTAGTTGAAAGTCTCTAGAGAGAACTAGACATTCAGTATCAGTGAAGAGCACAAAGTTTTTCTTGTCACAGATTTGAGACACAGAAAATAAGTTGAAGTTTCTTAGTGCCTCCACATAGTACACATTCTGAAAGTCCAGTTGAGCAGTTCTAATAGTACCCTTCCCCGTTATTTTACCATCTCTACCTCCAAAGGTCACTGTACCTCCTTGAATTCCTACAAAATCATGAAGCATGTCTCTGTTCCCTGTCATACTCCTAGAACAACCACTGTCTACAATATCTAAATCTTTATTAGAAAGAGGATCATCCTACAAAGAAAAATGTACAACAACATTAGTATACATGGAGACCCAAGTCATCACTGACTGGGGCCTGCCTTGTGGATCATATTTGATAAACCTGTAGATGGATGAGATCCACTATTGTTCTTGGACCACTGCATATAGGGTCTATTTGAATTCCAAGAACAACCTGCTGAGGGCTTAACAGCAGTGTCCCTCCATGCCCCCCTTTGATGTGAAAAGACATTGTTAACAGGCCTAGAATTATTTTGAAAATAAGAGCTTGTAGGTCTGTTCATAGGTCTAGGAACATTTCTCCTCTAATGAAACAAAGATGGCCTATTAGCAGCAACTGGATTACTAGCAGGAGCTGGTCTACCAGGGGCAACTGGTCTACCCGCAGAATTGATTCTGCTGGTCCTCACATGTGTTCCATTGGGAACAAATGGAGGTATATTGGCCACATTGTTCCATACATTACTATATCTCTGTTGATTATGGCATACATTCATCCTGTTTTCATGATAATCACAATCTTTGATAAGATGAAAAACACTTCCACAAACAAAACATGATTTTCTCCTAAATCGTTTATTCAAAACAGGAATAGTCTTAGCACAAATAGAATTATTCAAAATAGAATTATTCAAACCAACATCAAAATCACAATTGTTTGGAACAAAATCAACTGAACATGAAATGTTTTTAGAAAAAGCTGTCTTAGAATAATGATCTTTAACAGCAACACTTGGGGCTTCAGGAACATGTAAAGACTTTGGAGAGGCAAACTTTAAGGACTCTTCATTTGAATCACAGCTGGCATGTTCTTTAGTTTGAGTCTCTGCAGTCCTGTAAGAACAAGAGACAAATGTGTTAGACTCACTGCCAGTGTCTGATAAGTCATTTGATTTTTGACCATAAGACCTATGTGATTCATCTGAGTCATAGTCTGGATTGGGTGGTTTGACAATACCATTAATGGAAGAAGGAACTTGATGCATATGACCTTGTTTTATATAGTTAACAGGTTTTCTATATTTACCCTCTTCTTCATCTGTGACAAGATTGAAAACACTATAGTCATTGGGGTCATACACCTCATCTGGACTAATGTAGTCCTTGAAGTCTAACCCCATTTTTGTTTTAACAGACATAGACCCATTCATCTGTGTTTAGACTGTTCTTGCCATTTGTTATGCCTAGCCACCTCTGAGTCTAAATCAGCCTTAAGACTCTCCTTTTCATTAACAACCTTTACATATTCTTTCTTGTTAAATTTCAATTCATTAGTTGTGTTATCAAGATCTCTTTGTAAAACATTTATTTTTTCCTCAAGAGCCCTTTGATTTTGTTCATACCGGGCCTTTTGTTTTTTCAAAGCTTTAACAGTTTTTCTATAGGCCTGAACTTGAATAAAAATCTCTTTATATTTATTATTAACCTCATCAAACTCACATTTAAGAGCATCATATTTAGTATTGCAACCAAATATACAACTGTGTACCTGAGAAGTGATGCCCATCATTGCAAACTCTCCAGCAGTATCAGCAACTAGTCCAACCTGTGGTTCTGCATCTTCCCCATCATTCACATGCTCATCCTAGTCAACCCTATTCTCCAAAGACAATAGGCCTTTAGCTTTTACCTCATCAGCTTCCTTGATCTTGAAGGTGTTATACCTCCTTCTGTCACCTGCCTTCTTGTTTGAACACTCTCTTGCAAAGTGACCAAGCTGGTTACAGTTGAAGCATCTAATCTTGCTCCTATCGAATCTGGCTGGACCCTTCCTTTGTACCCAAACTTCCTTCCTGATCCATCTTCAAATCTCTTAACCTTCACAGCAAGCATGGCCATCTGCCACTTAAGATCCATCTCCTCCAGATCCCATGGGTCCACCTATTCAAAATCTTCATACACCAACTGTTGTTGGTCGTCTGATTCAGCAACCAATGAGTAGACCACTTCTTCCATTACTGAGTTAGACTTAGATCTTCTTGAAGCAGAGTTGTGAGACCTTGTTGCTGCTGATGAAGTAGTGGGAATATCAACATATGATAGCATTGTGTTCCCACTGGTAGCTCCAACAAAGGCAGAGTGTGATGGAGCTTGAGAAATAGAAGAATGACCCTTGATATCAATCTCAAGAGATTTCAGCTTGTTATACAGGTTATCAAAGCTGATGTAATCAAGGCCTCCTTTTGCCTTGAGAGTAAGGGACACCTGACTCCAAGAAAGAGGTAGAGCATGAAGGAACTTGAGATTGCACTCTTCTGCATCAGGTTTAGCTTTCAACTGGTTGAGTTGGCTGAGGATCTTTTGGAATCTGTCATAGCCCTTATAGACACCCTCTTCTTCTGAAATGGAGAACTCCTAAAAGTTTTGTTTGAGCATGGACTTCCTAATCTTTATAGATTCTTCGTTTCCACCAAACCTTGCTTTTATACTTTTCCAAATCTCTTTTGCGTCATCCAGATGCCAGAAGTCACTTATGTGCTCATCAGGAAGAGCTTGTAGAAGAGTATTCCTACCTTTAGTTTCCCTTTGGATAGCAAGTGCTTCAGCAGTTGTTGCAGGAGGAAGAATTATAATATTCCCTTCAGTATCTCTTCCAGTGGATTTCTTGCTGTTTCCTTTAAGCACTACTTGCCAGACATTGATATCCATGTTGGAGATATAGTTTTCCATCTTCATGGCCCATATCCGGTACTCATCTTTCTTTAGGTAAGGGAATTTAGCATTAGAGTTAGATATAGTCACCACCTGCTGAATATTGGATTGAGTACTAGAGGACTCAACCTGTTCATCATCATTCTCAGCATCAGAAAATTTTAGCTCTGAGTTTGTCATGGTTTTTGATAAGAAAAGACAGTCTTCTTAGAAAGATTCTCACGAGGCTCTGATACCACTTGTTGGGTTCAGTCCCAGATAGATCTTAATGAGCCTTTAATGAGTATAGCTACCTTGTGTAATCACAAAACAACTAACGAGAACCTTTGCTAGAATTGCACTTACGCGGAAAATAAATACAAGACTTAAGAAGACAATAAACACTATAAACTTGATCCTCTATAGATCGATATTCTTTACTATGTTGTTCTTGAAAAGTGTGCACAAACCCTAGCCGCTAGTTTCTTTTATAGACCAAGAAACCCTAACTTTGCAGCTTGGAAAACACGTAAAAGATATGCTCTATCTATTCCTATTTTAACTCAAGCATATCACAACTAACAATCTAAGAAAACGGAAACTACATATCCGTAGAAACAAATACTATCAGAGGAAACTGCATACTATCAATAGAAACCTTATTATCAGCAGAAACAAAATAACTATCAGCAGGAACCAAGTGTTTACATAATTCCTAACACGCTAGTTCAACATTATACCAAGACCGCTAGTTCAACATTATACCAAGACCGCTAGTTCAACATTATACCAAGTCCATTAGACCGTGAACATACCAAGTCAGTTAGCTCAATGGTCTATGATATAGAAACTCTAAGTATGGCAATACTATTACTCCGTATGACTAAACATTCAGTTCAGATAAACACATAGTTTTCAAATAATCGTGAATGTCATAAAAATATTTGAGCATGTATCTCCCCCAAAATTAGTATAAAAGCAATTGAAAATGGGGCTATGGAACTCACGGTAATCCTTAAATGTTTAGAGTACTTATGAAAGTAAATGAAAATAGTTGAGCATGTATCTCCCCCAAAAGTAATTCAAAACATATAAAAGTAGGGGCTTTGAAACTCACCTGATGCAATGATTATGATGACAAAAGTGGATACACTGAAATGAGGTGCAATTCTCTAACTGCATCTAGTATGATGATGAGGTTTATATAACAAGGTTTCCTAAATACTCCTAGGTTTTTATTTCAAAACCTAAATAGAAGTAATCTAGTGTTATGATTAATACTTGTTCTTGAAAAATTTATGAATTCTTCCTTGATCTTGATCTTGGCCGAATAGTAGAGATGGAAATGAGAGAATTTGAGTTTTACTTCACCTTTTGTATGTGGAAACTATGTGTTTTGAATGGATATTATCTAGTATATTGCAAATATCTTCAATTAATGTGTATGTGTCCATCTAGTAGTAAAAATCAAAATTTCAACTATGATGACAAGGGGGTGGCCGGGCAAGGATATTTAGGGGGGGGAGGATTTGATGTATTTTGTAGTTAAATGTGTATAATGTTGAGTATAATGTGTAGTTTGGTAAGTAAAATGAATTATTTATTGTAGCGTTGGCTAGAAATCGATTTTTACGGAACAAAATAAAATATATCGAAGTCATAAAAATTATAAAAATACATTTCTTACAAGAATTGAGTGAAATAATAATTATCGAGTAGTATTTACGAAAAACGTCGTGTATATATATATATATATATATATATAACAATTTATATACAAAATAAATTTAAAACATCGGTAAACTAATAATATAATTTTTATGGTCTTAAAATGAGTATAAAAATATATTAGGATAATTTTTGAAAGTGTCGGATCAAATATTCAAAATAAATGATTATGCGATAACGTTTATTTAATAGGAAAAATATACGTTAAATGCAATATGCAAATCCATGCAGGAACTAATATGATGATGGTGTTACTGATGATATGTAGACTAAATCTAGTCTATATGAAATGTCCTCAATGATTTTTAATGAATACGTAGCTAAACCATTACGGTTACGCGAATTTGATACTCGTAAACCTAGTTTACGAAAAATGATGAATAGTGAATCATGAATAGTGATTTTTCTCTGGGAATGAATAGTGTTTCGTGAATAGTAAAATTTTGAAATACGTTCTCAGAATATCAAATCAACTTCAAAAACGATGAATAATAAAATGATGAATAGTAACCGATGAATAGTAAAATTTTAAAGTTCGTAAAATGACCTGAAATTACGAGTTGTCACATTCGCCCACCCAATAAGGAATTCAGTCCCTGAATTCAGTTCGTGTTGGTCTCTCAGGTTTAGGGTTTGTGATGAATAACGAGGAGAGAAGTCATGAGGAAATGTCGTTACGGTTATCTATGATTGAGAGTGTATAAACACCGCTATAGAGAAAATATTAGAAGAACATCTCCGATGAGCATTACTTTGACTTTTAGGAATATGTGAAAATTTTGCTTGCACCTAGATTTATAAAAAACTGCTCCCAACATAACATGATCCCTCCAGAATTAGACATAGTTAGCTAGGCTATGTATAATTAAGGAACGATAATGTGACGTTCGGTTTAGTTGTTATAACTCTCAATGTTTACAAAGATTTAAACCATGTTGTTAATATAGCAAGTTAAGTAAAAAGGAAGTAAAATTCTCGTAAGTGATAACGAATCAGAAGAAAAAGAAAGTACGATAGATGAGAATATTACACAACGAGTGGTTTATCAAACAGTACATAATCTTAAGTTTTAAAGATCCGAATACGATAGAAGACATAAACTTAGCACGACATATAGCATAGGGAAATAAGACTGCTAAATTCTAAACTTCATCAGTCCGTCGCGTTGTTTAGACCATGGCGAGCTTCTCCTCCTTCTAACATGTATGCTTCCCCATGAGCACCTCCAACTTGTTGACCTTGGTTTTGGGGACATTGGTTCCGATAGTGTCCTTGCTCCCCACATCCGAAACATGTAACTATGGCCTTGCCTCTACAATTCCTGGCAAGGTGTCCCAGTTTTTGACACTTGTAGCACTTAGCAGGGCAGAGACCCGAGTGATGATACTTACATTGATTACATAGTGGGTAGGTTCCAGCATAACCTCTGCCTTCTATTGGTGCAACAACATAAACCATTGCAGCTTCTTGTCTTCCATTATGTTGTTGATGATGGTTAGTTTTATGGTTTTGGTTGTCATAGTTATAACCTCCCTGGTCATTTTTCCATTTCCTTTTTTTGTTGCTAGTTTGGTTCTTGTTGTTGTTGTTGTTGCGGTTATTTTTTATAATGTTTTCCCCTTTCACAACTTGAGCCATGAGTTTTTGAGTTATCCTGATAGTTTCTTCAATTGTTTGTGGATCGAAAGAAGTTACATCTCCTTGAATACATTGTGGAAGTCCTCTAATGAAGTTTTTCAGTAGTTTCTCATCGTCCGAAACCATTGATGGACATAGTGCAGCCAACTGTTGAAACCTCCTAATGTAGGTCTCGATGTCATAACCAATAGTCACTAACTCATAAAATTATGTTTCTAATTTCTTCACCTCTGTGCGCGGACAATACTTCTTAGTTAACAACTTCTTGAATTCATCCCACATGAGCTTGTAAGCATTTTCGATACCAATAGGCTGCCCATATGAATTCCACCATGACATTGCGTCATCTAAGAGTGTACCAGTGGCAAACTTCACCTTGTAGTCATCTGGGCAATTGCATAGAGGAAATACAGACTCCATCTTCCCAAACCAATGGATCATAGCAGTGGCTCCTTCGGTTCCTTTGAACTTTGTGGGATCACAATTCTTAAAGTCCTTGTATGTACAATTTCGACCTGCACCTCCCCGCAAGCTCTGTAGCAGAACAAGTCTAGCAGCCTCAGCAGCAGCCGCGGCCTCGGCATCAAGATCAGCTACCGTTGCTCGCTCTTTCCTTAGTGCCTCGGCTATACTATCCTCTACATACTTCTGGATAGCAGCTGGTGTCATATCTGGTGCAGCTTTCCTTGGTGAAATAATTCTTCAAAATAAGAGGAAGGGTGAGACGTAGCAAAGTCCAATGATAAGAATAAGCACTCTAAAGAGATGTGATATGACTTAATAAGTTTGAGGTTATTTTTCAAAATGAGTGACGGTTTAGTGACTTAATGTGTGAATAGCGTGTAACTTAACATGTTGGTGGTGAAACAGAGGAGTGAGAGCGACTTCACCCTCCTCGAAGGTTTTTTCTCGGCATCCGATGATATCGGTGATGAGTCAACTGATGTTAAAATTGAGATAGAGAATGACAAGGCATTCTCCACGTTAGAATCTGAAGAAGTGATAATGAAATGGGTATCTGAGGGCATCTATGTGACAATCGGTTTGAAATGAAAGTAAATAACTCGCAAAATGTACATATGAAACTACATGCATAGTGAATATGCACTTATGATGAAATGATGAGATGCTATGATGATGTAGTTATAGTCTAGGGTCAAAGATGCAACCTAGTTCTCTATAACCGATGCTTTGATACCAATCTGTCACACCCCCAAAATACCTCTTTCTGCAGCGGAATGGAATTCCTGGGGGATGACTGCCATAGCATCACATTTATAGTTATATTGAACGACCTAAAGTGTCGTTTAGAAAATACATCGTTTGATATAATAAAACATTTAGAGTTTACAAAAGATAGGTCCTAATTGATAGTCAACATGTACGGAAATAAGTTTGATACAAGTCAAACGATGTTTTTAAAGTGCATAGATCCCATGTGAGACGCGTCGTCACCACGACTCTATGATAAGTCCACATGCATGCCATGAAGTGTATGCCTTAGATACCTGAGATAAAACATGCTTAAAAGTGTCAACACAAAGGTTGAGTGAGTTCATAGAGTTTGTATTGTCATGAAAACCCTTTAAAGAACGTTCATGCAGCAAAGGCATTGCAAATCCACTCAGTTCCAAGTTCCGCCCATACAAAACTTGCAACTTGTGTGTTTACAACCCACTGCCAAAATATGTATAGTTTATGTTCAAACACATGTCGTCAAATGAATTCACATAATAGTACATAACTTAATGTATCAATAGTCAATTGATATAACACATAATTCGTATAGTTTCAAATAGCTCCAAGACCATTAGTTCGTGATTGTACCAAGTCCGATAGTTCAACATTATACCAAGACCGCTAGTTCAACATTATACCAAGACCGCTAGTTCAACATTATACCAATGTGTCGGGAACATCTGCTATCAATAATCCAAAGGATGATCTGTATCACCTGCAATACACACAGACGACACAGATGGAATAGAAGTAGATGTGGAACCCGAAAAGTTAGAGGGTTCCGAAACAGTTATGGTAGAAATACACACATCAATTATTTTAGGTATCCATTTAAATCCTAGTGTATTATGTATCCATTTCTGCCATCTCCAACTAGTCTTTGCTTTAGTCTTAGTGAATGCACTAGGTGATACTAATTTCCTTGGAGGTGATAATGAAGCTACATGGACATCAATGCTTTTCTTAGAATCTAAGGAGGGCGGTTTACCAAGCACAGACTTAGAAGCTTGAGTGGGCCTAGAGGTATTCCGTGTCTTAGGATTCCGTAATCGAGACAAGATAGTTTTAGCAACACATTTATCATGACAATCAGAAAGCATACTTTTACGACATATAGCACAAGAAGCGTCAGACTGAACATCAAAAGTACTTAAAGGTTCTGTTAGGAATTAGAAAATTCCATATTGAAGAGTCGGTCACCCCAAATGTTATCTAGCTTAAGTTAGCTCGTAGACTTGTCGTTATTTACGTTATTATGTAGTTAATTAGTTAGTCAGTAGCGTAAATTAGTTTAGTGCATCACCGTGGAGGAAGGACGGGTCTTTACCCACTGTATCCCTGATCCACAGGCCGATAGGAGGTCGTGTGTTTGTAAGTATAAATACCCCTTCCATCCATGGAAGGGGTGGTGCTTCTTCTCATTAATCTAATATTCCCTTTGTGTAAACCTCTAGCAAGAACACCCTCTCTCTCTACTAACTCTCTAACTATGGCAAACATGTATTTTGATCATCCTAGACCACCCGAATCATCAACACAATAATATACACGATCCTACAATTGGTACCAGCCAGTTGTTTGTGTGTATTGATTTTTTTGTGGTCTCGTATCATGGTTATGTTGGTTTTGGATCATGTTAAAACCTGTTTTAATACTATTTTTGTGGGTCGGATAACTGTTTCCGATTACTTTTGTGGAAAACTGTTTTTATCATGTTTTCGTACTCTCTTGTTTGGTTAACATATACATGTCATAGTCATTCAGTATCATCAGTTGGTGTTCTCTAGTCCAAACAGTCCGTATATGATGTTTTTTTGTTACCATTTCATGAAGTCATTGTGGTCATTTACGGGTTGTCAAAGCGTGGTAAAATGGGTCAAAAAGTTGCAACTTTTAATGTTTTTCCGGGTTAATATTAAAATGGTCGGAAATATTAGTCGGAAAACTCATCGGAAAACATAAAAATCTTGCTAGCGACTTAGACACAAAACTGTCCTGATTCATTGTATTGCAGATGCGAGTTGGTTGAATATAGCGACTTGGTAACGGTTTGACTTTTGAGTCAAACTGATAAAGCTAGCGATTTGATTATAGACCTAGCGACTTGTTATTTAACAAGTCGTAGCGAGTTAGCTTAGCGAGTTGGCTTAGCGAGTTGGCTAGCGACTTGGCTAGCTACTTGGCTAGCGACTTAGCTAGCTACTTGGCTAGCGACTTGGCTAGCAACTTGGCTAGCGGCTTGGCTTAGCGAATTGGCTAGCGAATTGACCAGTAAACTAGCGATTTGGGACAGAAATGAAGAATGAGAAGAGTTTTTGACCTTGACCACAATAATACCAAACTACTACATGATTCAAGTACCTGACTTTCACTTACAAAACACCATCAGCCCATTTCAGTTATACAAGACCAAAGATAGTGAATTGATTCTAAGATTGTCTCAACTGATCCGAAACTTGACCAACATCAACATCAAATAACCTAACTATTCCTACATCATCTATCTCATTCATATCCAAGACTCAACACTTTCACATGATAATCACAAGACTCGTCACATACATGACAAATTGATCTCAGAAGGGTCACGGTTTCATCTTTCCAAGATCTTTTTCTCGAACCCTATCATCACAGATCTAAGATTCAAGATGGTGCGAAATAAATTGATCTCAGTTTTAATTCGTGTGACATACAAGATATATCAAGACTCATAGGTCCATAAACACGAATATTAACCATCATTGATCAAAAAGCCTTGATTATTTTCGACCTTAAAGAAGTTATCGCAACAATATTGTTGAATCTCTTCCTTGTGTCGTTATAAAGTAAAAGAATCATATCGAAGTGGTTATATACGATTTTAGAAAAGGGGTGTAACAAAGATGTTAACTCCTTTTTCTTAATTCGGTTAAGACTCGTAAGACATGTTCTATGCCATTTTTTTTGGTTCAATCAAATCAAAACAAAAGATGTTGAAAAACCTACCTTGATGCTTTGCTTGTTAATCTCGCTACCATTTCTAACGCCTCTTGATTATCTCGTTGCCATCCCTGTGGCCAAGAGGTTGTCTCGAGCCAACTCTGTGGCGAGACCAATTTGAACAACAAAGCTATAAGGTGTGAAGAAGGAGGTTTATTAGATAAGTGTTGTAATTTGCTTGTTATTGAAATTGATTTGGAGGAGCCGGACTGAAATGTGTTTGAGATTAGGTTTGAGAAGTGTTAATGATGGGGCGGATGATTCTATTTTAGGGTTTGGTGATTGAGTGTGAGAAGGTTGGGGGCAGATATTACTGGATGTGTGATTAGGGTTGTGAAAATGAAATATGTGTGTGAAGCGTGTGTTTAATACTCCGAGGAATTAGGGTAGAACATATATTACATCCGGATATGGACCATGTAATTATGTTCTTGGACTGGGCCCGGTGCCTCATCTCATTGGATCGGATATTATGTTTGTGAAATGGGCCGAATGACATTAATATGGATTGCAAATGATACCGTTTTTAACGTGGCATACTGTTTTCAAAGTTATAACTTTAATATGACTTGCTGTGACTTATTGATTGCATTTGAGCTTTAATAACTTGGATTTAAACATGAGCTTGATGATTATTAGATATGGGTTTCACGGAGTTTATTAAACAATTTTGATATCCGAATTTCTAAATTTTGGATACAAATTTTTTTAATTCATTGGTATTTTTGGTATGGTTAAATTTCACGGAGGTTACAAATTCACGGCTTGAGCGAAAAAGCGAAAAATGACTACGCGGTTGTTGTACGGTATTATGTGATTTGTGACTGAATGAGATTTAATCATGTGTTTTGATAAAAAGGATTTGGTGTGTGGTGAGATTTGATGATGAGTTTTGCTGTGTTATGGGGTTTGACACTTTGGTGTATGCATTTTCACGATGGTAATTTTGTCTCGGCTTGAAATGATATTTGAACAAGGTTGACTACGGGGCTGTTTGGACGATATTTCTTATTTGAATGTGAAGTGAGATTTTTCGGGCGCGTTTACTTATTTCGTCTTCTTTCTTTCTACCCTTCCGCGAAGATGACTTGTTTGGGCATTTATAGAGGGTGATAAAGACTTGGCTATTTAATTACGGTTGTGATTCTTTCTCGTTTAACCCACAACGTAACTATCACTTCGGTGTCTCACTCAGTTGAGAATGTCAAGAGGTTTTGTACATTGGGTACACCGTTTCTTCTTCACAAGGATTAGTACAAGTTTAAGTAACAAATCTGGGGAATTTTACTTCATGATCAAATTTGGCATATCGGGTTTACTTCATCAAGTGGTCACAGCAACAACCGACAGAATGCGTGAATGATGTGTTTACCAATGTATTGATTGGATGGTTGATGATGTTGATGATGTTGGATAATGAACCGTTGATGAACCGCTGCATGTTCCCCTAAAACAGATACTCACCGAAACCAAAGTTGTCATAACACATTCAATCTAACATTGTTTATGGTTTAGTCTTGATTTTATAAAATCCCGCGAAAGAACCTATTTCTCGGTTTAAATCATAGACTTGTAAAATCCCATGACAATGGAAACATCCTGGTATTAGTAAAGTGCATTTCCGGATCTATCTTACGGTTTATTCTTGGTTTTGTAAAATCCCGCGAAAGAAACTATTTCTCGGTTTAAACCATAGAGTTGTAAAATCCCGTAATGATGGAACCATCTTGGAGAAAGGAAAGTGTATCTCGAGATCTCTTATTTGATGCTGGTGCTACGGTTTCTGTTGGAAGAAGGGATAAAAAGAGTGTACTTCATGAATTGGATGTGTGTTTGGATATTCGTCATGGCGGTTTGGTTACTTCAATGTTTTACGGTGTTATGCTCATTTAACCATGGTCGGGATGAAACCATTATCAAAGTTCATTTAAAAAGTCAAAGAAGGCTAGATTTGAGAAGATAACCAGAAGATGTGACAACGGCGTTAATTCAGTATTATTTATTTGAGGTTGAAGTGAATTATCACGGGCGAGTGTACTTAGTATCTGAAGATATCAGGGGATGGATGGATGAAGATTCTTCATGATCCTTGTTCGAACTTATTATCAAAAAACGAAGACTTGGAAATCTAGTTATTATTGGGTGTCTTTTACCTTTTCTTTTACCACTTGGGGGAATTGGGCTCTTATCACCTCAAAATAACTATCACTTAAAGGAGTTACGTTGTAGTGCTCAGTGTCACATTCAATTGTGGATTTTCAAGAGGTGATGTACGTCTTATACTTGATGGTTGGTTGGATGAAGAGTATAGAGTACGTAGAGATTCAATGGAGCATGAAGTCTCGGCACCGCTCTTTGTTACATATGTGCAAGTTTAAGTCAGGAGTTCGGGTTAGCTTACTTCAGAGTCAAATTCATAATATTGGGTTTTTCTCCATCGGTTGTCACAACAAAGAGCCTACAGAATGATAATGGGGATGATTGCATGTTTTGCTAAGAGAGCAGAAAAGAGAGAGATTATGACGTATGAACACAACAGTTCATGCCTCGTACTCTAAAGAAAATAAATGTGTACGTTTCAGTGCGCATTATCTTCCGAAGAAGAGAAATCTTCTTATGACGTCTGTTCACTTCAATTCAGGCCTCGTACTCTAAAGAAAAGAAAAGTGTACGCTCATGCGCTTTATCTTCTGAAGAAGAGAAATCTTCTTATGACGTTTGAACATATCAGTTCAAGCCTCGTTCTTTAAAGAAAAGAAAAGTGTATGCTTTTCGGCGCTTTATCTTCGGAAGCAGAGAAATCTTCTTATTATGACCATTCTCACCAACATGCTTCATGCTTTTTCCATGCGCGCTCGGTCATCAAGTGGATCTTCTTCTCATGTTTTTTCTCAATGGTGATCTACTTATCGTTGATTGTTTTTCTATTTTTCACTAGCTCAATTAAAATGGTGATGGCGACATCATATGCAAATTTTGCGGGGGAGAAGTGGAAATAGACTACACATGGATGAGTTCACTTGTTTAATCAAGAATGGCAACTACGTATGCAATTCTTGAGGGGAGAAGAAGTGTGAATTTTTTGCATTGTTGATTGATATTTGAGAATATAAATGGTCGTACGGCTCTAAACTCATGTAAGAACCGAGCTTCTTCTTATCGGGTCATCTTCACATGTAGTTTCTTCTAAGAGCTGTTGGTTGACATCTTCACACGGGCTGATATGATTAAATGACAAAGTGCTTCTAGTTGTTGGGCTGATTTCTTTGATGAACATCTTTCTGTTCTTGTTTGATTGGAAGGGATTTTAATTAAGGGATTTGCTATTTACAAGTTAACGAGAATGCCTTTGGTGTAAAGAAGATGTTAACTATCTATTCCCCAACTGGACAATCTAGAAGAAGGTCGAAGTCTACCGGGTTCTACATTTTCTCGCTATATGTTAGAAGACTAAAAGACGAGTTGCATGTGATTATCAAAAGACTTCTTCTTATTCGGGGCATTTATCAAACAGATTGTCAGTTTAGGGGAGAGCACTAATTGGGGAGATTGAAATGCCAAATATAATCTCTAATTAGACTTGCTCACGTTATTATTCAAAGATGTTGATTCTCACAAAGACTTCAAGGATCTTCTCAACAAATTTCTAGTATACGGCTTACAAATGAGTTGTTGATTCTAAGTGTCTAAACCTGCAAGGAGAAAGGAGACACACATCTATACGCGAGTAATCTTGACGAGCTTAATACTTCTAAGTGATTGAAGATATCCCGGGAAGACTATTGTCATTACCGCAGAGAAACTCAAGATTTGACTCATGGCATTCAGTGTTTTTTTTATTCCAACTATGTGGGGGAAGAGATGGAAGAGTTAGTTTCTGATGATAAAAGAGGTACACAAGTGTGTGATGATGCTATCGCATTCATCAGAGGAGAGAGATTGTGTACATTGGGGATGCTCAGCTATCTCACTTGAGGGCTTAATCAGTGATTCAGAGATATAATCACTTATTCCGAGTGGACATCCACATAGATTGTCATCCGCAGAGATAATCAGTGATTCGGCCTGCTTCTTCAATGTTATCGATTGTTCTCTTTTTGGGCATTCGGGTATTTCGGGTTCTTGAGCTTCATACACTTTCTTTAAGGGAGAGAAAAGTATACATCGGGGTTATTCTTGGCTATTGAATTAATCTGCTACTTGATGGTATAAGTTTCTTTGTCTCGGGTATATGTATTCGGTTCGTGAGCTCTAGTCTAAGAGACCGACTGATCAATTCGACTACTGGGGAAGTGGTCTCTAGACACCTTTTTGAATGGATTGCTTCAGACGTCAGTAGAAAAGAAATTTGAGAAGATTATTTTATGTGTGGGATGATACGCTGCTGTTCTTCTTGATGATATAACCCCGAATGGAGATCCTCGATCATCATTCTTAAATGGAGCAGCGGTATTTATGATAATGGTGTGCTTCTCTGTGCACCTGGCTAAGGCAAGCTTGAAATAAAGCTTCGAATCTGCTCAACTAAAGGATTTTCGGTTTGGGGAAGGCTGCCAAAGTCTCATTTTCAGATGGTTCAATTTCTTTCTTCGATTCAAGAGCCCTGGAAGCTTTGGTGGTGAATGTTTAAGAGTTGATGACTTCTATCTTCTACGACGGGGCTGTTCGATATCCTTATCTCGGTACTCGTATCATCATCTTCTTTAACTATATCATCTACTCTATCTTTGTATATATTTATTCAAAAAACAAAATACAAAAATATAAAACCAATTAAAGAAAATAGAAAAATATAAAACCTTCAAAAATCCCATAAAAATCATAAAAATTCAAAAAATACCAAAAATATGTTTTCCAAGACATGTCTTCTGGTATCGATAACATCTACGGTCTTAGAAATGTCATTCAATAATGGCACGGGACTTTAGATGAAGTTCGAGCAGGAGGTGTAAATATTTCTTTCTAAACATGTCACAAATCTAATGGCTTGCAGTTACTTCAGACTGTAACCCGTGCTTAAACAATGGTTTGCTATTATTTCAGATAGCAACCCGGTCTTCAAGAAAGGAAAGTGCTGCGCTTAAACAATTTTCAAAATATCGTGCACTTATCCTAAAAACAAAACAAGGAAAGTATGTCGAAGGACTGCTGTTCCTACACAAATGTTTTTCCGTCTAAAATTCTTCAGAAAAATATTTGGTGTTTTCAAAATGGTGGAAAATGAGTTTCTTAAAAACAATCAGATTCAGAGTTTTTATAAAATTTGCAAACTCAATTAATGACTTCAGCTCTTTTAAACTTTTCAAAAAAAAGAGTCATTGATTGAGGGGGACAATGTTTTCAAATCTATATCATCCAACGGGCTTTCTTAATTATCCTAATATGCTTAATTAAAAATGATGTTAACCTATGTTGAAGGACTAGGTGCCTAGGATATGATTGCTAGGATTAGATGATTATAGTTTGATGAAACACATTATTCCCATGCTTTATATGATCTGATTGATATGTTACATTGACTTTTATTAGTCGATTGCTGTTTGGGTGATGTCGACCACCATATATCTGTGTGTGTTCACTAACGTATGCAGGTATATTGGTATATAATAATGTTCCCGATCCGGATCCCACAATTGAAGATGATTGGATGCCGAAAGGAAAGGGTAACTATATCTTGGGTTGACAAATGAAGAAACGGAGCTTAATTGGACTTCTATGGAGAGTTGGCATAAATGCAACGTAAGAGGTCTCACTGCATCTGCAGATGGTTTTCTTCTAAGTGATTGAAGAAACGGAGCTTAATTTGACCTCGGTTGGCATTCAAAATGCAACGTAAGAAGAAGTCTCACTGCATCGGCAGATGGTTTTTCTTCCAAACCCTACAGCAACAACAACAGAAGCTTCTCAACCACCTAACGTATCTTTGTGCAGATACCATTTTAAACAATTTTAAATAATTTGATTAAATTGTTTTGAAAATGGAAAATATTGTTTTGAAACTATATTGGACTAATTTTTGAAAATCACCGGACTTCTTGTTATCAAAACCTAAGTCACTCAATTATTGACTTCGGTCATCGATTGAGGGGAGAGTGATTTAATTTAAAATATTTTCAAACAATATATCTTCAAAAGAGTCCGTTTGTACGAAATTAAAGTGGTGATCTAAAGATTTAATGTTATGTCATGGTATGATTTTCTTTAGAATCAAGATCTTTCAAAATGAAATTTTTTCTGTTCTTGTTTGATTGTGAAATTGTTTTATTTTACCTAAAAGATCTCTTAAAACAATCATACCTGACACTAACAATCTTTAATGTCTTAAAATGGTCCTTATCTGTCATTTTTCAAAATTAAATCAAGCCACGTCTTTCCCCAAAATCTTCTAAATGATTTAAATCAGTTGGGATCACAAATCTCAAATGGTTTGATATTTCTGATCGAGGTAGAGATCGTGATTTAAATCTCAAATCTGTTTTAAATGGAATTGGTTTTAGTCCTTTAAAGGCACTCCTGCCTCCATGTGCCAAACGATTTCAATATACATAATGCACATGTTGAGGAGGAGGATTTATCCAAAAACCAGATGAGTATTTAAACAAGGCCACATTTTCTCCCATGGTTTCTAAACCTAATTAAATCACTTGGGATCCAAAATCTCAAAGGGTTTGATATTTTTGATCGGGGGAGAATTTGTGATTTAATTATGAAATTTGATAAAAGGTGATCGTTTTGATTTAATTGTGCACGCTGCTCTCTCATATGTGCTAAAAGCTTTCGAATCTCGAAGCATATATTGAGGGGGAGCATTTTTAAAGAAAAGAAACTATCAAGGTGCAAATGCTTTTATGATTTAACATAAAGTACCTTGATTGAGTTTTAAATGGTTTCTTAATGGCTTGTATGATCGTAAATGTGCTTCAAAAGAACTCTTGCCTCTATGTGATAAAATGATTTTAAATATCCTATGCACATATTGAGGGGGAGAATTTTACCAAAGAAATTCAAATGGCTTTTTCTAAGGAAATTGTGATCAAGAAATTATTTCAAAGAAATTATTTCAAAGAACTCTTGCCTCCATGTGCCAAACAATTTTAAATCATATGCACATGTTGAGGGGGAGCATTTCTAAAATGATCAAAACTACTAAGGTACAAAATGCTTTGATCTCGTATCACAAGTACCTTGATTGTTTTTCCAAATGATTTTTCAATTGGTTTCATGAAGGAAAGAACAATACCAAAAGACCACCAATTTACTTTATGCATGGTGTTATAAGGATGGTTAGGTTAGGTATTCGTTCCCACGATCCGCCAGAGCCTGAGGGATCTACCCATGGACAATCCACCAGATAGTGTAGAGTCCTTAGGTATATTGAAAAAAGGAGAAAAGTGAGATACGGGAAGAGTGCGGACTGAGACAGAGCTAGTACTGGAATAAACCCAACAAGGTTCTAGTTATGAAGTCTCGGTAAGCACTGAAGGGGTTGAAGAATGAAAAAGAATTGAATGTGTAAAAGGGTGAAAAGAAATAGCCCTCCATCAATTCAACCTTAGGGCAGAAACCGGGTTCAATACATATGCTACTGGTGTTTACTAAGGTAACATCGGTATTGAAGACAAGACGTCATGGACCCAGTGACGCACTGCACTACAACTTCCCAAACCACTCAAGTTCCTCTTAAAAGGGCTTGTTTCATTCTCACGGGGAACCTACATAATCTATCGACTTTCTCTTAGAGATTGTTGATATTGAAGAAGGAGACCCTCTCCCTAGTCTCCGGCACAGGAACCAAATATGCACGATTGAGTCTAGAGCCAAGAGATCATCCACAATATCTCATTAGGACACTAAATTAATGAAGACTTGCTATTTCACACAATGTGGAAAGTAAGTATATATTGAGAGTCCTACGCATTATCCTTGTGGTATTGCCAGAACATCCGAGTGATATGTAAAATATTCACGATGAAGATGGAAATCCTTCTAGAGCCAACATCAAACAAGCTCTTGGTGGGTGACATGTGAGATCTTTTCAAAAGATTAAGCTTGTGACAACTGGATAGAAACGATGGGGAGATTCAATCTTGAATCAACCTTGGTCCAGGATTGGAATTGACGAATGCTTTTGGAAAAACCGTTCGATGTGCAAACCTTCTTTTCTCTAGCACGTCGAATGTGTATTCATTTCAAATTCAAAAAGTATCTCTGATTGAAAAATACTTTTAGAAAAACCGTTCGATGTGCGAATCTCTTCTTTTCGCTAGCACGTCGAATGTGTACTCTTTTCAAATACAAAAAGTATTTTTGATTGAAAATTGATCTATCTCATAAAACCTTCGTTGTATTGCAAAACTCTTTCTTCTAAGCAATACGCGATTATTTTTCAAATCATTTTTCATCAATCAGTGAATCTCAATTCGCTGGTTCACTCACTCCGTGTTGTCTTCTTTGAGACGTTCCGTTTGAGAACAGCTAGAACGCTGCGAAACCCGTCAAGGAGATTCTTTGGAATTATACCTGATCACAGGAAATACTTGTACTGATCAACGGGGAACCGTGGGCCGTGTACCTCAATTCAACGAAAGTGATCAAAGACACTTTCTTGTGTTTTTATTGCTAACTGTTGTTTGCAGGTACATTTGGACGGTTGCAATGATCGTAATTGAGGAGTCAATCCAAAGCCACATGCTCACAGCATCCACACTTAATTTGAAGAAATCATGACTGGTGCATATCTACATAACCTGGTTCTGATATTTCATACTATGCTTCTGCTTCGCTGCTGAAAATATCATGAACCAGTAAGGCTTCCGCTACTCTGATGGAAAGATGCCATGATTCAAAAGTGTGAGCATGTCGGTCCGAAAGTCACAACTTCACATGATGGCAACACAATAAAGGGTGATCCAGAGATTTGTTGTGGCTGATGATCTCAAAATATGCTCGAAGATCATCAAGATGTGGATCAGTTCAAAGACCTCCACTTAAAGTACAAAACTATGCGGACTTTGAAGAATCGCTACAAAAGCACAAAGATTGTGAAAATGAAGAATTCATGTCTACGAGCTCAAGAACAATGTCAAGAATAGAATGCTAGGATTTGAAATGTAAAACATGGGGTGACCTCCCTTAGGGGGAGATTGTTAGGAATTAGAAAATTCCATAGTGAAGAGTCGGTCACCCCAAATGTTATCTAGCTTAAGTTAGCTCGTAGACTTGTCGTTATTTACGTTATTATGTAGTTAATTAGTTAGTCAGTAGCGTAAATTAGTTTAGTGCATCACCGTGGAGGAAGGACGGGTCTTTACCCACTGTATCCCTGATCCACAGGCCGATAGGAGGTCGTGTGTTTGTAAGTATAAATACCCCTTCCATCCATGGAAGGGGTGGTGCTTCTTCTCATTAATCTAATATTCCCTTTGTGTAAACCTCTAGCAAGAACACCCTCTCTCTCTACTAACTCTCTAACTATGGCAAACATGTATTTTGATCATCCTAGACCACCCGAATCATCAACACAATAATATACACGATCCTACAGGTTCAGCATTTGTTACATCACTTTTTCTATTACATTTGCCAGACGCAATATCTAAAGTGGGTGCAACGCGAGTCTTATTGAAAGTCCTAGGGTGTTCTTCTACTTCAGCAGTCCTTATTATTCTTTTCTTACGATGCGACTTCCTATTCTTCTTTGTATTGCTCCTAGGCTGTGAAGTGCAGTCGGTAGGAAAAGAGGCAACTATTCCTGTGGCAGTAGAGGGAAACACGTTAGTTTCTTGTGTTTTGCCATTAGATGTTCTAGAGTCATTTTGAATTACTATGTTACTATCCCTATCTTTCTTAAGTTTCACCACCTCTTCTTTAATATCATGGATAGTGTATAACAAATTTAGATTTTCAGTGCGAGTGAGTCCATTCCGTCATAAAACATCTTTGGTATATGCAATGTGATCATCAAGATCTTTTGACGCTTTAGCACGAGTCTTCTTGAGTAAATCAGATATGACACTATGATTCTTTTTAATGTTTGAAATTTCTTGTTCATATTTAGAGATTTGACTCTTCAAAGACACTTTTTCATCATCCATTTGCTCAGGTTTTGAATTAACAGTTTTTGTTTGCAACTGAGTGATTTTGTTTTGCAAAGCAAGTTCATGATTTTGACAATCTTTTTGACACCATTGAAGATGACGTTTAGCATTTGACAACTCGTTTGACAATCGTTCATTTTCAACTTTTAAAGGTTGAATTTGTGACACAGTATTAGTATACTCAATAGTTTCCACAGAATCAACAGGTTCAGCAGAGATATAATCAAATGCAGATGAAACAGAATGCAATAACACAAGATTATTGAGGTCAGCATAGATAACATATTCCAAGAGTCGATCAACATCTTTTCTTAACATTTTCTTTTTGCGTTTGGTATTTGAAATCGATGTTTTTGTTTTCTCGAAAACTATTTTCATTAGTCCAAGTTCCTTATGAAATTCCCGTTCCCAATACAATGCACAATTTTTCAAATTTTTGACATGTGGTAAAATTCTTTTCTGAAAAATATCTCTTTGGGCTCACGCCTGGGGCGATTGAAAATGTTCAACTTTTATTTCAAACTGAAATTTAACCTCACGTTCCAAAAGTTTGATGTCAGATAGAAAAATGTCAAAATATCGAAGAATTTGACGATTTTCGGGAATTGTTTTTACTTCACTGAGTGAAGGTAAAGGACCATTAACTTGTGCAATATTGGTTTGGGAATTAACATTAGGAAGAGGTGTGATGACCCAAGGTGTGTTAGAAGAATCCGTTTGTTTAACGAAAGTAACGGCTTTTGAATAGTTAAACGGTTTGTTATAAACAACCTTTTCCATTTTTAACCGACTCTCATCTTCTGCATCTAATTCCTCTTGACGATTATATTCAACAACACTCATAATAGAATCATCAATTCTATGTTCTGCACTGTAAACTTTAGGATTTGGTTTGAATGCTCTATGAGAAAACTTAGGTGTGTAATCAGCAAGATTTGGTGCATATCCTTTTGGATTTGGTTTAAAAGAAAACTTTTGAATCGTTGTGATTGATTCACCATGTTTATAAACAATATTTCTAAACTCTTTGATTTTTTTTTGTAAATCAACAATTTTGTCAAGATAGCCATCGATTCATTTCGTTGAATGCTTTTTGTACTCACAGAACTGTTTTTGACAAGTTAACAACTCAGACTTGACTTTTTGATTGTCCAAAGTAAGAGTGTTAAGTTGTTTTTATGTTCATGTTGCATTTGTTCTATTTGAGTCAACAAAGCATTCTTGGAAGCGGCTAGATCACGTAGCTGTCGTTCTAACGATTTTTCGTTTTGGTGTGATTTAGCAAAAGCAGCTTCAAAACCTTGTTCACGTTTTTCTTGAGTTTTGAAATAATTGAGTTGCCGTCTTAAGCATTCAATATCCCTGGTTAACAGTGCATTGTTACTTTTTAATTGCTGATTTAATGCACGACATTCATCCACTCGGGATTGTTGGTCTTTAAGTAAGAGTTCAACATCTGGATAAGGAAAAGGTTCAGCGTGTTCAACGTGAGTCACAACATGATCATTGTTCAGATCCTCAAGTATAACCACGTAGTCAATTTGAGTATCAAGGGTAACCATGAGGTCATCTTGATCGTCAAATGTAACTACTGGGTCTAGTTGAGAATCATCCGAGTGATATGTGGATGGCTCATGTTGAACAGTCTGAGCCTCTTCGGATTCAGATGTTGGGGGAGATAATAGATCAGTGATGAATATGGTTTGTTCGGGTACCTGAGACAAGCCATGAGTGTCATACACTGGGCATGTGTCACACATGTGGAGTTCATGCATATTAGCCATCAACATCACTGCTTCATTAGCCTGCAAGTCCTCCATATCATCATCTGAGTCTGCATCTGCCATAAAGCTCTGTTCTTTGTTTTTGAGAGTTCCACCAGCTTCATCCTTAAGAGCCAAAAGTAAAGCCTCCTTGTGATAAGCACTGCCTCTAGTCCTCGGCTTTGGGCATGCATTAGCCAGGTGATCATTCATCCCATTCTGAGCATTACCCTGTTCTACCACTTGAACTCTTTGTTGTTGTGGAGCACCCATGTTATTCCTTCCCATAGCATTAAACCCTTGACCACCTCCCATCTGACGAACATTGCCATGATTCTGAACTTCAACTCGTCCATTGTTCACAACAGCCTGATTCCTTGTATTTGATGAGGAACGGATGCGATTGTTGGATTTATTTGTATAACGACCAAAAGCTTTAGCAATCATAACAAATCCTTGTTGAAGTTCATCGAAAGCATCAGAATCCTCATTAGCTTCACTGTAGAATGCTTGATCATTGTTGTTGTTGTATGGAACCAATTAAGTCTGTTGAGATTGTTGCTGTGACGGATCATATGGTGCAATTGTTGCAGTTGGTTGAGGAGCGGGTTGAGGAGCTTGTTAAGGAGGAAAATTAGTTTGTGCCCACAAAGCAAGTTGTTGATTGTCTGGAAGTGACGGTGGAGCCGGGAGTCCACGGATAGCCCTTTCTTTGTCAACTTCTTTTTGATGAGGTTTTAAGTAATCGTACAACAATCCGTATGTAGCATGATGAAGATTTTTAGCTTGAAGGATGAAAATAACATACTTCTCCCAATCTGGACCAAGGCTACTTAGGAACTTTGTGTTAACAACAATTCTTGGCATGATGATGTTGTGTTTGTCCAAATCATTGATGATATCTAAGAATCGATGATGATATGACTCTAATGTCTCTCCTGGTTCAATCATGAAGTGTTCATAAGCCAAGTAGATTTTGGATTCCATATCTTCCTAATTGAGTTCAGTTACTTCCATAAGAAGATGAATATGTTCCCATATTGCTTTTTCAGTCTTTTGAGCATCAACACTTCGAAGAATTGGGTTGGGTAATCCTAAAAGGATATATTGCATTGCTAGCTCATCAGCTTCGAATTGTAGAAGTTCATCACTAGAAAGGTCAGCAACATTTGCAATGTGTGTGTGATCATCTCTTGGAGGAACAGCATTCGGATCTCCGGGTGTAACAACAATAGGCATCTAAAATGGACCTTCCAAGATAACCTTCTTTAAGAACTTTCCATGTGGCTTCTTTAGATCACAAAACCTAAAGAACCAAATTACCCATTGATCATAGTTTCCGGGAGTGAGCATTAGAGGTCTATCAAGTGATCCTGCCTCATGAATGGATTGCTGGCTACTTAAAGCTTCACACATCTGTAAAAACCAAGACGGTTCCTTCATAGTATTCCTTGATGGATGTTGATTGTAAGGATTAGTGTAGGGTAGTACTTGAAGACTTGTTGGTGGTTGAACCATTTGTGGTGAATTGCTCCTTTTTGTTAATAATGTTGTTGATTAAATTGTTGTTGATAAATTTGTTGTTGTTGATTAAATTGTTGATGTTGTGGACTTAGTTGTTGTTGTTGTTGTTGTTGAGCATACGTATATGGAAAGTAGCTAGAGTATGGTGGTTGAGACATGTTGAAAAACTTGTGTTGTTAAATGGATCTTTGTAGTCGAATGAAACGTTGTTGATGAAGTATCCTTAGGCGTAGAAAAAAACCAAGTTTAGGCAAAGCAACACTTAGGCGTAAAAACACCAAACTTACGCTACAGAAAAGCAAGAGTTACGCGTAGGATTAGCTTACGCGTAAGAATTGAGAAACACTAAAGTTAGGCGTAAACTGAAAGTTAGGCGTAGAAAAATTATGCGTAGGATTAGCTTATGCGTAAGACAAGGCTTAGGCGTAAGAAAAATCTTAGGCGTAAAGAGTTCTACGCGTAAGTTTAAGCTTATGCATAAAATTAGGGTTTTGCCCAAAAAATCTTTTACACTATCACAGTGTAAAGGATATCCAAAGTCGAAGTGTTTTCAGGCTTATACAAGCAAGAAAACACTGAGTAAACCTCGAAAACTGAAGATCAAACCAAGGATGAGTTCCGCGTAAGATCAGGGTTTTGTTAAGCGTAAAAAGCAACCAAAATTGATTTTTGCCCAAAGATGTTTCTAAACCAAATTTTTGTGATGAAACAGCTTCAATATCACCAAAATAACACAAAAGTGTGAAACTTGATGATCCAAAACTTGTAAACACGTTATGCGTAGGATTAACCACACGTTTGAAACCAAGCTTAAAAACGATGATCTACACGTAAAGTTCGAAACTTTTTGCCAAAAACAGATATTTTAACACCTAAAAACGTTGAAAGAACAAGAATCTTGAATTAAAAATGTAAAAAAAGAGTTTTTAAGCATGACAAAGTTTGTGAACATTGAGTTACGCGTAAGACACCAAAATAACTTCAAAAACAAAACCTTTTCACCCAACTATTTGGCGATTGATACCACTGTTAGGTTCCCATATTCATAACACAAGCATCAATATAAGAAATAAAAGAGAAGTGATCGGATGAACAATATCAAACACACACACGTATGATACTAAGAAAGGTTATGCGTAAAGTGTAAGTGAAATGAATTGAACAACCAACTCCCAAATGAGAGTTTACAACATTATTTATAGGAGGGAACTAGGGCAACACTCCAAGTTCCCATCTTTTCCTTATTGGGCTTGGCATAGGCTTATGGGCTTTCTACATAAGCCTAGCCTTGATTACTAACTTAAAAGCCATATTAAGCTAACTATTACATATTAATGACTAACACCTGAATTATGGTTTAGGAGTGATTCCAACACAATAAATTGAATCGCCCCATTGTTTCTGTTTAGTTGTCATATGGTTGATCTATTAGATAGATCTCACATGCCACCTACCAGGAGCTTGTTTGATGTTGGCTCCAAAAGGATTTCCATCTTCCTTGTGAATATGTTACCATATCACTCAGATGTTCTAGCATTACCACAAGGATAAAGCGTAGGACTCTTAAGATATAATCTCTCTTTCCAAATTTTGTGAAATAGAGAGTCTTCATTGACAGTGTCCTAAAGAGATTTATTTGATGATCTCGTGGCTCTAGACTCAATAGTGCGCATTTGGTTCCTATGCCGGAGACTAGGGAGAGGGTCTCCTTCTTCAATATAAACAATCTCTAAGAGAAAGTCGATAGATTATGTGGGTTCCCCGAGAGAATGAAACAAGCCCTTTTAAGAGGAGCTTGAGTAGCTTGGGAAGTTTTAGTGCAGTGCGTAACTAGGTCCATGACGTCTTGTCTTCAATACCAGTGTTACCTTAGTAACCACCAGTAGCATATGACTAGAACCTTGTTGGGTTTATTCCAGTTCTAGCTCTATCCCAGTCCGCACTCTTGCCATATCTCACTTTTCTCCTTTTTTTTCATCACACCAAAGAACTCTACACTAACTAGTGGATTGTCCCTGGGTAGATCCCTCCGGCTCTGGCGGGATCGTGGGAACAAATACCTAACCTAACCTTCCTTATATCATCATGCATAAAGTAAATTTGGTCGGTCTTTTGGTATTGTTCTTCTGCCAATGGAACCAATTGAAAACCATTTGAAAATCAATCCAAGTACTTGTGATACATGATCAAAACATTTTGTACCTGAATTGTTTTTGATATTTTTAGAAAGAAGCTCCCCCTCAACATGTGCATCTCATATTTGAAATAGTTTTGGCACATGGAGGCAAGAGGACTTGTAAATCTTAGATTTTAAGAACGAGCGTTTCGATTCTTTAATCAATATTTTCTAAAAGATATCAACATCACTTTCCCAGTCAAACTTAGTATTTGTCATACTTTGTTATAAGATGTTTTTGGGAGAGGATGTGGTTTTCAAAAGAGTTGCTCCCCCTCAATATGTGCTTTAAGATTTGAGAAGATTTTAGCACATATTAGCTGGAGCTTGCACTTAAGACAAAAGAGTTTCTCCCCCTCAATATGTGCTTTAAGATTTGCGAAGATTTTAGCAAATATTAGCTAGAGCTTGCACTTAAGACAAAGCAATCACGTTTTAATCATTTATGGTTTGATAAAGATGCTCCCCCTTAACATGTGCATGGAAAAATTGAAATCGTTTGGCACATGAAGGGAGAAGAGCTTGTTAATCACTTATAAAACATTTGCTGTATTATTAGTTTAAATCCAATTTAAATCACAAAATCTCCCTCGATCACAATTTTCAAATAATTTGAGATTTGTGATCTTTATAGATTTAAATTGTTTATGAAAGCTTTTTGAGGAGAATTGTGACTTGCTTAAGAAGACATTTAATCGATAAGGATCATTAATGAGACTTTAAACTCCAATAACATGCATGAATATCTTTTGAAAACATGAAAAATAACCTTTTGATTGAATTGAAATCATTCTCCCCCTCAATCAACGACGTAAGTTGTTGATTGAGAGATCGAGATTTTGACCAATGTCGAGTCCAAATGAATTTCAAAGAGTTTGTCCGAGTTATTTTGTTTAACATTGTTTTCATTAGATAACAAATATTTTTCAGAAGAATTTATAGAAGGAAAAATATTTGAGAAATAAACATTTGTCTTTACGGTGACAAATATTTGTTTTTAGAATCAGAGCATGAGATTTGAAACATACGTTAAAGCATGGCTCTACTTCTTTCCTTAAAAACGGGTTATAGACTGAAATGACTATAAACCTTTGTTTTTCCTTCTCCCAAAAGTTTTTTTTTCTTTTTTTTTAAGGGATTTTGATGATTTTATATTTTTCTATTTTTTTTGTTGGTTTTACAATTTTGTATTTTGTTTTTGAAAAAATATGTACAAAGAGAATAGATGAAGAGATACTTTTACTCCTCTGTTTCCTCTTGAAGACGTTTGAGTGTCTCAGGCTGAAGACTCTTGAGTCCAAGATGAGGAAGAATAAACTCAAAACATTCTCGAGGAAGTGCCTTTGTGAAGATGTCTGCTAGCTGATATTCAGTTCTCACAAAGTAAAGTTCCACTACACCCTTTTCCACTTGTTCCCTGATGAAGTGATGTCGAATGTCGATATGCTTTGCTCTTGAGTGTTGAACGTTGTTGCAAGAGAGAGAAATGGCACTTTTGTTATCAAAATACAGAGGGATTTTATTGAATTCAAAGCCATAGTCAGTTAGTTGGGATCTCATCTATAGGATTTGAGCACAGCACGATGACATGGCGATGTATTCAGCCTCTGTATAGGATATCGACGTACACATTTGTTTCTTAGATGACCAGCTTACCAGCTTCTCCCCTAAGAATTGTACACCACCTGATGTGCTTCGACGTGTATCTTGACACCCTGCATGATATGCATCTGCATATGCTGTTAGTGACTTATTAGTGTCCTTCGGATAACAAAGTCCCATGTTAGTGGTTCCTTGGAGATACCGAAAGACCCTTTTAACCGCTTCAAGGTGCTTTTTAGTAGGCTTAGCCTGATATCTAGCACACATGCATACAGCGAAAAGAATATCTGGCCTACTTGCTGTGAGGTACATCAGGGATCCAATCATACTACGATATTTCATTTGATCTACCATGATCCCTGAGTGGTCCTCATCCAGTTTAGTACGCTCTATCATGGGAGTGTCAACAGGGTCACAAGTATCAAATCCAAATTTCTTTAAAATCTCATTAGCATATTTAGATTGATTTATGAAAATGCCTCCGAGACTTTGTGAAATTTGTAATCCCAAGAAAAATGAAATTTGTCCCATCATTGACATTTGAAATTTGGAACCCATTTCATTTGAAAACCGATCACATTCATTGGGGTCAATCGAGGCAAAAATAATATCATCAATATAAATTTGAACGTGAATTAAATGTTTGCCTGAGTTTCTGGTGAACAATGTCGGATCAACTGCTCCTTTGCTGAATCCAGTAGATAGAAGGTACTTTGATAGCGTATCATACCATGCCCTTGGAGCTTGCTTCAAACCGTAAAGCGCCTTCTTCAAACGATAGACGTGAGTAGGATGATCGGATTCACAAAGCCTTCAGTTGGCTGACGATACGACTTCTTTAAGATCTCCATTAAGAAATGTCGTCTTTACATCCATTTGATATACTACCATGTTCTTACTTGCAGCATTAGCCAAAAAGATTCTGATTGCCTCAATACGTGCAACAGGAGCAAATGATTCTTCAAAGTCTAAACCCTCTTCTTGACGGTATCCTTTTGCAACTAACCGAGCCTTGTTCTTAATCACATCACCGTGCTCATCAAGTTTTACTTTGAAGATCCACTTCAAAGCAATGATCATAGCACAGTCCGGGGCAGGTACTAATTCCCATACATCTAAACGATCTAACTCATGTATTTCTTCCTTGGCATCGAACCAGCTGTCTTCAGTCATAGCTGCTTTGGCATCTTTTGGTTCGACCTTAGATAGTACTGAGTTAAAGAAGCACCACAAATCATCAGTTGCAAGTTGTCTACGAGTGGATACTGGACGAGAAAGGTTTCTAATGATGTTGTCCAATGGATGATCATGTGTCCATTTTCTAAGGTTTTCGTGTGGTTGTCGTTGAAGAACTGAAGTAGCAGAGTCGATATCTCCTGATGACGATGGTTTTATTGATGATTCAAGAACAAATATATTTTCAAAGGGTTCATCTTCTGGAGGAGCAAAAGGATTCTCATTATCTGTAGCTGCAACAACATTTCCATTGTGTATACTTGATGATTGAGGAATTGATGATGAGACTGAGTGATCAGCAGTAGGCGCTTCTTGACTTAATGACATAGAAACCTAAAGTTATCGTGTTAATGTGGATAGAACAAACCTCTGGATGGAATTGACAGATCATTTGAACTTGGCTCATAGTGTTCATCAAACATAGGATCAAACAGTTTCTTCAATTCATCTTCTGAAGGTGGTACATATGGAGTTGCTGGTGAGGAGTTATGCACAAGTGAAGAACTAATGGGACTATTTTGAATTGCAGGTCCAGAACTGGATTGTCTAGGAGCCATTTGACCGGTCAGCTCATCGAACGTAACGTGAATTGTTTACATGATATTTCGGGTTCTCTTGTTGTAGATTTGGTATCCTTTTCTGTTTGGTGCATATCCTACAAACACTCAAATGTCTGCTTTTGCTTTTAGTTTGCCTAAATCTTGACCGTCATTAGTTGGGTAACATAAAGCACCAAACACACGAAGGTATGATAGATCAGTTTTTGATTGTGGACAAGTTCATACGGAGTCTTTCCATGAGTTGTGTGAATTAGGGATCGATTTTGAGTGTAGCATGCGTAGCGCTTCAGCCATAGAAACATTGGAACCTTTGAGTAAATCAACATTGTTCTTGCGGCTTCCATAAGAGTTTGATTTTGTCTTTTAACTACATCGTTCTGTTGAGGAGTTCGTGGAACACTTCTTTGAGGACTGATTCCAACACTTTCATAAAATTCATTGATTTCTTTATTAACAAACTCAGTTCCATTGTCAGTTCGAACGATTTTGACTGTTTTGTTGAGTCGGACCTGCAGTTGTTTAATAAGTTTAATGATGACATCTGGAGTTTCATCCTTTGTCCTTAAAAACTTAACCCAAGTGAATCGGGAGTAGTCATCAACCACAACTAACACATATCTCTTCCCATTAATAGTTTGCACTCTCATGGGTCCACATAAATCCATGTGAATGGTATGTAGAACTTCCATAACCGAATTTGCAGGTTTGGGTTTATGGGCATACTTCTTGCTTTTTCCCAATGACATGCCGAAAGATTATCATTTTCATACTTAAGTCTAGGTAGTCCTCTTACTAAGTCCTTTCTGGAAAGATTGTTTATGGTACCAAAGTTCAAGTGATTGAGACGACGGTGCCATAGCCATGACTTAGTTTTAAAAGCCTTTGACAGTAAGCAGATGGGTGAAGATTTCATCATATCTTCGATAGAGATAGTGTATAGATTTGAACCACGAGTTCCTCTGAGAAGTTCCACACCATCAAGTTCTCTAACAAAACAAGTATGTTTTTTGAAGGCTACTTCTAAGTCAGAATCACAAAATTGTCGAACAAAAAATAGATTATGTCCAAGACCTTCTACATAATATACCCTGGAAATCACACTGTCACCAACTACGCAATCTCCATAACCCATAATAGCTCCAAAATGATCGTTTCCGAATCTCACAGTTCCGATAAATTTGCTCACGAAGTTCATAAGCAGCGACCGGGTCTCTAGTCATATGCTTGGAACAGCCTGAGTCCAAGTACCACAGAACGATTTGAACGACCTACAGTTGAACACAGAAAAGAATGGTTAACTGGATAATTGGGATCCCCATGCAAGAATGGGTTCCATTTGGTTAGTAGCAATGATTGGAACACCCACATCAGAAGTAGAATCAATGGAATTATTATGGATAGATGCAATACTATTGTGTTCGAGAGACCTATTCAAAGTATGTTCACTTCTTAAAGGAATAGTTCTACCAGTAGGCATCAATTTCATAATAGGCATCGACCTAGACAATTTAGGGCACATCTTATTAAGACTAAATTTATGACCAGTAGGTATCCACTGATAACCTACATTGCTAAATTTTCTTCCTATGGGTTTCCACTGTTTTCTAACCTTCTTCCTCCATCGCTTTCTACCCTTCTTAACATATTCAAATGCACTAACACATTTAACAGGGAATTTAAAACCATTCACGCCACAATCATAATTAGTACCAGAAACCAAGCAGTTATCATTACATGTTTTTCTCAAAGTATCAGAATTCGAATTAATTATAGTACGCTTATAGCTAATACTAGAATCAACACGATTCATTTTATTTGACTCAAACTTAAAATTGCTATGGTGATCTTCAACTCTCTTCCAATGCACATTATTAGCTTGCGAGGTCCTATCTTGCATGGTATTGCCTCGAGGCTTTGACCTGCTCGCTTTAATGTCACTGATTACTCCTGTAGGCTTCGACCTAGACAATTTAGGGCACATATTATTAAGACTAAATTTGTGACCAGTAGGTATCCACTAATAACCTACATTGCTAAATTTTCTTCCTGTGGGTTTCCACTGTTTTCTAACCTTCTTCCTCCATCGCTTTCTACCCTTCTTAACATATTCAAATGCACTAACACATTTAACAGGGAATTTAAAACCATTCACGCTACAATCATACTAGTACTTCAAACCGCTATCATCATTACATGTTTTGCTCAGTAGCAGAATTGATTAATACGCAGCTTATAGCTAATACTAGAATCAACACGATTCGTTTTATTGACTCAACTAAAATTCCTATGGTGATCTTCACTCTTCCAATGCACATTCTTAGCTTGCGGTAGGTCCTATCTGGTATTGCTCAGGCTTTGACTCGCTTTAATGTCACTGATTACTCCTGTAGAAGGAATTATGGGAACATTAGTTGGTTTTGCTACTTTTACAGGAGTAATCACGACACAGAAGTGTGCAGTCAAAGGCTGAGGCAATACCACGCAAGGACCTCTAAGATAAGAATGTGCATTGAAAGAGAGTAGAAGATCCCCATAGGAATTTTAAGTTTGAGTCAAATAAAACGAATCGTGTTGATTCTAGTATTAGCTATAAGCGTACTGTAATTAATTCGAATTCTGCTACTTTGAGCAAAACATGTAATGATAACTGCTTGGTTTCTGGTACTAATTATGATTGTGGCGTGAATGGTTTTAAATTCCCCTAAGAAGTTAAATGGATGCCTACTGGTAGAAATATTCCCCTAAGAAGTGAACATACTTTGAATAGGTCTCTCGAACACAATAGTATTGCATCTACCCATAATAATTCCATTGATTCTACTTTTGATGTGGGTGTTCCAATCACTGCTACTAACCAAATGGAGCCCATTCGTGCATGGGGATCCCAAGTATCCAGTTATCTATTCTTGTCTGTGTTCAACTGCAGGTCATTCATATCGTTCTGTGGTACTTAGACTCAGCCAAGCATGACTGAGACGGTCGCGCCTCATGAACTTCATGAGCAAATCATCTCTGTGAGATTGAAATGATCATTTTGGTGCTATTATGGTGGTGGAGATTACGTGGTTGGAAATAGTGTGATTTCCAAGGTATATTATGTTGAAGGTCTTGGACATAATCTATTTTCTGTTGGACAATTTTGTGATTCTGACTTAGAAGTGGCCTTCAGAAAACATACTTGCTTTGTTAGAGATCTTGATGGTGCGGAACTTCTCAAAGGAACACGTGGTTCAAAACTATACACCATCTCTATCGAAGATATGATGAAATCTTCACCCATCTGCTTGTTGTCAAAGGCTTCTAAAACTAAGTCATGCTATAGGCACCGTCGTCTCAATCACTTGAACTTTGGTACCATAAACAATCTTTCCGTAAAGGACTTAGTAAGAGGACTACCTAGACTTGAAAAGGATCATCTTTGTTCAAAGATGTCAATTGGGAAAAGCAAGAAGTATGCCCATAAACCCAAACCTACAAATTTGGTTACGAAGTTCTACATACCATTTACATGGATTATGTGGACCCACAGAGTGCAACTATTAATGGGAAGAGATATGTGTTGTTGTGTGGATGACTACTCCCATTCACTTGGTTAAGTTTTTTAGGACAAAGGATGAAACTCCAGATATGTCGTCATTAAACTTATTAAACAACTCCAGGTCCACTCAACAGTCACCAAAATCGTCGAACTGACAATGGAACTGAGTTTGTTAATAAAGAACTCAATGAATTTTATGAAAGTGTTGGAATCAATCCTCAAAGAAGTGTTTCATGAACTCCTCAACAGAATGGTGTAGTTGAAAGACGAAATCAAACTCTTATGGAAGCCGCAAGAACAATGTTGATTTACTCAAAGGTTCCAATGTTTCTATGGGCTGAAGCTATTGCCATTGCATGCTACACTCAAAATCGATCCCTAATTCACACAACTCATGGAAAGACTCCATATGAACTTGTCCACAATCGAAAACCTGATCTTTCATTCCTTCGTGTGTTTGGTGCTTTATGTTACCCAACTAATGACGGTTAAGATTTAGGCAAACTTAAAGCAAAAGCGAACATTGAAGTATTTGTAGGATATGCACCAAACAGAAAAGGATACCGAATCTACAACAAGAGAACTCGAAACATCATGGAAACAATTCACGCTTACGCTCGATGAGAGTCGATTCAGGTCAAATGGCTCCAGGACAATCCAGTTCTGGACCCGCAACTCAAAATAGTCCCATTAGTTCTTCACTTGTGCATTCATCACCAGCAACACCATATGTACCACCTTCAGAAAATGAATTGAAGAAACTGTTTGATCATATGTTTGATGAACATTATGAGCCAAATGCAAATGAGCTGTCAATTCCATCAACAGAGGTTGTTCCTATCCCTGTCAACACAGATAACTCTTCAGTTTCTATTTCATTAAGTCATGAAGCCATTCTATTGCCGATCACTCATCATCAATTCCTCAATCATCAAGTGTACACAATGGAAATGTTGCTGCAGCTACAGATAATGAAAATCCTTTTGCTCCTCCAGAAGATGAACCATTTGAAAATATATATTTTCTCCGAACCGCAGAACCATCTTCATCAGAGAAAACAACTCTGCATTTCTTCACCACCATCTAACACCTTAGAAAATGGACACATGATCATCCATTGGACAACATCATTGGAAACCTTTCTCGTCCAGTATCCACTCGTAGATAACTTGCAACTGATGCTTTGTGGTGCTTCTTCAACTCTGTACTATCTAAGATCAAACCAAAGGATGCTAAAGCAGTTATGACTGAAGACAGCTGGTTTGAGGCCATGCAGGAAGAAATACATGAGTTCGATTGTTTAGATGTATGGGAATTAGTACCTACCCCATACTGTGCAATGATCATCGCCCGGGTGGATCTTCAAAGTAAAACTTGATGAGCACGTGATGATTAAGAACAAGGCCTCGGTTAGTTGCAGGATACCGTCAAGAAGAGGGGACTTTGAAGAATCATTTGCTCTCGTTAACGTATTGAGGCAATCGAATCTTTTGGCTAATGTCGCAAGTAAGAACATGGTAGTCTATCAGATGGATGTAAAGACGGCATTTCTTAATGGAGATCTTAAAGAAGTCGTATATGTCAGCCAACCTGAAGGCTTTGTGAATCCAGAGCATCCTACTCACGTCTATCGTTGAAGAAGGCTCTTTAAGGTTTAAAGCAAGCTCCAAGGGCATGGTATGATACGCTATCAAAGTACCTTCTATCTACTGGATTAAAGAAAGGAGCAGTTGATCCGACATTGTTCACCGAAAGTCGTGCAAACATTTAATTCACGTTCAAATTTATGTTGATAATATTATTTTTGCCTCGACTGACCCCAATGAATGTGAACGGTTTTCAAATGAAATGGGTTCCAAATTTCAAATGTCAATGATGGGACAAATGTCATTTTTCTTGGGATTACAAATTTCACAAAGTCCCAGAGGCATTTTCATAAATCAATCTAAATATGCTAATGAGATTTTAAAGAAATTTAGATTTGATACTTGTAACCCTGTTGACACTCCCATGATAGAGCGTACCAAACTGGATGAGGACCACTCAGGGATCATGGTAGATCAAACGAAATATCGTAGTATGATTGGATCCCTGATGTACCTCACCAAGAGAGACCGCACATTTTATTCGCTGTATGCATGTGTGCTAGATATCATGGTAGATCAAGCGAAATATCTACGGTCCTCTAGCTGTCATTCGAAGAATGATACGGGTCTTTAGATATTGTTCGAATGTACATAAACGTTTAAAAAAAAAAAAAAAAAAAAAACCCTTTTGAGAGAAGGATAAACAAAGGTTTATAGTCATTTCCGTCTATAACCCGTTTTTAAAGAAAGAACAGAGCCAAGCTTTTACGTATGTTTCAAATCTCATGCTCGTTTTCTAAAAACAAATGTTTGTCACCATAAAGACAAATGTTTTCACAAATATTTTTCCTTTATAATTATTCTAAAAATATTTATATCTAATGAAAACAATTTTAATAAAATAACTGACAAACTTTTTGAAATCCATGGACTCGACATGGTCAAAATCTCGGTCTCTCAATCAACAACTTACGTCATTGATTGAGGGGGAGAATGATTTCAATTCAATCAAAGGTTATTTGTCATGTTTTCAAAAGATATTCATGCATATTTTTGGAATTTTAAAGTCTCATAAGTGATCCTTATCGGTTAAATGTGTTCATAAGCAAGTCATAATTCTCCTTAAAAGCTCTCAAAAGCAATTTAAATCTATAGAGATCACAAATCTCAAATATTTAAAAATTGTAATCGGGGGAGAATTTATGATTTAAATTGGATTTAAACTGATAATTCAACAAATGGTTTATAAGTGATTAACAAGCTCTTCTCCCTACATGCGCCAAATGATTTCAAATTTTCCACATGTTAAGGGGGAGAATCTTTATCAAACCATAAATGAGATAAACGTGATTGCTTTGTCTTAAGTGCAAGCTCCATCTAATGTGTGCTAAAATCTTCTCGAATCTTAAAGCACATATTGAGGGAGAGCAAATCTTTTGAAAACCACATCCTCTCCCAAAACAATTTTTAACAAAGTATGACAAATACTAAATTTGACTGGGAAAGTGATGTTGATATATTTTAGAAAATAGTGATAAAAGAATCGAATCGCTCGTTCTTAAAATCTAAGACTCTCAAGTCCTCTTGTCCTATTAACTATTTCAAAATCCGTTCAAACATGTTGAGGAGCTTCTTTCAAAAAATATCAAAACAATTCAGTACAAAACGTTTTGATCATGTATCATAATAACTTGGATTGATTTTCAAATGGTTTTCAATTGGTTCCATTGGCAAAAGAACAATACCAAAAGACCGACCAAATTTACTTTATGCATGGTGATATAAGGAAGGCTAGGTTAGGTATTCGTTCCCATGATCCCGCCAGAGCCGGAGGGATCTACCCAGGGACAATCCACTAGTTAGTGTAGAGTCCTTAGGCATGATGATAAAAAGGAGAAAAGTGAGATACGGGAAGAGTGCGGATTGAGATAGAACTAGAACTGGAATAAACCCAACAAGGTTCTAGTTATGAAGTCTCTGTAAGCACATAAGGGGTTGAAGAATGAAAAAGAATTGAAAGGTGAAAAGGGTGAAAAGAAATAACCCACCAATAATTCAACCTTAGGGCAGAAACCGGGTTCAATTCATATGCTACTGGTGGTTACAAAGGTAACACCGGTATTGAAGACAAGATGTTATGGACCCAGTGACGCACTACACTACAACTTCCCAAGCTACTCAAGTTCCTCTTAAAAGGACTTGTTTCATTCTCACGGAGAACCTACATAATTTATCGAATCTCTCTTAGAGATTGTTGATATTGAAGAAGGAGACCCTCTCCCTAGTCTCCGGCATAGGAACCAAATATGCACTATTGAGTCTGGAGCCACGAGATCATCAAAGAAATCTCACTAGGACACTGTCAAAGAAGACTTTCTGTTTCACACAATGTGGAAAGAGATATTATATCTTAAGAGTCCTACGCCTTATCCTTGTGGTAATGCCAGAACATCTGAGTGATATGGTAACATATTCACAAGGAAGATGGAAAGCTTCGAGCCAACATCAAACAAGCTCTCGTAGGTGGTATGTGAGATCTATCCAATAGATCAACCATGTGACAATCGAATGAAACAATGGGGCGATTCAATTTCTTGAATCAATCCTGGTTTAGGTTATGGATTGACGATTTGAAAACCGGTCATTGTGCTTAAAACTTTTCTTTAGCACACGATCGTACTAATATTTCAAAATAAAGCTGCTTATGATTGATAATGATTTTCATTAAAACCCGTTGTATTGCAAAAACAATTTATTAAGCAATACACGATTGTTTTCAAATATCTTTTCATCAATCGCTGAATCTTTATTCGATGGTTCACTCACCGTGTTGTCTTCTTTGAGATGTTCGGTTTGAGAACAGCTAGGGCACCAAGCAAACCCCGTCAATGAAATTCTTCGAATTATACCTCGATCACAAGAGATTTGTACTAATTAACGGAACGTGGGCCGTACCTCAATTCAACAAATGTGATCAAAGACACTTTCGTGCACTTTATTGCTAACTGTTGTATGCAGGTAAGCCCGACGTTTGCAGCTGATCAGAATGAAGTGGTCAATCATTAAGCCGCGTGCTCACTCAACACATTCACTTCTAAAGAAATCATGATTAGTTCATAAATGACTCTGATATTATCACTCCATGCTTCTGCTACGCTGCTGCCAATATCATAAATCAATCAAAGCTTTCGCTACTCTGATGAGAAGAAATCATGATCCAGAATGTGAGCATGTCGGTCCAAAAGTCACAATATCACATGTTACCAACATCACAAAGGATGAGTCAAAGATTTATGGTAGCTGATGATCTCAAAGCTGGCTCAACACTCATTATCACGTGGATCAGTTAAAGATGTCCACTTGGATTATCCATGCATGCAAAAATGAAGAATCAAAGACTACGAGCTACTGAGCTAAGAACTACATCAAGAATGCAAGAACAATTTAAAATGTAATATCTGTTTGTATTCAATGTAATTTGAGGTGACCTCCCTTAGGGGGAGATTGTTAGGATTTGGAAAATCCGGTAGTTAAAGTATCGGTCACCTCAAGTATATGTAATCGTTAGAAAGCTCGTAGTCGTAGTTATTTTATGTTAAGTAGTATTTAGTTAAGTAACACCGTGGAGGACGGACGGGTCTTTACCCACCGTATACGATCCACAACCCAGAGGTGGCGATTTATGTAAAACTATAAATACTTCTCTACCTCCCAGAGATGGAGCTCATAATAAGATTTTTCTTTCTCTCACTAAAGTTCCCAACCTCTAACTTTCTCTCACTAAAACCATAGTATACGCCTCTTTGATCTTTGGTTTAGTGTGTTTATGAAATCCAATATGTTACGGTTAGCTTCATAAGGGTGACAAACTTGTGCCATTCGGGATTCATATTGTTCACAAACTTTGAATTCAGCTGAATGTTTGGCATGCTCATTCTGATGTTCCTCATATCATTCACAAGCTTGTGGAATCTCACGTAATACTCATATACACTCTCATCTGGTTTCATCTTGAAGTGCTCAAATTCATCATACAGTTGTGATTCTCTGTCTTCCTTGGTTAATTCTGAACTTGAGAGAAGCATCTTGACATTATCCCAGACTGCCTTGGCTTCGGTGTTGTGATTGATAAGCTTGTAGATATCTTGTGGAAGACCCCGGTATAATGTTTGAAGCCCATTTCATAATCGATCTGTTTTTCCATCATCGAGCTCATCATACGCCTCGGTCTGCTATTCCATAGATCATTGTTCCATCCTGCACTGTATCAATTATGTCTCGAGTAGTCTCAATCTGATAAGGTCCTTCATCAATGGATTTGAGAATGTTGACCCCATTCCCAAGAAGCATAACTGATTCATTGAGCCCAAGAGTCAGAGTCAGCTTCTGTCAAGCATGGGTAGACATTATCCGAACCGCTTCTTGAACATCCTCCAACAAAGGGAGATGATTGAGGTGCGTTGGTGTACATGTTAACAGATTACACTGGATTTTATAACTCTATGATTAAACCGGGAAATAGATTCTTTCACGGGATTTTACTAAATCAAAAGAAAACCGTATTACAAACAAAAGATCAACCAAGTCGCTAAGAATCCTTGAACCAAGTCGCTAAGCACCAAGTCGCTAAGTAGCAACTCGCTAGATTACAAGTTGTTATGAACCAAGTCGCTAAGACCCAAGTCGCTGGACACAAGTCGCTAAAGCACCAAGTCACTACACGTACTAAGTCGCTAAGAGCAACTCTAAGATCCAAGTCGCTAGTATCAAGTCAGCTGAGAATACAAGTACAAGTCGCTAACAAAATTGAAAGCAAGTCGCTAACTTCACCAAGTCGCTAGCCATAGTGGAGAATCCACTAAGTTGTATCGTTTTGTCATTGTCTCAATAGACAAGTCGCTAGGCTCAAGTCGCTAACAACTAACACTACAACTCGCTAACTTACTGAGCAAGTTGCTTTAAGAAAAAAACACAACGAGAGTCAAGTCGCTAGCTTGAAAACTTCAAAACACACTTTCAATTACAACCATAATTCAAGAACCAGCAGCTTACAATGATTCTAAACACAAAAGTACACCCAAAATTCAAACTTTAACACTAGAAATGATCCAAATGAAGCAAAAACCACTAAACTTTTTCAAACTCAAAAACCATCTAAAAACCACTAGAAATCCAAGGATATGTAAGAGAGATGATCAAACCATGGTGATAAGGTTTTAAAATTTACCATTTTGAGGGGTCGTTTAAGCCCTTATTTGATCACTTTTGTATCCGTTATTACTTAATATCGTTCTTTTCACTTTTTAGGTCTCTTGAAGGCAAATTGCTGGAATGGCACTTATATGGACTGAAAAGCGATATATTCAAGAAAATGGCCAAAGTCAAGAATCGAGACACTCAAGCAAATGAAACAGTGGGGCGGCGCTGCTTTATCCAGGTGAGCACATGTTATTGACGAGCACAGTAGCCAAATTGCTTATTTTCAAGTGATGGTGTCGCTTTAAAAGAGTATGCCGTTTAAACTCAGACGGCCTAGATTTCATCCGCATGTCGAGGTGAAGAGGACGGCGTCACGAGCATAAGATGATGCCATCGCAAGGATGACTTAGCCAAGATGAAACCATAATGACGGCGACCCGACGGCGTCACAAATCATAAGGTGACGCCGTCGCGAATGTAATCTTATATATAGAATCCGAATTTTTCAGTTTTTAGAGTGTAGTATTTTGGAGTAAAAACCTAAACCGAACCAAGGTTGTCTTGTACAGTATTTTATGGTTCCAAACCCTATCTTACATCAAGATAAGTGTTTTACTTCATTAATTCAATTATGTCTTTAATTACTTGTGTGTATGCTTGCATGTTTTCCATGTCCGGCTAATTTACTTGTGTGTTTGCTTTAGGGAATATGAAACTTAATTATTGAATATTGATTGGTTGTCTCTTATCTTAATTGTTAATGATCTAGTAATGCGATAGGTCATTCGTTGTGTAGTTAATGCTTGATTAATATTTGTGAACCTTAGACTATAACACCTAGAGTAGTTGTAGGCTAAACCATCCAAAGAGTACCTTAGAGTTAGAGTTTATAATTCCTAGAGATTTTGTAGACGAGACCCTTTGGTAGTTTCAAAAAGTTGGGACAAACGATACCTACGAATTTAGACACACAACTAAATTAAGAATATGACAATTCAACCATCTATAAGAGATAATTAAGGAGTAGTAAAACCTAAGTAAACACATCTTTAAACTATCATACGAGCACACAATAATTAGACATAGATTACCCTCACCTTAGATTAGATAATTACATAAGTAGAGTAATCGGTAGAAATACCAACCCCCAAATCCAAACCCCGAGATTCGTACTTTCCCATTTCCTAAAAAACATAAAAAAAGATTAAAAAAAATAATCTTCCTCAACCCCAACCTTAGCGTAGTAACTTCTCACTAGCATTCCTATTCCCCAGAGAACGATATCAATTCCGTGGCTTACCCTAATACTACACTACAACGATTAGGTTCAATCGCTTGTGGTGTTGAAAAACTTGCTCGACGGGGTAAAAGGAAGTTCCGTTGACTGAACCGTGTTTTCGCAAGCATTTGTTTTTGCCGGAATAGAATAGCTAGTCAGTAGTCCACCTCATTTAGGTTTCTTTGCTTGATTCCTATCAAGTAAATTTTTTCTTTTTTAGCTTCCTCAGTCTATCCCTTCTTCGTGACCGTTGTTCGAACCCATCACTTTCACTATGGAAGGTGATAACCCCCTCAAATGATTGTCCCGCCAAGAGCCTGTACTTTTGTGAATACTCCGCCTAGCCACCAAGGCTATAGGAACACCATTGAGCTTCCCGGCCAAGCCCAAACTATGCCCCTGATCCGACACCATCCTGGTGCAAAACGGATGTATTCCATGGACTTTGTTCAGAAGATCCCAATCAGATCTTGGATTTCCTTAAAATTGTCATTCCTTCCGACCTCGATGCTACTAATCGGGAGACCACGCCACCAAGGCTCTTCCATTCCTCTACGGACCAAGCTAGTAATTGGCTTGAGTGACTTTCCGCGGCTCCATCTCAAGTTGGGATGATCTCTCTCGTTTCCTTGCTCAATTTTTCCCATCGGGGAGAACCACTAAGCTTAGGAATGACATCTTGATGTTCCAACAACGCAAGGTGAATCCTCTACTTAAGCATGGACTCGATTCAAGGACTTACTTCACAAAGTCCCTCATCACGGCATTGATCTTTGGCTCCAAGTCCAACTTTTCTATGATCATGTCAACTTCCCCACTAAGCGATCCATTGACCAAGCGGTCGGTGGAAAACTTAGTGATCTCATCACGGAAGAATCGTATAATAGAGGACCTTGATCTCTATGACAACGAAAGTTGGAATGACCCCCGAGAGTTGCCCAAAACCGTTAAGGCAATCTCCTTGCCTCCCATTGACTCACAATCTTCCCACCGTAGGATGCTCGAGCTTGAAGATCAAGTTAAATTCCTAATGAGCCCCTACGAAAATCCTAATTCTTCGTGCCATGTGAACAAAGTTTCCTCGTGTGAGCCGTAGATGGTGATCCTCATAACACAAGACTTCGACCCGATTCTAACAAGCTCCGTTGACTCGCGATCCTCGCATAATGGAACGGAGGAAGATTCCCTACACACCGACTTATCTTTTAATGACGTAGAAGCATGGAAGGGCAAGCCGACTTCTATTGGAGGCAAACCAAAGAATTCACTTCCAATGATTTCTCATGGTCCCCATCTCATGGCCCTAACCAACAAAACATGAAGGATGTTGCAAACCTAGTCGCATCTCAAGAAGCCCAAATAGCTAAGCTCTCGGACCACTTTAACCAACAACAAGCCGAGATGGATAGAAGATAGATAACCTCTTGAAAGCCATGACCAATAGTGATAGGAAGGTTAATGCTATCTCAACTCCGAGCCTTCGGTGCAGAGATTAAGGACCCAAGTATGTTAGCTAAGCACATTCAATTCGTCAATACCATCACCTTAGTGAAACCTAATAGAACAAATGACGAAGCGAACCATGAGGTGATACTTGAGGTTAGTAAAACACTGACGAATGAAACAACCGAGGAAGTAGAAGAAGTAGACAATGACTATTTCAATAAGTTTCCACGAAGAAGAGCTATCTCGCCACCACTCATAGTGCATGACCTCCGCCACATGTATGTTAGAAAAAGTCCTAGAATCAAGTTTGGGAACCCTTGGAATCTTAACATACCATGTTGCATAGGACACCCGCAAAGGCCTACATCGCATCGAAGTCCCCAATTAACATAATGACTAGCACCTACTACAATTGGGTGATGAAGAAACCCATCCCAACTAGGCAAGACCCCGATAATCCTAGGGTTAGGTGCAATTTTCTTGGTGAGTTAGGGATTGCCCTTATGTAGGTAGTTTCATGTTTTCTACGGATTTCATAATAGTGGATGATATATTAACGGTCATAGATCCTAGCTTGTCCACGTTATTCTAGGGAAACCTTTCAGAAAACACCGATGACTTATGATCCCTCATTAGGAATAGTACGATTCAAGGATGAGACCGATGATGTAGCTTACCAAATGCCATTTAAGATTGAGAAGTTTTCATCACTCTCCAATGATGAAAAGGAACTTAAACTATCGGTCTATTATAGGAATAATGAGGATAAAGAGAAAGGAGTAGATTATGTTATGGCCAAGATTTTTGGTTTCTATAAGGATTGCTTGAACTTAGGACCGGAATATAGAACTGAGTGGGAGAAAACGAGCCTTTAGAGGTGTATCAGGGCACTTCTACCACATGGAACCAACCACAGAGACCGGCTACGAGGAAGAAGGTGACGGTAATGAGTCCGTGAGCAGCGACTTCGAGTCTAGCTACAAGACTCATAAATAAAGAAAAGCGCTTCGTGGGAGGCAACCCATTAATTGTTTGCTTGTTAGTATATCTTTTATTGATTGTTTATTCTCATGTTTAAATTTGTAAAAATGCTTTATTTTGTTTTAACCTCGTCTTAATTGCATATAAAGGTATTTTTACATAAAGGATAAGTGTAGGGAGGATTACACACGTTTTCAAAAGAAACGTAAACATGAGAATAACAATTAATTAAAAGATATATATGTATGTTTGTTCGAGTCAAATGCTTGTATCGAGTCATAATGGATGTTTTACAGAAATTTTTCCAGATTCTAAAGATGTAAATTTTCCAAAATCGAAACAGCTTTTGTTAGGATAACCTGACTGATCGATCGCAACCGACGACGGCCGAAGGAGTAAAAATAACAGATTACTTTTTTTTTCTCAAGCTCGAGCTACTAATAAATTTTTGAAATTTCCGTGTCTTAATTTTCCGAAATTGGTGAACATCCATTCCACAAACATTATATCTTAGTTTAGTAGAGTCTTATATATATTATTACCGCCGATTTTACTAAAGGTTTCGCTTTGTTTTCTTCAAGTGCAGGTTTTATTTATCAAGAAGAAGATACATAAGGTTGGAAGGAGCCTTTCACGCATACATTCTTCTTGGAAAGGATTTAACCACTACTTCACACACGGATCCTACCGAAAGCTAATCGAGTATTAGTTTCGTTTTTAATTACCTTCTATTATCATAACTTTGATAGTTTCGGGGAACATTGGAGACAATGTTCAGTTTAAGTGTAGGGAGAGAAAATAAAACGGGAACTTTGAAACTATGCTTATCCTTGACTATTTGCTTTGTCCAATTGTATCTATGTAATAAACCATGAGAAAATGTTGGTTAGGGTAATTTTGGCACCAAATTTAAAATTTTTCATGACATATAGGAGTGGGCCATTAATCTTAACAAAAGCGTCTCACGGATAGGAAGTTGCATGACTAGCACAAAACCCTTTACCACCTAAATCCACCCAAAATGATCGCCTTTAGATTAGTAGGAATTAAAGCATTCATCTTTAATGCTTAGAGTGAACCGGTAGTATAATAGATTCGAGAACTTGTTTTGTGATGCATCCCGAGATCGCTAGTAAGACTACACTTGTGTAGTTAGGAATAACTAAATGATAAGAGACATTAGGATAACCCTTGTTTGATACCTGTAATATAATTACTTCTTCCACATCGGTTGAGTAATTCCCCACACCTTTGTGTTGTACTCATCTTTAGTACACGATACCCCTAGTTAACCCCTTAGAGCCTATCCTTTTCGCCGTTCGCGTGATTCGATTTTCAGAATATCAATGAAGAGCATTGTTTACACCCCACCCCCAAATGTACACCCAAATCACCTTAGCCTACCCTGTATGCACTTACTTTCAGTGCATTATTGTTATCAACCGAAACACTTAGTTCAATTATCTAGTTGCTTGCATAAGTTGCTAAGTCGAGTCATATCCTTTGTACACAGTTTTGGGACGATTGGGGCTCATGGGAAGAGTTAAAGTTTATGAAATGACTGGAAGGGAATGTTAATTCAAATTCCCTTTATTTGCGTAATAATGTACTCCAAGTGTTTTGATCTTTTCAATTCGGGTCAAATTAGTGTTAGAGTAATAAAAACTCAAGTGTAGGGATGTGCCTATAAATCCCTATCATTTTGATGTTACCGTAGAGGATGGTAGAGTAAAAGTGTATGAAATGAAAAAAAATCAAAAAATAGAAAAGAAAAAGAAAAATGAAAGGTGTTAAAAAATACGGGCTACTATCCTACATCTATCCTTTAAATTTATGTTTGTTTGTTTCAGTTATCTAGAGTTTAGAGTGTCGAGTCTTGGCTTAGCAACGCCATTCTTTGTATGCTTGTAACATAGAGATTTTTGACTTACCACCACTAAATAGCCTATCCCACCAAACCCTTTGTTTCCCTACCATAAGCCTAACATTACAACCCTTTAAAGACCTCTTTGATAGTCTTTCCTAGGTGCTTAAGCCAAAGCGATGGAGGTTTGATCTATTCTCAAGCCTATGGTAATCTATGTACTAGGACCGGTTAATGAGTGTTTATCTTCCATTTCCAACTTATTATATTTCATATACACCCGAGAGATGTGAGTATCCAAACACCCCATGTGAGGTGCTAGTATGTGATTTCCATGCTTGTTATGACTTTTATGGGCTTATATGTGTTGTGAACTGTTTTAAACCAATGTTTCATGACCCCTAACTTATAAATTAATTGGCTAAAAGCACATTTGCTTGAGGACAAGCAAATACCAAGTGTAGGGATTATTGATAAGGTTTTCAAATGTACCTTTTGAGGGTCATTTAAGCCCTTATTTGATCACTTTTGTATCCGTTATTACTTAATATCGTTCCTTTTCACTTTTAGGTCTCTTGAAGGCAAATTGCCGAATGGCACTTATATGGACGAAAAGGCGCGAGATATGGAAGAAATGGCCAAAGTCAAGAATCGAGAAACTCAAGCCGGCCGAAACACTAGGGGACGCGTCCAGCTTTATCTGTGCCGCCGAGCACATGTTGGACGATACATTAGCCAAATTGCTTATTTTCGTGGACGGTGTCGCTTTAAAAGAGGGAATGCCGCAACTCGCATCGCCTAGATTTGATCCGCACGGCATCGAGGTCAAGAGGACGGCCACGAGCATAAGGCTGACGCCGCCGCAAGACTAACTTGGCCAAGACGAAACCCTAATGACGGCGCACCGGACGGTCAACAATTCATAAGGCGACGCCGCGAATGTAATCTTATATATAGAATCGGAATTTTTCAGTTTTGGTGTGTAGAGTTTTGGAGTAAAAACCTAAACCAACCAAGGCTATCTTATACAAGATTTTAGGGTTCCAAACCCTATTTTACATCAAGATAAGTGTTTTACTTCATTAATTCAATTATGTCTTCATTACTTGTGTGTATGCTTGCATGTTCTCCATGTCCCGCTAATTTACTTGTGTGTTTGCTTAGGGAATATGAAACTTAATTATTGAATATTGATTGGTTGTCTTTATCTTAATTGTTACTGATCTAGTAATGCGATAGGTCATTCGTTGTGTAGTTAATGCTTGATTAATTTTTGTGAACCTTAGACTATAACACCTAAAGTAGTTGTAGGCTAAACCATCCAAAGAGTACCTTAAAGTTAAAGTTTATGATTCCTAGAGATTTTGTAGACGAGACCCTTTGGTAGTTTCAAAGAGTTAGGGACAAACGCATACCCTACGACTTTATACACACAACGCGATTAAGAATAAGGATGACATTCAACCATCAATATGAGATAATTAAGGAGTAGTAAAACCTAAGTAAACACATCTTTAAATCATCATACGAGCACACAATAATTAGACATAGACTACCCTCACCTTAGTTAATTTGATAACTAGATAATAGAGAAATCGGTAGAAATACCAACCCCCCAAATCCAAACCCCGAGATTCGTACTTTCCATTTCCTAAAAACATAAAAAGATAAAAATACTCTCCTCAACCCCAACCTTAGCGTAGTAATATCTCACTAGCATTCCTATTCCCTAGAGAACGATATCATTCGCGGGCTTACCCTAATACTTCACTACAACGATTAGGTTCACTGCCTAGGGTGTTGAAAAACTTGCTCGACGAAAAGGAAGTTCCTTTGACCCCGAACGACGCGTGTAGCGTTATCACATGGCTCTGATACCATTTGTAACATATTGAATTTCATAAACACATCAAACCAATGATCACACTAGGCGTATAAGATAGTTTAGAGAGATAAAGTTAGAGGTTTGGGAACTTTTAGTGAGAGAAAGAAAAATCTTATTATGAGCTCCAACTCTCTACCTTGGGAGGTAGAGAGTATTTATAGTCCTTACATAAATCGCTACCTACGAGTTGTAGATCAGGCATACAGTGGGTAAAGACCCGTCCGTCCTCCATAGTTACTTAACTAAATACTACACAACATTAAATAACTACGACTACGAGCTTTCTAACGATTACATATACTTGAGGTGACCGATACTTCAACTCTTTGGATTTTCCAAATCCTAACAATCTTGATGTTTTGACTCCGTCTATGAATTACGTTCTTGTTAGAGAAGAAAATCAAGTTGATCACAAAGAAGAAGATTTATTAATAAATTGTTAACACCCCCAATCTGCACAGCGAAGACTTAATCAAGTTTTCGAGGCGTTACTATTGGATCGGTATCGCACACAAGTATAGCAAAAGATAGTCATTTAACATTAAAAACCAATCCCAAATTTAAGTATTCAAAACATTTGATCCAAAAGAGTAAATATTAGGCCCAAAAAATGATTTAATAAAATAGCTCCCCAAAGTTTATCGAGTCGAAATGATCCTTGAACTCGCCTTCTTGCCAAGCTTCCACCAATCATGTATTCCAAACATCTCTCAAATACCTGAGAAATCATGCTAAAAGGTCAGACTTACTGTGAGTTCATAGGTTTAAGTTAAATAAATCATTGTAGACTCAGAAGAGTTGATTTGCTATGCAAGACCTAAGATATATAAATACCGCTGCACATACTCGATCCTACCCGATTCCAATCATATCCCGATCCGAGGATTACTCGGCCCCGCGACTCTAGTCCAAAGACTGTCAGGCAAAATATATAACAATTGCCAACCCGGACTAGGTCGAGGTAGAATCTATTCTTAGCTAGTCACGGTTAAACTAGACTAAGGCAACAACGCATCGCACATCTATCTAAACATTCAAGCATATAAGAATCCAAATAGTTTTCACGATCCCAAAAGCGAGGCATGATTCTCACCCCAATATAGTTAAAAACGTAGATAAAAGGGGGCTATGAAACTCACCTCAAGCAATCAACGCAAATAAACACAGCAAAAGATAACGGTAATCACGGCACAACAATCATCTTCAAGGCACAACCTTATTAATGTAGACCAACTTTTAATATATATATTTCTAAATCAGCGTTATCTACCCCAATATATTCCATTTCTTTATTTCCAAAAATGTCTCATTTCGCCATTTAATCCTAGTGTTTGGTATCCTCATGTGGGTGTATCGACTCAATATGATGCTATGAATGCACTCAAACAACCAATATATAACCTAATGTAACACAATGAGACCTCCTAAACATAAGATCCATAGTTCAATAAGTTTTGGAATAAATAGTAGACCTTATCCAATTCACAACTCGATAAACTCAATTATTTACTCGTGTCGCTTATTATCCCATAAATCAATCGTATCCTAAAGATTCATAAGGATAATTCACTCATTAATAAGGTTACCTAACGCACGCTAGGGTTTTATTAGATTCGGTCAACCTAATAAGTCCGCTACCCACGATCAATCAACACTATTAACGCTAGGTTATCCGTAACCCATGCACATAACGTAAGTAAATAAATACTTAAACTAGTATTAAATGCCCATAATTGGCATTTATCGATAAAAGTGTACTCAAAACATTAATTACTTATTTATTATAAAACATTTCCAATTTAGTCGTTAGTTTCCATTTAAAAATAGTAAATAACAAGATAAGTTTTGTTATCGATATTTTTGGTACAAAAGCCTGATTCATTATTTATATTCTTCATTAGCCCATAGGCTCATATATGTATATATTTCACAAATTATATTAATCTTAAGTATCGTTATTCGTTTCGAGTCCACAAAACACGTCATGACTCTCGCTTTAATCAATCAATAGTCAAATTATAATTAAAGTCCATGCTTTGTTCTGAGTCAACTATCAACAAAAGTCAAAGTAACACCGGAATTGAAAGCTCAAAGTTGAATATATATATCAAGTCCAATTTAAAAGTCATAATAGCGCTCATTCAATCCTAAACCAACTCAAAACAATCTCACCAATCAATCAACCCACCAAATGTACCCGAAACAATGTTATGACCCTAATGGTCATGACACTGCCAAGCTGTTAAGACCACGCGGAATCAAATGAAGCCCTGTGGCTTTTCTACCCACGCCGCTTCATCCAAACCTCAACTACATCAACCAACAAGCTACCAAAACGACCCTCGACCTATTCGCTGGCCTGAAGCGGGTCACGTGACACCCAACCAAACACAACCTAACGTGGGCTGTGGCTCAGACGCCCATGCTCACATCCAAATCTAACCAAACATCACCCAAATCAATTCCACAACATCCAAATACAATCATTCAAGCTCCAATCATTAACCAAACACAAAACCCATCATCTATTCTAAACAAAAATATGAAACTAGACCTAAAATGCAAACCCATCAAATTGATACACCACATGCTACACAAACACTCATTACTTGTTTATTTAAATGTTAATTAAACTTAAATCCACGCTTAAACCAAAAGCCCCAATTCTACTATAGGGTCAAAACCCTAATTTACCATAATGGGTTATTATTGCTTAAACAAGCTCTACCCACGCCCTATCCACCATTCAAGCCTCAACAAAACCCACTTGAAACCCTAAAAGTACATCTTAATCTTAAGATTAAGCGAATGAAGGTTTTAGTAGAGTATTATATATGGTTGGAAAGAGGATGAAAAGATCTTTGATAAGTGGAGTGGTGGAGGTTGGGTGGCCTCTGGATTCGGCGGAAATAAAGGGCTTCCGGCCAAGGGGTTTAGGTTGGGTTTTATTTTAATTTTGGAGGAGAGAGAGAGTAGAGAGAAAGAGCGTTGTGCGTGTGTTTTAGTGAGAGAAACCAACTAACCAAATGAGGGGATGGGAGGCCTTATATACTTGGACAAAGGACTCAAAAATAAATAAAATGGGGAGGGGCGTACCATGGGGAAACTAGGGGTCGAGTTGTAATTTTTCGTGAACTATCCCGCTTACCCATTCCCAGCTCATATATTGTCCCCCGAGTATCCCACGATGTTCGTTCGACTTTCTAACATCGTTATTTACATTTTTCCATGAGTTTTGACTATTTGTTTGTCAATTTTTGAGTTACGATCTAAAAGTTACAATATTTATCGTTTTAGGCTTTTCTAGTGTGAATCGATAATGCTTACCAAATAGAGTTAAAACTCATAATTGATAACTCATTCAATAGTGAAATACACAACAACAACAAACCCAAAATTCACGTATGGTATGAGGTAAAATGTAGATGCATCCTACCCCCTGTGATAAATCAAGTCATGGTTTATAAAAATAGTGATAAAGGCAAACTCGGCTTAGTTTAACGTAATGCTACATTTAAAATAGACTCCCTAAATTGCCGCTTGTCACAAACCTCGTACCGAGAAAAACCCGGCCCCGTTTCACCCGAGTTGCTTGATGTCATGAAAGTTTAGGATACTTCCTACTCGAAAACGCCCCACGCCGCTCCCCACGAACCTCCAGTCCATGTCGGAGTTCCAAATCGAACCTTAATAATCGGAATACTCGGCTATTCTTCACCTTAACTTACGATCCATAATCTCAATCTGCCTCAATGAAATTCACTTCTCATCAATACTAATATCTCTAAAGGGCACAACTATGTTTTCTCCAAAGACATTTTAAGGTTACTAACATGAAAGACATTAGTACACCGCCAATTCGGATGGTAGCTCAGGCGTATGCTACTCGTCCCATTCTTTCCAGATTGGAAAGTGGACCGATATATCGAATGAGTTTTCCACGCCCGAACGTAATCACTTTTCCAAGGAGAAACTTTCAACATAACACGATCTCCACCCAAATTTAAAGGTTTACGCCTCCTATCGGCATAACTCTTTTGTCTATCACTTGCCGGTTTGCAGGCCTCAAATGGGGCGGCCTTAATGCTAGAATGATAACTATTGTTATAGAGAATTCGCCAATGGAGATGTCTCCCACCTTGCCAAATCAACACAGCCTCTGCATGTCTTCTAAAGTCCGAATGGTTCTCTCGCTTGACCATCGGCCCGAGAGGATGGTAAGCGCATCATATCCAAATTTGTTCCTATGTTGTCCGTAATGATCTCCAAAAGTGATGTAAACCACTATCCCTATCGGAAATGATAGATATCGGTATCTATGACGCGATACTACCCCTTTAAGGTACAATCGAGCAAGCTTATCAAGACTATCGGCTTACTCAATAGCTAAGAAGCAGCGAACTTAGTTAAACGATCAACTATTACCCGTGATAGCGCTATTGCCACTAATCTGTTTCGGTAATTTAGTGAAAAAGTCCATGGTTATTCGCTCCCATTTCCATTCCGGGAGTTCGGGTTGAACTAAGAGTCCCCGAGGGTTTCCGATGTTCTACTTTACTTTAGAACAAGTCGTGCAACCAACCGACATAATCGAGCTATATCGCTTTCATATTAGGCCACCAGTAGAGTTTCTTAAGGTCCTGATACATCTTATCGGCTCTAGGATGAATAGAGTATTTTGATTTATGCGACTCGTGCATAATTAACTCACCGGATTCCACTATGAAATGGTATCCAAACCGCCTCTCAAGCATAAAGTTACGCTTTAACGCCCAAGAAGCCGCTTTCATTTTCTACCATTCCATGAAGATTCTTGTAAGCGACTTTCTTCCACAATGCCTCGCCAGCTAAAATTTGAGACGCTAAGTATGAAACAATGGTCATTCCTAAGGATCTAACGAGTAGAGTGGAATATCCTCTTTACGCTCAAGTGCATCACCACAACATTAGCCTTACCAGATGATAACTAATCTCACGCTTATAATCACTAAGCAATTCCAACCAACGACGCTTGTCTCATGTTCATTCCTTCGATCTAAGATATGCTTAAACTCTTATGGTCCAGTAAATACTACACATTGGTTCCTGCGATGATAATGTCTCCAGATCCTAAGAGCAAACACTACAAAGACCTAACTCAAGGTCAGGGTGGTGTAGTTTTTCATGCTTCTTAAGTTGTCTGGATTCATAAGCAATCACCTTCTCACGCTGCATCAAAACAAAGACTAAGCCTTTATGGTGTCGCGAAGACACCTACAAAGTCTTCGCTTCCTTCAGTATACTAGGATGGGCGACTCACAAAACTTCCTTCTAAGTTGGAATGCTTCTTCTTCCTTTTCTCCCCATTCATACTTAATAACATCCTTCAGTTAGTTTGGTCACACTTAGCTATCTTGGAAAATCCTCAATGAATCTCCTATAATAGCCTCGCTAACCCTAGAAACCGCTTGATTCATGGGTTCTAGGAGTCCCATTCCTTAATGGCCTTAATCTTAGCGGTCAACATGAACACCTCGACTATCTATCACGCGACCTAAGAATTGCACGACTAATCCAAAATTCACACTTAGAGAATTTGGCATGCCTCTCAACAATCCTAAAATGAGCCTCAAATGCTCTTCGCCCTCCCTCACTAATCTTGGTGTATATCAAGCTATCGCCTATGAATACTATCACAAACTTATATCGTGTATGGCTTACACACTCTGCTCATGAGATCCATGAAAACACGCTGGCGCTGGTCAAACCAAACGACATCACTTGAATTCATAGGCCCATAACGAAGTTCTAAATGCCGCCTTAGGGATATCCTCCTCTCGAACTCTAAGTCAGGATAACAGATCAGAATCGATCTATAAAAAGACACTAGCTCTTGAGTGGTCGAATAGGTCATCTATTCTAGGTAACGGATATCGGTTCTTTATCGCCAACTTATTCAATTCCCTATAATCATACACATATTTAAACGATCCACCCTTCTTCTTCTTCACAACAACACCTATGTTCACTGCGATTTAACTTGGTCGAATGAATCCCTTCTCCCACAATTCCCGCCAACTGCTTAGACATTTTCTCCACCTCTCGGGAGCAAGTCGATAGGTGCCCGCTACGCGGTGTCGCAGACCTGCATCAACTCTATTTGAATTCCACTTGCTTCGGACAGTGGAATCCCCCGCGATCGTCGAAACACATCCGAAATTCTAACGACGGGTACATCATTAAGGTGTCTTTCACTTTTCTCCTCACTTTTTTCGTAAATTCGAGCTAAGAAAAGACAACCCTCTATCGATGTACTTCAGCCTTAATACAAGAGATGATGCTCAACCGAAGGACTTCCACAAATGCCTGATCTCCTTGTATGCTTAGCACTTTTCCGCCATAAGAACGCGACAATCTTCTCATCACAGATGATGTGTGCACTGCTCTTCGCACAACCAATCCATTCCATAATGACGCAAAACTTCCTAAGGTAACCGCAATAAGTCTATACTAAACGCGTCTAGGAAACTTAAGGTACAACCTCGCACTCACGGTGTCTATCTTCTCTATTTCCATTGGCTAATTCCACATCGTGAATTCTAAACCCTAGAGGTGTTGGGAGATTCCTAATGGCATAAAATAGGTGGATACGAAACTCATATCCGCACTCAAAGATCAAACAAAGATGGAAGCATAGCAATTATTGAGAAGGAACGACCAGACCACGCTAGGGTCCTCACCAGCCTTCCTTCCCAATAGCGTGAAACACGTTGTTCCTATGTCTCCTCACATTCCTAGCACCATAGTTTCCTCGTTTTCTACAACCTCATGCTTCACAGTGGTTTAAGCCATTATTCCTACACCCTGTTAGCAAATTCTCCTACATTACCGGATTTCCTCTCATCCACTGCCTCACTCATTCTTAAAGTGTCCCTTCTTTCCACATCCAAAACAAAGATAAGAGCCTTCCACCGGCCTTGTGCGCTGAGTCGCAGTAGCGGACGGTAGACCTACGCCTTGGCCATGTGTCCTACTTAGAGCACTTCCTACACACATTCTAAGCACGTCCATGGTGGTGTCTGTTATAACGACTACACACGTGCTTACTACCCTCATAATCTTTCCTTCCTTCGCTTCCTATGGCGCACTCGGCTCCTCATGCCGCTTGTTGCCATTCCCTTTAACAACTTCATTCCTCTTCCTCTTATCACTCCTATCATTATTACCCTTGTCTCCTACTTCTAGCACATAAGAGTTCATCAAACGCGAGCTACAAAGAATTGCCTCATGCAAATTAGTCGGCTTCACACCGATGACATCATTTCGTAGCTATAGGCAACCCATCAAGATACCTTTAAATCTTAAGTTCTTCAAGGCTAACCATATCGGGCAAAGCAATGATAACTTGAAACGAATTAGTATAAGTCGCCATGTCGCAAGACTTTAACCTTATGGTTCCATAACTCACTTAGCTTCTTAACTTCATTCCTAGGACAAGAAGTCTTGATCGTAAGAGTCTTAAACCGAGTCCAAGTCATACTATAAGCTACATCAATTCCTACCGATGCGATATTTGTTCCACCGGTTAACGCTTCGCCCTTCAAGGTATATGTTGCATACTTAACCTACATAACTCTCCCCTCACAATTACTAAGCAAGACACACAAATTCTCGCTTTCTCCAACCACCTAGTTAGGTAAAATACTCCCTCGCCCCAACTCACTGGGACCACGTAATTGAACTCTTTGTAGGTACAACCTCGAAGTTTGATTCAAGACGGGGTCCCACCGTGAGGTATTAGAGAGATTAGTCTCACTACTACCAAATACACCGCTACCACTAATCGTCAACATGGGTCGGGTTCACAGTGGAGGTTTTATGGAATAGGACCATTCTCGCGATGGTCGCTCACATTCGGTTTTCTACAAACGGGTTATCGTGGTCTGGTTCTCAATAGGTGGAGTGGTCGGCCTGACGACACTCGATAGATGAGTAAATAACAAAGAAGCAGAGTCGCCGGTTGTTCCTAAGAGGTTTCGGCCTTGTTGCCATCATTCAAGGCAAGAACAGCTTCATAAGTTCACAATTCACGCTCTAAAGATAGAGTTGGGTTCCAAGGATCACCAAATAACCTCAATGCATAATCAAGGTCAACAAGGATAACGCTTATACCAAAGCGAAACAATCGATACCAAATCATAACTAAAGGATGACGCTCCAATAACCATAACTTATAGGTTTCAAAAGTGGAAATACATGAAAGGATACTAAGAAATCAAAACGCATCCTAACAACGATACTAGTAAGACAAATTTAGGATCTATCCTACATCTCGAACAAAGTACTACTTAGTTTCAAGATGGTACAAAACCATGAATCTAATACTATCTAGCCACGACATTAAGAAACTCCTAAATGATCTCCTAACATCTGCCAACCTCTCTCCACAAAGATGCTAACTCACACGCCGAAGGCCGCGATCACTCTTAAGCCCGCCGACTCTCTCTCCAACTCACCAATCCTAGCCAAATCGCCTTATCTCAGATCACGAAGCCGTCAAGAACCCTCTCAAGAGTCCCCAACCCGCTCCCCGAGTCTCCGACATACCTCACGCGCAAAATCCTAGTCCCGACTAGAATACCCATATCACCTCGTGATCTCTATACTAGCCCTAGATACTCCAACCAACCGATCCACAACTACCTAAGCCTAGTACCGATGTAATCCTTCAAGACATCGCATCTCGCCTCACCATACCCGCAGTCTAAAGCAATCTCCCATGGTATCTCGTGATCCTAACGGGCTACCTATATGTGAAAGGTGGTGAGTCAATGCTCCAAAGGTCGCCCAGGGACTCTGTGCTCAGCAAAGGAGAACCTCGGTTCGGGAGAATGTGCGTGACTCAGAATGGACGCAGTACTTTCCGATATCCTCATCATCCTCCTCCCGGTCATCCTCATATCCTCATCTATCTCAATGACCATGCTCCTCACTCAGGGCGCATGGAGTAAGAGCTGGCCAAGTAAAATCTGGATAAAGGATTTATGGGCGTCTCTCACTATTACGCGCGTGGCTATAAGAAGCCTAGGAGTTCAAGGCCAAGGCTTAAGACTGATGTAAAGTGAGTCATTTGATGAGCTTAGCGACCGATGATGATGAACTAGCTACCAAGCGATCTCATAGTGATCACCAAATGCAACCGCCATGAGAGTCAATGTCGGCTTAACTAGCAACAACAAGGACCTCCTCGCACACATCAAAAGCTAGTGAAAACATAGTCCGTGACAATGGCATAGGTAGGTATGAGTGTTCAAACAACTAGTTTTAATAACGATCAACTTAACCAAAACATATATCATATAATGAAAGCTTTTAAAAGTAGAGGTACCGCAGATACTCAAAACATGCCTTTAAATAAAACACATAAGTTCCGTTTTATCACATAATCCCATATCAAATCAATCGAGTTCAAAATCATAAGTTTCGTTCCATCACATAATCCTATATCAAATCAATCGAAGTTCAAAACTCAAAATCACAATATACCGTTTACTCAAATCAAATTCCTTAGTATCTCGATAATCACATCTCATTTACCTAAAATCAATAATCATATTCCCAAATCACAACATTTCCATAATCACCACAATATCCCTTAACAGCTTCACCTCATAATTCACCCTGCAGCTCATACCATAATCAAATAAAAGCTTTGGCAAGTAAGCCAAGCACAATCCGAGGATCAACTTTTCTTAAAAGTGGTTATAGTTTAGGAATTATAAAATACCTAATTCTCTATAAACTTGAGCTCGATATTAATCTGAATAACCCTAAATCTCAGTATAGCGGAAGACTTAATCAAGTTTTCGGGGTGTTACTACTGGATTGGTATCGCACACAAGTATAGCAAAAGATAGTCATTTAACATTCAAAACCAATCCCAAATTTAAGTATTCAAAACATTTATTCCAAAAGTATAAATATTAGGTCCAAAACATGATTTAATAAAATGGGTCTCCAAAATTTATCAGATTCAGAAATGATCCTTGAACCCCACCTTCTGCAAGCTTCCAATCCCATCAATGATTCCAAACATCTTTCAAACACCGGAGAAATCATGTTAAAAGGTCACCTTACGCCGATGAGTTCATAGGTTTAAGTTCAACAAAATCATAGTGGACCTGTAAGAGTTGATTCGGCGCAAGACCTAAGATAGATAATTACCGATCCTAACCGGATCACCAACCATAAACATATCCCGCATCCAGGATTACTCTGGGCCCAAATGACTCTAGTCCAAAGATGCGTGGCAAAATCTAGAACAATTTCCAACCCCGGACTAGGTCGAGGTAGAAGTCTATTCTTAGGTAGGAAACAGTTATAGCAATTGGGATTGCTACCCTAGTCTAAGGCAACAACTACCGCACATCTATCTAAACAAATAACATATAAGAAATCCAAATAGTTTTCACGGTCCAAAACAAGAGTAATGATTTCACCCCAATATAGTTGAAAACATAGATAAAAGAGGGGCTATGAAACTCACCTCAAGCAATCAACATACGAATAAACACTAGCAAAAGATGTAAATCACGGCACAACAACTTGTTGGGATTTAGTAAATCCAGTTATTAAAGAGTCGGTCACCTCAAGTATATGTAATCTAGAAAGCTCGTGAGTTGTAGATTATTTATTGTTAAGTAGTATTTAGTTTTGTGTAATCGCGGAGGACTGGACGGTCTTTACCCATCAGATGCACCATGTTCTCAGAGCGCTTATGTAAGGACTATAAATACTCTCTACCTCCCAAGGTAGAGAGTTAGAGCTCATAATAAGATTTTTCTTTCTCTCACTAAAGTTCCCAACCTTTAACTTTCTCTCTCTAAAACCATATTATATGCCTACTGTGGTTATAATCAGTGTGTTTGTGAAATCCAATATGTTACAAATGGTATCAAGAGCCATGGTTCGATCATCTCTTACATATCCTTGATTTCTAGTGGTTTTAGATGATTTTGAGTTTTGAAAAAGTTAAGTGATTTTTGCATCATTTGGATCATTTCTAGTGTTAAAGTTTGAATTTTGGGTGTACTTTTGTGTTTAGAATCATTGTAAGTGCTTGGGTTTTGATTTGGTGCTTGAATCACCGCGGGTTGAGCTTGTTTTGGATTGAAAAATGTGTTTTTTGAAGTTTTTCTTGGTAGCGACTTGGTTCTCGTAGTGAATTTCATATTAGCTACTTGGCCAAGTGAAGTAGCGAAGTTGTGCTTTTTGGTAGCTTACTTGGTCCTAAGCGACTTGTCTTGAGACAAGCCGACAAACAAGTACACTTAGTGGATTCTCCACTACGTAGCCTTGGCTAAGGTAGCTAACTGCTTTCAATTTTGTTAGCTTACTTTGTACTTAAGTTTCTAGCGACTTGGTATTAGTGACTGGACCTTAGCGAGTTGCTATTTAAATGACTTGACGACTTAGCTTAATTTGGTGCTTTTTACTTGTTGTCATAATTCTCGTAACACTTGGTGTTAGCTTACTGGATCTTAGCGAAGTTGTTCTTGGCAACTTGACGCGGTCTTAGCTTAATTTGGCATTATAGCTTACTTGATTTCATAATACTTAGCAACTTGGTGCTTAGCGACTGTTCAGGTTCTCTAGCTTAATTTGGTTGAATTTTGTTTGTAATACTTCTCTTGATTTAGTAAAATCCCGCGGAAAGAATCTATTTCCCGCTTAATCATAGAGATATAAAATCCCGTAATCGCTAACATGTCTACCAACGTGATCTACAATCATCTCCATCGCTGCCGAGGATGTTCAAGCAATCGGTTCCGATACTCGCCCACCCATGCTTGAGAAAATCGACTACTTACTCGGCTCAACGAATCGATTGTAATGCCTTGAAAAGAAAATGGAGTCAACATTCTCAAATCCATTGATGAAGGACCGTGACGATTGAGACTACAAGAGACTTAATTGATACAACAGATGGAACCATGATCTTTCATTGGATGCACCAAAGACGATGATGAGCTCAGTGATAAGGAGAAAAAGAGATTTGATGTCATATCGTGGCCTCAAACATCATACTGTGGGTCTTCCAAAAGACATCTACAAGCCGATCAATTACAACATCAAGCAGGCTGGGATAATGTCAAGATGCTTCTCTGTGTTCAATTAACCAAGAAAGACAGAGAATCACAATCTGATGATGAATTTGAGCACTTCAAGATGAAACCAGATGAGAGTATCTATGAATACTATGTGAGATTCCACAAGCTTGTAAATGATATGAGGAATATCAGAATGACTATGTCAAACATTCAAATTAACTTAAAGTTTGTGAAAAACATGAATCCCGAATGGCACAAGTTTGTCACCTCTGTGAAGCTAACCAAAGGATTGAAGGACACAAATTATGAGCAACTATATGCCTTCCTTCTTCGTAATGAGAGACATGCAATGTTTGAAAAAGGATTTCGAAAGCGCTCAATCTAAGTAGGAGAAACCAGCTAAATGACTCAACCGCTTTCTACAAATGTTGGTATTACTACAAAAGCTTCTCAAGTCATACCCACGGGTAATGGTAATCACAAACTCATTCCCGATCCGAGGTTCAAGCAAGCCGATATGGCGCAGCTGGGACAATTCATTAATCAACCGCTCTTATGGTTAAACAAAACTTGACTCCACATACCAAATTCTCACACTAACAATGAGATCGAATCGCGATCCACCTACACAATCATGCCGTGGTAAGAGATGGAAAGGTTGGGGCAACCACTTCAAGGAAGACGATATTTAACAAGTGGGATGGTTGGGGAGCAGTAAATGTTGCCGAGCCGTGGAGGATATGTGGTAAATCGTAACAGGGAAGGAATGGAATCCAGTCAAGCAAAGCCACTAAGTGCTACAACTGGTGGGGTGAAGGACATATTGCTAGGAACCGCATGTACCCAAAACGCCCATAATGCCGTATAATACTGTAGACAAGATGTCATGGCAAGCTCAGATAATGGAGCAAATTTCGATGAAGAGGAGTTGTTCCCTGTCGAGGAAATGCCCAACCTATGATGCCCTGATGAACAACCAATTCAGAGATAGATCATAATCATCAAAATGCATTTCTAGTAGCCGATCGCGGATGCATTTGACTCATGTCGATGATGAACCCACGCTCAAGCAATCTTCATGGCTAGAATCTCACCTATGGTCTCTCCAAAGGTCTCTCCACCACAACATGCCGGTCCATCCAAAGACAAAATCATTTCGAGGTATTAAACTATATGATGATGTTGATGGGCAAAAGATGCGCATATAAAATACGCCTCGAAGCTTTTTGAATCGATATTGAAGATATGGGTAATAGTAATATTGTCCCATATGATCAATATGGCAAAAGTGAAAGTGAGAATGTACCTAGTAATGCATCTTCCGCAGTATGATGATTATGTTTTTATGAATACACGATGTGCCCTAATGATTATGTTATCTCCGAACTTGATGCCTATAAAGAACGAAGTTGCTATTTATGAACAACGCGCTAAGTTTTTGAGTTAACCTCCCGGAGTGTGAAATGGATGACCAAATGCATAAATTATTAGAAAAAGTAATTTTAGAGAAGAAATCTTAAAACAAGAGTTAAACTCCTTACAAGAAAAGATTTCTAAAATCAAGTACAAAAGCAAGAGCTTCAAGATAATGTTAAAGTTCTTAAACAAGAATTTACCGCTAAGGAATCAAAACTTTTGAATGAGTTTTCTAATCTAAAAACTTTGAAAAACAAGCTTGAAAATAAATTGTACGTACAAGGAAACACCATTCAGACTGCTCCCAAATGTCTCCTCCTTTAGATTCTCAGTATTCTCAAACTTTTCATCTTCAAAACTTGGTTAATGCTTTACAAAAGGAAAACGAGAGTTTTCTAGAAGAAAATGAAAAGGTTAAACGAAACTTTAAAGAGTTATATGATTCAATGAAAGTCACTCGTGACAAAAACAACGAAAAAATAACGTCTTTACAAAAAGAAATTGAGAATCTAGGAGTCAGAAAAAGGAAACCGCCACTTGTTTTAATGAGAATGTTGCATCAAAGTCATCCTCGCATCGCAAATATACTATGATCAAGTAAATACATTCCTCCTAATCTTAGGAATAATGAACTTGTGTTTCATAACTATTGTGCTCACCTTAAGGATAGTCTAGAATGTCTCCGTGAGATTGTGGAAGAGGATTTCATAAATAAGCCTCTCGATAGAGAAATTAGGTTTGCTTGCATTCAGCCAAACGATCTCGTGAGCCGCCAATATTTAATTGCAACATGTCCTAGATCCTTAGGTGCTAAAGGAAAAGTGTGGATTTGTTCTATGCCTAGTGCCAAGCATTCAAATCATTTTATGCCCGCTTTAAGAAAGTGAACACTAATGTGCCTTCAAGTAGTTCGATCCCTCGACATCTAGTTCAGAATGCAAAAGTAGATCAACCAACTAATGTTCCCATAATTCCTCTACAGAGTAATCGACATTAAAGCAAGCGCCAAAGCCTCCGTGCAATACCAAGCAAGATAAGACCTCGCAAGCTAAGAATGTGCATTGGAAGAAAGTAGAAGATCACCCTAGAAATATTAAGTTTGAGTTGAATAAAACGAATCGTGTTGATTCTAGTATTAGCTATAAGCTGCCAGTAATTAATTCAATTCTCGCTACTATTCGCAAAACCATGTAATGATGATCGCTTGATTTCTCGCTACTAATCATGAATGTGGTGAGAATGTTTTGTCTAATGCCAAATGCCCCGATAAAACCGTAATGTTAAAATTCAAGCCAAGGCTAAAAGGCAAAGGCGAAGAAAAGATAGAAAACAAGTGGAAACCCACAGGAAAGGAAATTTAGTAATATAGGTTATCAATGGATACCTACTGGCCGTAAGATTAATGAGCTTTGCCCTAACGCTTGCAAATCAATGCCCACTAGAAAATGGATGCCCATGGTAGAACTATTCCCTAAGAAGTTGAACATACTTTGAATAGGTGAAATACGGACACTAGCACTACATCTATTTCTAATGAGTCCATTGTTTCTACTCTCCGATGTGGTGTTCCAATCACTGTTACTAACCAAATGGAACCCATTCTTGCATGGAGATCCCAATTATCCGCTTATCCATTCTTGTTTGTTCAACCGCAGATCGCTCAAATCGCTCTGTGGTACTTGGACTCGTGCTATTCCAAGCATATGACCGAGACTGCCATGCTCATGAACTTAGTAAATTCATCGGGATCAAGTAGATTCGGAACCACCATTTTGGAGTAATTATGGGTTATGGTGACTATGTAGTTGGCAAAAGTGTAATCTCCAGGTATATTATGTGGAAGGTCTTGGTCATAACTTGTTTTCTGTTGGTCAATTCTCTGATTCCGATCTAGAAGTGGCATTTAGAAAACATACTTGTTTCGTTAGAGAACTCGGATGGGTGGAACTATTAAGACGAACTCGTGGTTCAAACCTATACACCATCTCTATCGAAGATATGATGAAATCTTCACCCATCTCACTGCCAAAGGCTTCCAAAACTAAGTCATGGCTATGGCACCATTGTCTCAATCACTTGAACTTTGGTACCATAAACAATCTTTACAGAAAGGACTTAGTAAGAGGATTACCTGCATTAAAGTATGAAAAAGATCATCTTTGTTCAAAGATGCCAATTGGGAAAAGCACTAAATATGCCCATAAACCAAAACCCACAAACTCAAGAATGGAAGTCCTTCATATGGATTTGTGCGGACCAATGAGAGTACAAACAATAAATGGGAAGAAATACATTTTAGTCATTGTTGATGACTACTCTCGATTTACTTGGGTAAAGTTATTGAGGACAAAGGATGAGACTCCGTGATGTCATCATCAAACTTATCAAAGAGCTACAAGTTCGACTCAACAATCAAGTTAGAATAGTTCGAACAGACAATGGCACAAAGTTTGTTAACAAAGACTTAATTCAGTTTATGAAAGTGTTGAATGGCCATCAAAGAAGTGTTCCACTAACTCCTCAAGTGAGTGTAGTTGAAAGATCAATCGACTCTTGTGGAAGCCGCAGAACAATGCTAATTTATTCAAAGGTTCCAATGTTTTATGGGTGAAGCCATTGCCACGCTTGCTATACCCAAAATCGCTCCCTTTATTCATACCTCTCATGAAAAACTCCATATGAACTTGTTCATAAACGAAAACCTGATCTCTCCTACCTTCGTGTTTGGTGCTTGTGCTATCCAACTAATGACGGTCAAGATTTAGGTAAATTGAGAGCAAAGGCAGATATTGAGTTTTTGTTGGTTATGCACCAAACAAGAAGGGTTACCGAATCTACAACAAGAGAACCCGAAATATCATGGAAACGATTCACGCTACGCTCATGAGTCGACCGTCAAATGGCTCCGTGACAAACCAAGACGGACCCAAGATCTCAACTTTCATCAAGTAGTCCTATCGTTCTACTACTTTCAATTCCTCACTAGTAACTCATTATGTACCTCCTTCAGAAGATGATTTGAAGAAATTATTTGATCCTATATTTGATGAACACTATGAGCCAAGGGCTAATGATCTGTCAATTCCATCAACAGAGGTCGCCCTATCTCACAATGAAGTTAACCCTTTAGTTTCCATGTCACTAAGTCAAAGCGCTCCTGATCACTCTGTATCATCATCAATGCCTCAATCATCAAGTGTACACAATGGAAATGTTGCCATGCCATGATGATGAAAATCCTTTTCCTACTCCGAAGATGAACCTTTTGAAAACATATTTGCTCCTCGAATCATCATCGAACCATCTTCATCAGAGAAATAGACTCTCTACTTCGCTCCTCAACAACAACCACATGAACACCTTAGAAAGTGGACACATGATCATCCATTGGACAACATCATTGGAAACCCTTCTCGCCCAGTATCCACTCGTAAACAACTTGCAACCGATGCCTTATGGTGCTTCTTCAACTCCGTACTCTCTAAGATCGAACCAAAAGACGTCAAAACTGCTATGAATGAAGATAGCTGGTTCAATGCCATGCAAGAAGAAATTCATGAGTTTGATCGACTTGATGTATGGGAATTAGTACCGCCCTAACTGTGCATGATCATTGATCTAAAGTGGATCTTCAAAATAAAACTTGATGAGCATGGTGATGTTTTAAAGAACAAGGCTCGATTGGTTGCAAAGGATACCGCCAAGAAGAGGTATTGACTTTAAAGAATCATTTGCTCCAGCTTGCTCGCATCGAGGCAATCGAATCTTTTGGCATGCCGCAAGTAAGAACATGGTAGTCTATCGATGGATGTAAAGACAACTTTTCTTAACGGAGATCCGAAGAAGTCGTGATACGCCACCAACCTCGAAGGTTTGTGAATCAGAGCATCATACTCACGCCTATCGCTTGAAGAAATCTCTTTACGGTTTGAAGCAAGCTCCAAGGGCATGGTATGATACGCTATCAAAGTTTCTTCTATATACCGGATTCAAAGAAAGGAGCAGTTGATTCAACATTGTTCACCAGAAAGTCAGGCAAACATTTAATTCACGTTCAAATATATGTTGATGATATTATTTTTGCCTCGACCGACCCCAATGAATGTGATCATTTCTCAAATGAAATGGGTTCCAAATTTCAAATGTCAATGATGGGACAAATGTCATTTTTCTTGGGATTACAAATTTCACAAAGTCCCGGAGGCATTTTTATAAATCAATCTAAATATGCAAATGAGATTTTAAAGAAATTTGGATTTGATTCTAGTGACCCCATGACACTCCCATGATAGAACGTGACTAAATCGATGAGGACCACTCAGATCATGGTAGACCAAACGAAATATCGAGTATGATCGGATCCTCGATGTACCTCTCACAAGAGACCGCATATTCGCTCACCGGTGCATGTGTGCTAGATATCGTGCTAAGCCTACCAAAAAGCACCTTGAAGCTGTTAAACAAGTCTTTCGGTATCTCCAAGGAACCATCAATATGGGACTTTGGTACCGAAGGACACCGATGTCACTACTGTGCTATGCGTGATGCCGATCATGCAGATGTCAAGATACACCGGCACGCCCGAGGTGCTCGTGTTTTGGGTGATGCTTGTGAGCCGGTTCAAAGAAGCAAATGAGTACTTCGATATCCTCTACAGAGGCTGAATACATTGCCATGTCATCTTGTTGTGCTCAAATCCTATGGATGAGATCCCAATTATCTAACTATGGCTTTGAATTCAACAAAATCCTCTCAGCATCGTGATAATAAAGTGCTATTGCTCTCTCATGTAACAACGCATAACACTCAAGAGCAAAGCACACGACATTCGACATCATTTCATCAGGGAGCAAGTAGAAAACGGTGTGGTGGAACTATACTTTGTGAGGATCAATACCGCTTAGCGTAATATCTTCACCAAAGCTCTTCCTAGAGAACGCTTTGAGTTTATCCTTCCACGACTTGGTCTTAAGAGCCTACAACCGGAAACACTCAAACGTCTTCAAGAGGAAGAAGAGGAGTAAAAGCTTTTCCTTCATCTATCTCTTGTAAATATTTATTCGAAAAGCAAAATACAAAATTTCAAAACCTTCAAAAAGCAAATAGAAAACTATAAAACCTTCAAAAATCCATAAAAATCTAAAAATTTTGAAAAATTTCAAAAAAATATTGTTATTTTGTCATGTTTTTCTCAATTCGAAAATATGTACGTTTTTGTTGTCATTCAAAGAATGACACGGACTTTAGATATTGTTCAATGTTCTACAAAAAAAAAAATCAAAAATTCAAAAAATATTTTTGGGAGAAAGTGAAACAATGGTTTATTGTCATTTCAGCAAGAACCCGCCTTTCAATGAAAGAACGAGCCATGCTTTATCTTTTTTTCAAATCTCATGCTCTGATTCTTTAAAACAATTACTTACCATCTAATGAAAACTAATTGCTTTGTGAAATAACTCAAACTCTATTTTTGAAAATCATCCGGACTTAACGCTGTCAAAATATATATCTCCCAATCAACAACTTATGTCATTGATTGAGGGGGATAATGATTTCAATTAAATCAAAAGGTTATTTGTCATACAATTGTTTTCAAAAGAAAATCATGCATGTTTAATCAATAGAGTTTAAAGTCTCAAAATCCGATCCTTATCGCTTAAAATTTCATATTCAAGTCACAATTTTCTTAAAAGCTTTCAAAATCAATAAGAGATCACAAATCTCAAATGATTTGATAATTGTGATCGGGGAAGAATTTGTGATTTAAATTGGATTTAAACTGATAATTCGGTAAATGGTTGTTTAAGGATGTACAAGCTCTCCTTCCCACATGTGCCAAACGATTTCAAATTTAGCTACTAGCACATGTTGAGGGGGAGCATCTATCTTAAACCACAAAGATTTGAAACGTGATCAATTTATTTCAATGTGCAATCTCTTCTTAATATGTGCAAAACATCTTCAAATATCTATGCACATATTGAAGGGGAACAACTATTTTGAAAACCACATTCTTTATATAACTACTCTTAGATGCAAGCCAACCCCTCAAAGATGAAAATTATTTCTATTACAAAATGATGCTTGATGCACATGTTGAGGGGGAGCTCTTGTTCTAAAAATATCAAAAACAATTCAGGTACAAAATGCTTTGATAATATATCACAAGTATCTAGATTGATTTTCAAATGGTTTTCAATTGGTTCTAATGGCAGATGAACAATAACAAATAGACCGACCAACTTTACTGTATGGTGATATAAGGACGATAAGGATAGGTATTTGTTCCCATGATCCGCCAGAACCGGAGGGATCTACCCAGGGACAATCCACTAGATAGTGTAGAAGTCCTTAGGTATATTGAAAAAAAAGGAGAAAAATGAGATATGGTAAGAGTGCAGACTGAGACTGAGCTAGTAATATAATAAACCCAACAAGGTTCTAGTTATGAAGTCTCGGTAAGCACTGAAGGGGTTGAAGAATGAAAAAGAATTGAATGTGAAAAGGGTGAAAATAAATAGCCCTCCAACAATTCAACCTTAGGGCAGACCGTTCAATTCATATGCTACGGTGAGTACTAAGGTAACACCGTATTGAAGACAAGACATCATGGACCAAGGACGACCGCACTACAACTTCCCAAACCACTCAAGTTCCTCTTAAAAGGCCTTATTCATTCTCACGGGGAACCGACATTATCTATCAACTTTCTCTTAGAGATTGTTGATAGAAGGAGAGACTCTCCCTAGTCTCCGACTTAGGAACCAAATATGCACAATTGAGTCTAGAGCCACGAGATCATCTATAAATCTCATTAGGACACTTTCAATGAAGACTCTCTTTCACACAATGTGGAAAGAAAGATTATATCTTATGAGTCCTACGCATTATCCTTGTGGTATTGCTGAACATCCGAAAGTGATATGCAAACACATTCACAATGAAGATGGAAAGCCTTCTGGAGCCAATATCAAACAAGCTCCTGGTAGGTGGCATGTGAGATCTATTCAATAGATCAACCATGTGACAATCAACGAAAACAATGGGGCGATTCAATCTTTTGAATCAATCCTGTTCAGTTATGGATTGACGGATACCTTTGAAAACCATATCTGTGTTTTAAAACTCTTTTCTTTATCACATCGACTGTGTACTAATTTTTCAAAATAAAAGGTGTTTATGATTGATAATTAATTTTAATTAAAACCTTCGTTGTATTGCAAAAACAATTTCTATTGAGCGATACACAATTGTTTTTCAAATCTCTTTTATCAATCAATCTCAATTGCCGTTCACTCAATTGTTGTCTTTTGAGACGTCCGGTTTGAGAACAACTAGAGCAGATGCAAACCCTGCCAAGGAAATTCTTCGAATTTTACCCGATCAGTGCAAGATTTGTACCGATCAACGAACTGTGGGCCGCGTGTACCTCATGTCAACGAAAGTGATCAAAGACACTTTCGGCGCTTTATTGCTAATCATTGTAGCGGTGTACCGACGCCTTGTACTGACGTAATGAAGTGTCAATCCATACCCGCATGCTCACACAACACATTCATATCTAAAGAAATCACGATTAGATATGTGAGCATGTCGGTCCAAAAGTCACGACATCACATAATACCAACACCACAAAGGATGAGTCAGAGATTTATGATACGATGATCTCAAAGCCGCCTAAAACTCATTATCACGTGGATCAAGAAAAAGACCTCCACTTGGTTTAACCAATCTCGCAATTATGAAGAATAAATGACTACGAGCTCCTGAGCAAAGAACTACATCAAGAATGCAAGAACCATTTAAAATGTAATATCTGTTTGTATTCAATGTAATTTTGAGGTGATCTTGAGGTGACCTCCCTTAGGAGGAGATTGTTGGGATTTAGTAAATCCAGTTATTAAAGAGTCGGTCACCTCAAGTATATGTAATCGTTAGAAAGCCGTGAGTCGTAGATTATTTAATGTTAAGTAGTATTTAGTTTTGTAACACCATGGAGGACGGACGGGTCTTTACCCATCGTATGCCCGATCCACGGCTCGAGGGTATGCTTATGTAAGGAATATAAATACTCTCTACCTCCCAAGGTAGAGAGTTGGAGCTCATAATAAGATTTTTCTTTCTCTCACTAAAGTTCCCAACCTTTAACTTTCTCTCTCTAAAACCATATTATACGCCTACTTGTGGTTATAATCTAGTGTGTTTGTGAAATCCAATATGTTACACAACTATCGACTCGGCACAACCTATTAATGTAGACCAAACTTAATATATATATCTCTCGAAATCAACGTTATCTACCCCAATGTATTCCATTTCGTTATTTCCAAAAATGTCTCGTTTCACCATTTAATCCTAGTGTTTGGTATTCCTCATGTGGTGTATCGACTCAACTGGATGCTATGAATGCACTAAAACAACCAATATATAACTCAATGCGACACAATGAGACCTCTAAACGATAAGCTCCATAGTTCAATAAGTTTCAAGAAATAGTAGTAGACCTTAACAATTAAATAACTCGATAAACTCATTTATTTACTTGCGGTCGCTATTATCCCATAAATCAATCAGATCCTAAAGAGTCATAAGGATAATTCACCCATTATGGCCTCCAATCCATTAGCGGGCTCTTAGATCTGCCAACCTAATAAGTCCGCTACCCACGTGGATCAACACTATTAATGCTATGTTATCCGTAACCCATGCACACAACGTAAGCAAATAAACACTTAAACTAGTATTAAATGCCTATAATTAGCATCCTTCGATAAACGTGTACTCGAAACATTAATTACTTATTTATTATAAAATACTTCCAATTTAGTCGTTAGTTTCTATTTAAAAATAGTAAATAACAAGATAAAACTTGTTATCGATATTTTTGGTACAAAAGCCCATTCATTATTTATATTTCATAGTCTATTAGCATTTTCATATATATATATATATATATATATATATATATATATATATATTTCGTCAAATTCCAATATTAATCTCATATATCGTTATTCGTTTTGAGTCCACAAGCACGAGTCATAATTTCTCGGCTTTTAATCAATCAATAGTCCAAATTATACTAAAGTCCATGTTACGCCTTTGTCGGAGTCAACTATCAAAGTCAAAGTAACACCGACGTAGCTCACAGTTGACAATATATATATCAAGTCCAATTTAAAAGTCATAATAGTGCAATTCAATCCCAAACCAACTCAAAACATCTCGCCAATCAATCAACCAACCAAATGTACCCGAAACCAATGCTATGACCCTAATGGTCGTGGACACCGCCGGTTAAGACCACGGAATCAAACAAGCCCTAGAAGCTTTTCGGCTCCACGAGTCTCATCCAAACCTCAACTACATCAACCAACAAGCTACCAAAATGACCCCGACCGGACCCGTGGCTCAAGTGGGTCACGACACCAACCAAACACAACCCAACGTGGTGTGGTGCTCATCGCTCCATGCTCACATCCAAATCCAATCAAACATCACCCAAATCAATTCCACAACATCCAAATACAATCATTCAAGCTCCAATCATTAACCAAATACAAAACCCATCATCTATTCTAACCAAAAATATGAAACTAGACCTAAAATGCATAAACCCATCAAATTAATACACCACATGCTTACCAAACACTAATTACTTGTTTATTTAAATGTTAATTAGACTTAATTCCACGTTTAAACCAAAAGCCCCAAATTCTACCATAGGGTCGAAACCCTAATTTACCATACGTGGGTTATTATTGCTTAAACAATCTCTACCCACGTTCCATTTACCTTATTCAAGCTCGAATTGCAAAACCCACTTGAAACCCTAAAAGTACGAATCTTAATCTTAAGATTTGAAGGTGTTAATTAAGGTTTTAGTGAGAGTATTATATATGGTTGGAAAGAGGATGAAAAGATCTTTGATATGGTGGTGGAGGTGGGTGGTCACGCGCCGGTGGTGGCCGGATCTTAGCCGGCGGCTAAGGGGTTTAGGGTTAGGGTTTTATTTTAATTTTGAGGAGAGAGAGAGTAGAGAGAGAAAGAGTGTTGTGTGTGTGTTTTTAGTGAGAGAAACCAACTAACCAAATGAGGGGATGGGAGGCCTTATATACTTGGACAAAGGACTCAAAAATAAATAAAAATGGGGGAGGGGGCGCCGGCCATGGGGAAACTAGGGGGTCGGAGTTGTAATTTTTCGTAACTATCCCGTTTACCCATTCCCGAGCTCATATATTGTCCCCGAAAGTGTCCCACGACGCTCATTCGACTTTCTAACATCGTTATTTACGCTTTTCCACGAGTTTTGACTATTTATTTGTCAATTTTCGAGTTACGGTCTAAAAGTTACAATATTTCTCGATTTAGGCTTTTCTAGTGCCAATCGTAATAGTGCCTACCAAATAGAGTTAAAACTCATACGATAACTCATTCAATAGTGAAATAACTTCAATAGACGATATAAATCAAGTCATGGTTTATAAAAATAGTGATAAAGGCAAAACTCGGTTTAGTTTAACGTAATGCGGTTACCTAAAATAGACTCCCTAAATTGCCAGTTGTCACAAGTTATGTTGTTATGATGTTCCCAGAACGACAACCACTGTGCTACAATCAAGAGTCTACTTTCTCCGTTGCGTGTTGGAAGAGTGTTTTCGGTTCAGGAGGAGCGTAAAAATAAAAAGGCTCACTAGTTAGGAGGAGTAATAACCTAACTAGACCAGTTACAGTTGAAGTTCAGAGCTACAAGGATTTGTGCACAGAGCCAAAGATCAAATCCCAGATCGCCGAAAGAAAGAACTTCAAGTTTGCCTCCAAGATCTAGACTACTGAGACTCTCTCGCTTCAACAAAGTCAACATTGTTCATTACTATTGTAATTTACATTGTTTTGTATTTATAGGTCTCATTGTAACCATTCACGTGTGATGATATCTGGAGGAGATTAGTTCCTCGCTTTTTATAAAGATAACGTCACTTACATGAATTGGACTAGATGCGTAGTATACTTTATCCATAGGGACTAGTATAGTGGCAAAGTAATGATTTTTTGAGCCTATAAATACCCCTCATGACTCTCTATAAGGGGTGAGGTGAATCATTTGGTTAAATGTATTGTGTGTTTTATCAATAAACTCATCTTGTGTTTTCTCCTCCCTCTCTCTACTTTCTCTCACTAAAGGATGAAGATATTCATCTTCTTCCACCAACCAAGGCCTCCCAAAACCACATAAATCATATAGATTTTCGGTCCTAACAATAAGCAAAAACAAACATATCTTAAGGGTTATAATGAACTAGAAATTAAGGGAACTAAGTGATTCCTACAATAAGCTAAAGGGAGAAACAAAACAGCTTAATCAGAAACCTTACCTCTAACCTACAATTAATCAAAATAAGCTAAGGATTAAAAAGGAATTTAACTAACATTAAACTATTACTAAAAGCTAAAAGGCTGCTGAATCCTATGGAGGAGTTAAATTAAGGCTGCTATGGAAAATCTTATAAGCTGAAAGCTAAAATCCTATGGAAACAATAAGCTATAGGATACTTA